>CM039681.1:109564527-109991862 GCA_022537955.1 Schmidtea mediterranea | reverse complement strand
CGGTACGTTTGGTTTCTGGAAGAGAGTTCTCTTCTCCTGCTATGACCTGTCAACCGCTGTCTTTGTTTGGTGTAATGATTCTCTGTAATATTTTTACTCATTTGCTTTTCTCCTTTAATTCGTTATATTTGTTTAGCAGTTCAACATAACTTTTTCCCATGCTTCCTTCTCTTTCCTGTTTGTCGACTCGTCTTTGAAGTCCACTTCGAGTTTTTGGGTTTCTCTATTGTTGTGATGCATACCTTTCTCCTCTCGTTATATCTTTTCTCTTCTTCTTATTAATTTCTCGAACTCTTTCCTTTCCCATATATCTCTCTCACTCTGTCCATTATTATATTACTTGGTTTTACGATCTGGGTCGTTTCCATGGTTCCTGTACTTGCTGGCACATTTCTTTCGCACTTCTCGTTCTGTTTTTATTTTTTATTCATCATTCCATCCTTTTTTTATTAATATCGCTCTTTTGGTGTCCGTCACCCATGATTTGCATCATTCTCATTATTGGAGTATGGTCTGTTTATTTTTCAATTGTTGTTCTTTATTGTCATTTTCTACAATTAATATTTACCAATTTAAGGTTATGTTATCGTGGTGTTATTATTTTCTCAATTACGCACAATAATTTTTAGGTTTTCGGCACCACTTTTACATATTTTATATAGATATATATTTATACTTATTACACTTTCACCTCCTCCTTTTCTTAACTCTGTGCCTTCCCGTTCCTCTCTTCTCTTACTGACCACTTTACGAATTAATGTGCTCCTTCTAGGTATTCCCCATTACGTTTTGTCTCATATTCTTGGCGACCCTATTGTACGCCTACATCTGCTGTTGGTTTATTGTAGCAGGGCGCTCCATCTGGTTGAAGCCTCTCCACATGTGATACTTTGCTGACATATTGTGAGGGCCATTTTATCCTGAACGGCCATGACTGTTAGCTCATCCCATTTCCTATCTAATACGAAGAATTACAGATATGTGGTATCTTTTCCGGCCTCCATCTCCATTCGGGTATACTCTCATCTCAGTTTGTATCCGTTTTTCCATGAGTAAAATGGTGGACTGGTTATGGATACTTCGTTCCAATCTCTGCTCTCTGCCATTCCTTGTGAATTCCTTCCAATTCTCCAGATATATGGAGCAATCCGGTATAAGTTCTCTCCACGTGGTTGTGAACTTCTTTAGTTTTTGGAATGTTCTCAATCTTCATTCATTTTTCTACATTCTTTTCTGTTCTGACATTCCTATCCTGTGGCTAATTTCGATGACTCTCTGTGTGAATATTTCTCTTGCTATTAGTAATTTGTTGCATCGATTTCGATTTCATCTTCATCATCGGTTTTTGATCCATATCCTTTCATAGTATTATCACCTATCTTTAGTTTCCTCGGCCGTTTCTTGCACATGTTGTTCATCTCTCTCTTAGTATTTTTATTTTAATCCCCCCCATTTTGCCATTGGCCAATCTATTTCGTTTTTCTACTGCATCTTCCCAATGCTCTTGAGTTCCACTTCTTCCTTGAATCCACATTTGTTGGACATTTTTCCTCGAATCTTTCACTATCTTTTCCTCTTTCACATTTACGTGTTCCTGTTTGTATTGCTTCCATGTTTTCGGTGATATTGCAATATTCGCATCTCGTTCGTCTTTCTTCGCATACGTTTTCGTGTTGCTTCTCCTCCCCTTCAATTATGGTGTTGTTGACTTTCTGCAGGGTTTTCTTTTTATAATTAACATTGGTTTAAGTGGATTGTTCATTCTCTGATTTTTCCTTCCCATTTGCATGGTTCGTTTGGGCATTTTATTCCCATGTTTATTATTTCTCTACTTAGCTGCTCGGTCTCCTTGCGTTTTCTCCTTGTGATGTAATCTCTGTTCTCTACAATCGGGCATTTTTGGGCCGTTCAATGTTAATTCTTATTACACATTCAGTTGCATAATCTACATCCGCACTCGTTGTCTTGCGGCTCTTTTAACAGTTTAGTACTTGCTTCCGCATCGTAATCTCGCTTCTATTTTGTATTTGAGTCTGTTTCCTGATTATCTCGATAATTTCATTGACTTCTATCACGGTTCTTTGTTGATCCATTTCTTATAATATATAACAGTTCAGTCTGAGTTGTTAGTTAACGTTATTAACTTCGTACTCTTTATTTACACGTATATTTATAGCTTTGGTGTTTGATTTTCTTTGATTTATACTTTTACTCTTTTACATATGTACATCTTTTCCCTTTCTACTCTACGTTACTTTGATGAGTCTGGGTTTCTACTCTCTGCCTCGACTTGGTTTAATTCCATTCGCTCCATTTACCTGTAGGTTCATCTTCCGTTCCCTCTGCACTCTTTTGCAGCTCGTTTCTCTGCCATTTGATTTTCTGTTCTTAATATGTATCTCTTTCCATTTCATTCATTCGGTCTCGTGTTCTGTCTATGTTTAGTAGGTTTGATACATGTTTGTATTTAGACCCCTCAACGCTATCTGGCTCTCCGCCATTGTTCTGTGGTAACGTGGTGTTTACTTACTTTCGTTGGCGTTAGGGGTTATATTGCTGTTTCCACATTTCGATACGTTTCGTATTTGTCGTAACTTGTTTGATAATTCTGTTCCATTCTTCCTTAATTTGTATCATATTCATGTCTCAATATGTCGTTTTTGTATTCCATTATGTTTATCTCGATATTTCATTTTACATTAATTACAGGTCATATAATAAATACCGCTTATATTACTGATATATTTACAATTTATACATTATATACACTCATATATCCTTTTCCTATACCCTTTGCATTTATGAGGGGTTCTGATTTTGTCGAATCCTCATCCACCATTCTGTTCTTTCATTTTTAATTTTTCTTTGGTTATTTCTATCTTTCTTTGTCTGATTTATATTTTGTTGATTGCTTTTGCTTATACTCATCGCGATTCGTTGTTATCAAAGATTATTATTATCTTTGTAATCCATTATTATTTCGTATTTCCACTTTGGAATTTCCATTGGTTCCTCAGTGTGTGATGTATTTTCTTCCCCATTGGTGTTCTATTGCTGGGTTGGTCTTGATTTTTCTCAATTAGTTCCATTATTCTTTTCCATTTTGGTGCTTCCGAGATATATCTGTCTTCCTCTTTATTTCAATGTTCATTTTTTCCTCTTTGTGGTATTTCTTTTTTTGTCCTGGTTTACTTACTGTGGGGTCATTTCTCGTGAGTGCTTTTATTCTTTTCTTGTTGGGGGCATATTGTATCATTATGGTCTCTCCATACGCATATTGAAAATTGTTTTTAATGTTTGTTTCCTTGTTTCGTTTGGGGTGGTGTTTTGGTGAAATTTACATTGGAGTATTCTCGTTATCTTTGTTCGTTGATTTCCTTGTTGTGTTACAGTAGTTGTCTTTTCGGTTGTTTCGTGGAATCCTGTTTATTATCAGTTTCTTTCTCCAAGTGATTATTTTTTCGTCTTGAATCGAGATCCAGCGCTGTATGGCGCGGCCGTTATCCCATCTGGAATTGTAGTTTCGTTTGTTGTTGCTTCCTTTCCGTTTTTTCCGGTTGTACATTTTGGGAGATTTTAATTTCTGATCTGGTGTACAGGATTCTATACTCTGTTTGTAAATGGTATAGCCTCGTAATTATTAGCTGATCTCCTGGGTTAGTGGTGATCTTTGGCATCGTCCCATTCGTCTACCGTTAATTTCTGCTAGGCATAATTTTGTTTACTTGATGTGTATATACTTTTTCCTATTTCTGTTTATTTTTGGTGGTTTTAGGTCGTTTGGTTTCCCATTGTAGGTATTTCGCTCTCTTTGTGTATGTATTCAGTTGTTCATCTTTTTCTGTTTCTTTGTTGACTACTTTCACTGGGATCATTATTTCTTTATTGGTTGTTGTTTTGTACTTTTTTCCCTTGTCTTCTTGGTGCTCTTCTTAATTACGCACCTCTTGGACGTTCTTTTTCTGTAGATGCATATTCGGTTATCTTCGTCGACGCTTTCTATTTCCTTTTATGTATATGGGATCTTTTTAAGTTCGTTCTTTCCTTTTCACATATTTTATCTCCTATCCAGTTTGTGTGATCTTGTTATACATTACCTGATTATTGCTTTCCGTCCTTCGACCGTCTGTTGTTATTTTTTATCAGGTTCGATTTCATTATATATTCTCTTTGTCCTCCGCTGGTCGCTCAGTATGTTATTTGGGTCACCGCTAATTCCAAGTTTTATGACGATTGAAGAATGATTAGTAGATTTTTTTCCAATTTATTCTATTTTAGTGTAGGCATACGGTGTCGATTTCGTTTTTCATTAATTCGATTTTTTGTTTTCGTTTCTATTATTTTTGTCGTTTTTCTTATTTTCTTCTGGTTGTTTGTGCCCGTCATTTTCTTTGTCTTTGTTTTTTGCTTCTTTGGTTTCTTTTTTTCTGTTTCATCGTTTTGTTCGTTTTCTCCACCATTTCTCGTCTTCGTCATTTTTCGTCATGAATTATCTGTATTTCTCCTCCGGGTCTTCGCTGAAATGTCGTCCCCGGACATTAAGTTTTCTTAATTAATGCTTTATTAAGCTGTTTATTGCTTTGTTTCTGCCTTTGATTATTTTTACATATCGAGTCTAACGACGTTTCGTTCTTTTTCTGACTCTTGTTTTTGTGGTTTTTTCCAAATTTCGACAGTTAATGAGTCCGCTTTCATTTTTGATTCTCATTGTTCTTTAATGTGTCGGTAAATCTTCAATTTCTGGTCGTTGTAATACTATCTGATTATTTTGGGTTTCCTTCTTTATCATCAATTTTTTCAGCAGTGCATTTTTCTCGTCTTCGTTAATCTCCATTCTACATCTATTGCGTATCCCCAAGATCCTTGGTATTTTCCAATTTTAGTTAAGATTTTAATCGCCCTCTTTGTTTCGGTATATGGTTCTCCATATAATCATAGAGTTATCAGCAAAAGTTCCTCTATTTCTCTTCTCGTTGCATTTTTCGATAACCAAATGGTTCAATTAAACGTGATAAAATTTTATCATTGCTACGTTAGGTTCGTTAGTTGCCAACTCGAGGTTTAACTCTCAATCGTCTGATCTCTCCGTTAGTTTTCCGAACCAGTTCTTATTAGTTCTTGTATTACTGTCTTTGTTACTCCGGATAGTGTAGCGTACATTAGCGCTGTTTTGCCATTTTCCCTCTTCTATTCGATTTTTCCCCGCTTTTTCCAGTAGTTTTTGATTTTTTTAAACTGACGTTATCCTGTCTTGGTTTTATAGCGTTATGCAACGGTATCATTCCTGATGGCATTGTTAAGGTAAAGGCTCTTGGTAGTTTTCGCATTATCAGTTCTGTATCTGGATCGATTTCGTCTCCGATGGCATATGATTGTGCTATTATTCCCAATCTCGTGAGTATTTGCGTTTTGTTTTGTAGTCCGAATCTTGCGGGCATTATTTGTCTTGCTGTTCGCACTATTTCATTTAGCTGGTCTTTGCGTTTATCTTAAAATCGGTTAAAGACTTTCGTTTTACGTCCTCGCTTGCTAGCGTCTGACGAATTTCGGTTGGCTTGCCAATTGTATATAGATTCTGATTAGAAACCGTTGTATGTAATTAAATTGACTTCATTAAATTGGAACATTGATGTATTTCCCAAGCCCTATACTGTTCCTTATGTCGGAATTCTCTTATTAGTTTAAACAGTTGTTGTTTCTCTCTTACCGCCTGTTGTTCGGTCCAGCTGAAGTTGGTTAACAGTATATCCCCTCTTTGATTAGTTCGTATATTGCTGTCAATGTATTTGTACTGGAATTAGGGCTGATTTTATGAATTCTTTCTCCTTGTTTCGTCCGTGGTGGTATTTATTGTCCATTTACCGTTATCGGGTCGCTTCCATTGGATTAATCTTATTGCCATTCTTGCTTGTTACATTCCATGCATGCGTAAAATCGGGTAGGTCTTCCAAGTGATCGATATTTTTTTTTGGTGACGTTTATTTAACAATCACTCCCAGATTTTGGGCATATTTGCTGTTATACGCGGTTTCAACGCCATATTCCCCTTTTCTGTCTGTTGCTGTCACGTCTGCTCCTGCTTTTAGTATAGAGCTTTGATTATCCATTTGGGATGTCTCTGCTTGTGAAAATCATTAGTGGGGTTTCTCCCTCTCATTTCTTGGGATCAACTGACTTTTTTAACCTTTCCCATACGTTAATTATTTTGCATTCTTTCATGTTATTGTCTGCATAATGGTTGTGCAGCGGGGTATTGCTCTTTATCACCAATAGTAAATAGAATTGGCCAGTTTTTTGTTATTGTGTGTGGTTATATGCTCCAATATCTGGCTCGTCACGTTTGTAGTTGTCAATTATTCTCATTAGTCTCCCAATATCTTCATTGTCTTCGTTTTCTTTAGTGCCCATCTGTAATACGGGTCTTAGCCCTCTTTCACGATGTTTTTCCGCTATTTCTGGTTCCAGTTTTCCCGATGTGGTTGATCTTCCCATTTCTTCACATCATATTCTTGGTATTCGTCTTCGTCGTTTCGTCTGGGTCCATTATAATGATAATTCTGGGTGGTAATCTTAGCATCGATATTCCTTGCGGTTTGAGACGTGTCCATTATACGTTCTTTCTTCTGGTTGGCTGTTATGGTTTGTATCGCTTTGCATCGCTGCTACGTTTACATATTATGGTCTTTCTAGTGAAAGGGGTTGTTCACTAGTTCACTCTTACATTTCGTTTCGCTTGCTGTATAGGATTTGTATGGTCTTTCCGTTTCTTTGTAGTTTCTTAGTATGACCGGGATCCAATTTCTGGATGTAGTTGTTTCGATGATTACCAATTACCTCCTACGTTGAAAGTATGTGATTTGACGTTTATCTTTCTGATTCTTTGCAGATCTTTTGAGTCCTGATTTGAATTTGATATTTAAGTCCTGCCGTTCTCCTATTTCTTTGCATCCTTTCTTTAACTTTGTACGTAATCGTCTTCTTCCATTACTGCGATATTGGGCGGCTTACTTCTAGATCCGTCGGCCATGTTACATTCTCTCTACCGTACATTAGGCTTTAAATGGGCTTCATTTAGTGCGGCATGTGTTGAATCCTAAGGGCCAATAGACATAAATTGATATATTCGTCCCATCTCTTGATATCTGTTACGTAATTTGATAGCATTTGTATTAGTTGTCCCGCTGAATCTCTCTGTTAACCCCGTTGCTTGGGATGATACGTGGACGTTTCTTAATTTTGCTATTTTAAATAGCATTGGTTATTCTTTTCATTAATTTCACTCATGAAATTCGTCCCCTTGATCCGTAGTATTTGCTTTGGGTTCCGTATCGGCAACAGATTTTCTTCCACAAGTTTTCTGTGCCTATTGTTTTGGCTTTTTTGGTCTTTCATCGCAAATCTTCTTGGGAATTTTGTCAGTATCTGTAACTACTATATGTTATATTTCGTTTAGTGTTTCTGGTAAACGGTCCCTAGTATGTCCATTGATATCATTTGTCATGGGCTTGGCTTGTTACTGGCATTGGTTTTCGAATGGTTGCTTTCCATTTTGCTCCGGTTGTTTTTCCTTGTTGCGCAAATGAGACAGTTTTTTATCCAATCTTTCACGGATTCGGACATGTTTGGCAAAAGTATTTCTGTTTCATTTCTGCGAGCGTTTTCTTTTACCGACATGTGTCTACCTAATTTCCCGTCGTGGTATTGAGTTAGTAGTTTCCTTCGTCTATTTTCGGGTATTACCATTAGCCTTTTGTTCACCGTCTGCTATTAGTAACCACTTTTTCTCGATTACATATCGGTGTCGATGTTTATCCATATGTTTCCTTTAGTTGCAGATCATTTTCATAGAACTTCTGGTTTACCCGTTTTTACGTATTCGATTATCAACTTCAATTCTGGGTCTTCTTGTTGGTCAATCATCAATTGAGCGAAGTCGATATCCTCCGCGATTATCATACATATTCGTCTAACTTCTTCATCCATCAGATCTGGGAAGATGAATCTTGACATACAATCAGCGTTGGCATTAGCTCGACCCGCTTTGAATTTTATGAACGGGGAATATTCCTGTAGCTGCATCGCCCATCTCATGAGTCGACTTGACGCTTCTTTATGTTGACCGAGCCATACTAGCGGCTGGTGATCTGTTGTAATACATATTTCGTGACCCCACAACAAGTATTTGAAATGTTTGATCGCTTGTATAATTGCTAGTGCTTCTCTTTCGGTGACTAAATAGTTTTTCTCGTGTTTTTTAAATGTTTTGCTATAGTACCCGATTACACGCTCTTTTCCTTCGTCATCTAGTTGTCCCAATATCGCACCGGATGCGTATCCACTTGCGTCGGTTGCCAGTAAAAACGGTTTTTTGAAATCGGGGTGAACTAGAATTGGTGCTTCTATTAATTTATCCCTCAACGTTTCGAATGCTAATTGTTGTTCGTCCCCCCATGTGAATGATGTATCTTTTTTGACTAGATCTTGTATGGGTTTCGCTATACCAGCGTAATTTTTGATGAATTTTCTGTAGTATCCGAATAGCCCTAAGAATTCCTGTATTTGAGTTACGGTTTTTGGTGCCGGACAATTTTTGATTTTCTCGATATTCCTGGGATCTGGTTCCTTTCCTTTTGCTGATACTATGTGACCCAAAAATGTCACTTTCTCTTTAGCCCAATCGCATTTTGACGGTTTCAGCTTCAACTTCCACTGCCTTAATCTGATAAATACTTTGCGTATATCCCATAAGTGTTGTTCAAATGTGCTTGAGTAGATCAGTAGATCGTCTATATACACCATACACTGTTTTATCCCGTGGGTGACGAAATTCATACATCGTTGAAATGATGCTGGTGCATTTGTTAATCCGAAAGGCATTTTCTTGAACTGGTATAAATCTCTACCGATGGTGAATGCGGTTTTCTCTTTATCTTCTTCTTTCATTTTTATCTGCCAGTATCCACTTTTTAAATCCAGTGAGGTGAAATATGCTGCTCCTTGTAATGTCAACAGCATTTCGTTAATGTCTGGTAACGGGTACGTGTCCCTTTTTGTTACCGCATTTAATTTCCTATAATCGATGCAAAACCTTTGCGTTCCGTCCTTCTTTTTTACCATAACCACTGGGAATTGCCATGGTGAGCAACTTGGTTCGATTACCTTTGCATCAAGCATTTTTTGTACTTCTTGCTCTGCTACTGTCTTTTGAGCTTCTGCTAGTTTGTATGGTCTCAACGCAATTGGTGTTTCGTCTGATAGTGGTATTGCGTGTAGTGTTACGTCGCACGTTCCCAAATCTAAATCTGATACGGCGAAAATATCTTTATACTCCATTAATAGCTGTTGCAATTGAGCTTTTTCCTCTTCCTTTAGAAGTTCGCTGTCTATTGTCCATAGTGGTTTGTCCTCTTCTCCTTCCTCTTTCACGTTTAATAACTCGATGTCTATCATGGGCGTTAATTTTCCCAGTCTTTCATTTTCGTGTATTATCTTATCTTCTTCGTCGAAATTCGTGATATTGATTGGTAATTCACCATTTTCGTTTATCTCGATTATTTCTCTTGCTAAAGGTAACTCTCGTCGGTTTTCGAATTTCTTACTCGGTTCGAATATCATTTCTCCCGTAATCCCTTCATCCACTTTGATATAACAGATCATTTGTGATTTAGCTGGTACGACTATTTTCTCTGAACACCTTACTATTGTGTTCATGGTGCAGATTCTGCCTTCTTTATCTTTCAGACATAATGTTCCTAGATCGATAACAATTTCTTTGAATAGTTCCGGCATTAAATCGGTTCCAATTATACACGGCACGCTTAATTGTGGTATCACTGCTACGTATGTTTCTATCTCATTGTTCTGGTGTTTCAATGTTGTCCACCATCGTCCCATTACGTTTACCGTTTCTTTACTACATGCGATTACATGAACTCCCGTTGGTTCGATATCTTTCCAATGATGTCATGGTATTTCGCTTAAATGTACTGCTGAGATATTTGCTCCTGTATCTATCATTGCTTCCGTTTCTTTTCCATTTATTTCGATGATTAGGGTAATTGCTGGTCCGGTTGATGTGTATAGTGCTGCTATCGTTCTAACTTCTCCGTCCTGATCTACGTTTCTTGATCGTCTTGTATTTATTGGGTTCGTTGCTTCCCAATCAGGGTTGTAGAGTGATGGGTAGATATTTGCGGTTGGTATCATTTTTGCTCCCATTGTGGTTGCTTTTGTTCGTGGTAATTTGCTTGGTTCCTCATATGGCATTCTTGGCATTGGTTCACTTATCCATGTGCATGTCTTCTTTTCATCCCAATATACTGGTGCTTGGATCATTTTTGGCGCGTTTCCTTTCCCGTTGTTCTCCTCATCGTCAGAATCGTCATCGCTGCCGGTTCTTCTGTATTCCTTGATTCTTTCCCACATGCTCTTCCTGCTCCTCTTTAGTTCGTCTCTCGCTCTTTCATCGTATAGCGCTTTCCTGAATCGTCTACGAATCTCTTCGTCTGTCCCTTTCATTGTTGTTAAGACTCGTAATAATCGTTTGATCTTGTGTATATCCTTTGAATGTCCATGTAACACCATTGTTTTTGCCAGGAAAGGTAGTACTCCAACAAACAGTTTCCAATTTACTTTCTTTTCCCGTTTGTAGATGTCGAAGCATGCCAGCATTTGTGTTAATATCACTCTTACTATTTGGATTATTAGTATTATGCCCAATATTCCAGCCATCATTTGACCGAACACTAGGAATCTACCCCACATTGCTTTCATCATATTGGATGTTGCCTGTTGGAAATGATCTGGCGATAGTAATAGTTCGTAATTGGGTTTTTGTTCGAAATTCGTACCGCCCGTTATGGTTACTATATTTGATAGTATCGATTCTCTTCTTGCGGGGAACAATAGATTCTGTCTCGCTGCTTCTAAACTTTCTTGTGAATATATACCACTGTTCACTACGTCTAAGGGTCGAAACTCTTGTTCCGTTGTCAGTTCTGTCAGTCCAAATCTCTTTGGTTCGGCAACCGGAATTCTCATCGGGAACATTACCCATTTTTCATCTGTTTGCTGAAACAATGGTCCGAAGGCGTTATTGCAATCGTAATAATTTGGTTTGTCTGTTAGTAGTTTCATCATTCGCGTTACTGGTTGTACGTATCGAATCTGCTTTTTATATACTACTTCTAGTTCGTTTGTACATTTTCCGGGTGGTGCTGTTGATTTTTTTGGTACCATAGCGAATGTTTTTTCGCATTTAAATATGTACATCACTTCTCCGGCTATTCTTCCAAAATGCCCTTCTTGTAGCGGTAACAGCGGCATTGCGCTATCTGGTTGGTTATTGCTACGGCTAGTTTCGTTTTCAATATTTCTTTGTTTAACTGACAATCGTTGCGTATTAAGTCGTGATACACCTTTTGCATTGATTCTTGTCCTTTATGGTAGAGGAAGTCCATCTTATTATTCATATATATATATAACTTCACTTCGTCTTTGGCTACCGCGGCTATTCCTTGCTCTAACATTTGTCTTGATGCATACAGTCCTGGGTAGTTGGTGGCATATACCATCTTTCCACATTTTTGTGTTATCTTCCCTTTGATAAATCTCATTCCCATCTCTGCTTCCGTGGTTATCAATGCTGCTGGAGTTTGTTTCGTTCTCAGTGGTTGTGACCTAGTTCTGGCTTTGATTTTTCCAGCTCTCGTTATTATCTTGTTTACATCGTTTATTTGTAATTCCTCTGCGTCTTCCTCGAATACTTCTCCTCTTACTTCGTCGAATAACGCTGTTTTTAAGAATTGCATTCTACATTTAAGGATGTTTGCTTGATATATTATAGTTGACGTTCCGGTTTTGCATACCGTGTCCGTTGCCTGACACATTTGATTTGATTTCATTACTTGTGTTGCTCCATCGAATTGTGCTTCATATTCTTTTAATTCGACTGTGTAAGTTTCGATTACAACCACTCCTGTTACTAATTCTCCCTTTATGGTGTATTTTCCTCCTTGACAATCTCCAGTTGCTGAGTTGATTACTCCTGCGACGAATATACTTTGTACCTGGATCATTCCACTTTTCCCTTTTAGTACGACTCCTTCTTTTAATCTCATTTCTCCTCCGCTGAATAAATCTTTGCACTGTTCTCCCGATACTTGTAATATTTCTCTTTCTGTTCCAGGATTTATTATTGATACGTGGGAGTGTGCTCCGCAGTGATATGCCAATGTTTTCCGTGTGATTGCGCATTCCTTGGCTTTTGTTCTGATGAAATCAGATTCTTGGTAAATGTGATAGGTTATCGCCTTTTCTATAGTAGTTAGATTATTTGGTATTGCCATCCGGCATTCCTCGATATCTTTTAACGAATATTTATCTCCCAGTACTGCTTTATCACAATCTAATATTAAGAATCCGTTTGTTGCACCTTTACACATTAACCACACCATCATTGTCATCATTAGTGAGTGTATGCTTGCATTTCTCATGGTTATATCTTTTATTGGTAGTTCGTGTTCGAAGTCGTTTAACAATGCTTTCAATCTTACGTGCATTGGTTTAACTTGCTCGTTTTTTCTTGGTTTATTTATAAATTGTTTCCATCCCCCATTCTGTAGGATACCTGGTTCGATTTCTTGCTGCACGATCATTGCGGTTAGCTCTACGTTATTCATGAACTGTTTGTTCGGAGTTTTACTTGTTGATAAACTCATTAGATTATATACGAGATAGGAGAGTGCCACCAATCGATATTCATCATCATCTGTATTTGTGAGCAATTGGGCGACTATTTGTCTCATTTCTTCCCATTCTAATTTCATCGTTTTGGTTTTCTCTTTGATCAACTTTGGAATTATATTAGATACGGTATACCATAGTTGTTTGGCGTCCTCGCTCGCTCGATTTCTTTGCCATAATCTCCTCAATGGTTGGCTGGTGATTATTAACATATCCGCTAGTAATTCTCTTATCCATTCCGTTCCGCTTTCTTCTCTGGGGTGGGTTTTTCTCATCTCTTAGGCTATTTTCTCTAGTTTATCCAACCTTGTCATCCATTGTTGTTGTTTCGATTGGTCTCTGATTTTTGGTTCTCCGTTTTCGGCTGTCAATTTTGGTCTACCTCTTGGACGTTTTTCCATAGACGTACCTGTTTCTTTGGTTGCCTCGTTTTCCATGGTGTTTGTTAGGGTTATCTTTTGGCTTTCCTCGTTTTGTTTTCTGAGCCATTCGTCCCAATCTTGTGTTAGGTATATATCGTCCTTTGCTTCTTGAGTTTGTGTTATACATTTTTTCATCGGTGTGAAATCCTTATCCTCAATATCCATTTCGATTATCATTTCTTCTATTTCATCCCCCTGTTGTTCATTGATTTGGTGATAACTGGTTGATGGTTGTTCTTCTCGAATTTCTGGTAACTTTATGGGTGTTTTTATTACTAGTGGTGACAGCTCCTCTTCTTCATCTATATCATCATTCAAAATCATTTCCTCATCTCCCTCGAACATTTTTGGAGTTTCATTTTTATCTCCTCCCATACTGGGCGTGCTCATACTTGCTTTGATGGGTTTTGGTTTTATCTCTTTTCTTTTCAGCGGTATTCCCAATGTTTCCGCCATTTTCAAGGGGTTTATCTCTCCCATCACCATTGGTGTTACTCCCACTTCTAACATGTTGTCCAGTGATCGTCCATGAAATTGTAAGTGGAATGGGATTTCGTAGGCTAACTTTCTTTTTATTTCCTTTATTTTTGCTGTCGGGTGGACTTCTAGTTCTTCCGATGTTTGATCAGGGTAGAGTACTTTTATTTTATATTTTCCTTGGGTTTCTTGTGCCCATTCTCGGTGTTTCCATTTGCGTATTACTTGGTCGAACACTTCCGGGCACCATTCATTTTTCCTCCTATATTCTTCGATCTCTTTTACTAATTCTCTCAAATTCTCGAGGTTTTCGCCATTTTCTGCCATATATTTCGCATGCGTCGTTGCTGCTCGTCTCTGGCTCCTTGCACCTTGCTGTAATATTTCTATTAATTTTTCGCAGTGATCGTTTTCTAATTTTATTTGTGCTTCGTCGATATCCACTGGTTGGGATCTTTGTCTCTTCATTACGTTTATTTTTCTACATTCGTTTTCGGGCATCGTTTTATTTTCAGCTTCTTTCGTTCTGTATTTCGGGATTTCTCCCTCACGATTGTTAACTTTCTCCTCCTCCAATGGCTCTTCTTCTATTACTCCCGGTTTTAGTTCCCATCTTTTCTCTTGTTCATTCCATTGTTTCCTCCATGGGGTTGGTTTGCATTCATTTGTATCTAGTTCGCTGAGCTTATCTTTGAGACGGTGATCCTTTCGCCATTGTCGATAGATTTCTATGATTCTCTTGGACTTTTGGTGGCCTTCTTTTTCTATTTCATCCATCTCTTTCCACGTGGTATCTGTTCCACATCGAGCTTCTTCCATCGGTACTATTCTAATTTCTTGGTCATCATCCCATATTCCCAACTCATATAGATAGGTTTCGTCTTCTTCGTGCAGATAATGGTGAAGGTATTTTACTGCTACGTCTTCTATCATTCCATCCTCGCTTTGATCTTTTGTTTGTTCCATGATCATTTCGTTGATGATTTTTATTAACTCGTCTACTCGTGTTTTGTTACTCATTTTTAACGTTCTTTGTTCCTCGTTTGGTAACCTTACTTTTATCTTTAATTCCTTTGCTTTTTCCTTTCCTACTCGGCGAGTTCCGTATTTCCCGATTAATGTCGTATTCTTATAATTAGCATGTCTGAGAATTTCCGTATCGCGTAAGTTCTCTATACATATTTTCATTTCTACTGGTTTGAGATACATTAATATTTCCCAATTCTTGTGGATTTGATCTATTATTTGTGTGATCAGTTTTTCTCTGTTTTTACAAAATATCCTCTTGGTTACTCCTTGTAAGTTCTTTTTGATATTGATTTCGAATTCATTTTTTGCGTATTCTGCCCATAATCCGAAATCCGGTACTGTTTTTTCCTTTTCTAGTGTTACATACGTTGGTTGACCTGGCCATATTAGTGCATCTACCAGATGTAAATCTGGTTTTATTAACCATCCATTATGATAAAGGTTATCATTTTTCTTGGAGCTTCCCATTCTTTCTTTTATCCAATCGAATATTTCGTCGGTGTTTGGTTGTTTAATCCAGATTAGTTCTATGAAGTCCGGCGTTTGCATGAATATTTGGAATTTCGTTATGTCTCCTAATTTCTGTCTATCCAGATATGCCTTTACTCGTGGCTTCTCCTGATCGGGTATCACATCTCCTTTCGATCCCTCGAGTTGTAAGATGTTCCTCATGTATCTCCTGAATACTTCATTGTTGATAAACTCCTCGTTTATCAATGTTTCGGGTATGGTTTCAATTAGTTCGTCTATCAGTTTTATTTCCCCTTCTGTTGATGAAAATGGTCGGTCATGAATCCATCGGTTCATTGGTCGTATAGTCTGTTTATTTTGTTCTTCGTCCTCAGATATTTGTAGTGCTTCTCCCATCAGACTGCTGGTTTCGCTTATTTCTCCGTCTTCCGGTGATGAACCTCTGATGTTCCGTAGCATATTTATTCGTAAATTTCTCTTCGTTTTTACTTTCATTAATCTTCTTGGTGATGTTTCGAATTCTTTTTCTATATTGCTGATTGATTTTTCTATTATATCCCGTTTTAATTCTGAATTTCCATTTGTCTGTTTGGTTACTATTGTCTCATGTTCGTTTGGCTGTTCGTTCTCGCGAGTTATCCTTTCCTTGATTTTTCCGAGTAGTATTTTTTGTGTTCTCCGTTTATCTGCTTTAGTTGGTCTGAACGTTTCCTCTGGTTCGGTTTGATTTTCTCCTAGTTTTTCTGGTTCTGGTTTCGCGAGTTTTTCTTTTGGTAACTTTTTATATATGTTGTAGCAGTACTGTTCTTTGACATCTTTGATCATTCTCATCATATTTATTCTTGGCGGATTGTCTTGTCGTTGCTTGAATCTTTCTTGTCTCACTCGTTCCTCTTCCATTTGTAACTGTTGCCAATCCTGGGCGTGTTGTTGTTGTGTCATTTCTGTTTCTCTATTTCTTACATTTTCGACTCTTTGCATCATGTGGATATTTGATTGTTGTTGTTGTGATTGGTTTGTTCGCATCATTTTTGCCATCATATCTTTAAGATGTGATATTTCCTGCATCACATTCACTTGTTTTGTCTGTTCGACGTTTGGTTGTCTAGGTGCCAGTTGTACATAATTGTTATTTCTTGGTGGTCCTTGGTTTTGATTGTTGCTCCCTCTACAATTATTAGCTACGTGGCCTTGTTTCCCGCACTTAAAACAGGTCCTGACTTCGCATCGGTTAATATTGTGTCCTTTTCTCCCACATCTACTGCATGGCACGTTTTGATAACACTCGTTTTCCCAATGTCCAAGCTTTCCGCACGTTCTACATTGTTTACTTTGCGTTGAGTTATTTCCGCCGTTGTAGCTTGTTCTTTGAGCATTATTATAATTATTGTTCGGACGGTTGTTATTTGTTCTTTGTACTGGTGGTTTAAATATTTGGTGAGCTCCTGGTATAAATTGATTCACTTTTGCGTCATTTTGTCCGTTTTCTTCCGGTTTTGCTGCCATCGTTGCTATCATTGATTCGTCTTGCATGAGTGTAATCTGTGATGGCAGGTGTATTTCTGCCTGATTTGCTCTAGCTACCGCTTCGTCTAATGTGGTTGACATCTGCATTCCTACTGCTGATCTCAGCTCCGGTCGTCTTAATCCATCTACAAATATGCCAATCAAGTGAGCTTCGTCTAATTTTCCATCGGTTGCCGTTTTTGCCAATCTTCTGATTTCACTCGCGAACATCGTGTTCGACTCTCCATGTCTCTGTTTTCTGTTAAATAATTCTTGTATTCCTTGATTTGTCAGTTTTGCCACTCCAAATGTCAGTTTTAGAAATTCTTGAATTTCTTTCCAATTGTTCAGTGGTTTTCCTCTTTCCTTTGCCTCTAGAAAGATATCTAGTGCGCTGTCGCATAGGTATAGTGGCATTCGGGTTTTTACCATATCGTTTGTCCATCCGCAAACCTCTACATATACCCCAAAATTCCTTAGGAACGTATTTAGTTTGTTAGCATTTCCGTTGAACGGTTCTCCTCGGAATTTTTCTCGATATTCTCTGGTTGTTTCATTCGTTGTTGACAGTTTGTTTGGTTCTTTTCCGTCGTTTTTGTTTAGATTTCCGTTACCTTCGGCCATATTGTTTTTGTTTGTTGTTTCTAGATTATTCAATTGATCCTCCGAGTTATTTGGTACGATTTGTTGTTGGATCTCTATGTTTATTTCTTGCTGGTTGTTATTCTCGTTCTCGTTCGCGATATTGGTTTGACTCGTAGTCCTTGTTAATTTTTGGTTTTCTTTGTCGCCTGATCCCTGGCTGTTGGAATCGATATCTTCGAGTGAATTGGCTCTGTGTAGTTTTCTCGCAATTGAGGTCGATCTCGATTTCTTGGCGTTTTTCCCTGAGAGTAGATAGCTATTGCGCGATCGTAATGTTGTTTTCTCCTCGATAACTTCTGTTTGGGTGGTTTCTCTTGTCTTGATGGATTTGTTGCGTCGTGTTTGGTTATCTGTCACCTCGTCTGTAATTTTGTCCGTAGTCGGTTCTTTGGTTGCGAATGTTTCACTGAGCTTTGATTTGTTGTCGGTTCCGGGTTATTGTCGAGTATTGGTTGATTCGGTTCCTGTATTTGCTTGGGTTCTTGTTTTGTTTGTGTTTGTGGATATTTTGTTGATTTGTTTGTATTGCTTGCGAATTTGTTTGCGTTGAATGCTCTGATTGTTTTGGTTGCTTTGATTGAGTTAATACGAAGTGAGACTATGCTCAAGTAATGCGAATGAACTATGCTTTATTAATACGAAGTGAAACTATGCTCAAGTAATATGAATTATTTCGTTATATTTTCTTGCCGGCTTCCTGCTCGTTTCTGTTCATATTTTATTTATCCCTTGTTTGAGCTCGTTAATTATCTTCCTTTTATTATTGTTTTTATTTATCCTATTTATTCTTTTGTTTATTTCTTACACGCACGCTTTCTCATTCTGCCTTTTCGAGAGTTCTTCGCCTACCCCCCAGATTTAAAATACAACACGGCTTTGTTGATCCACTACTGCAACGGTAAGGTGATCAATCTTACCACAGTAGCTTCCCAACTGGGTAAAACTTGTCGACAGTTCGTCCTATATCTCTCTTCTGGGTGATCGGTTATCCTCTCCCGATTTGGCTTTTTACTCGCACTACCCGAGGGTAGCTCAAGGTATTTCCCTTATGCTTTATCTCTGGTGTTCATAATTTCTCATTCTACTTCTTTTGTTTTTTGTTTTTACTTTTGTATATATATAATTATTCATATATTTTATATATAGATATATGGGCAGGAAAGGGAATAACTAACTAATTATTTATTTCGTAACAGGTTTACTCGTAATAAACCGTCACTTTTTCCTCAATGTCATTTTTACAAATTACACAAACAGTCATAGGTTTAACACATTTTTGACAATAGCAGAAATGTCCACATGGGAGTGTCAGCACTTTTATTCGCTCAATTTGGCAGATGTAGCACTGGTGTAGTGGTGCTATCTCTCGTCGTATTATGCTCTGTATGGCATCAGGTATTGTTTCAACTTGTTGCTCTATTGCGTGATATTTCATATTCAACTCTGGGTTGTTTATTCTCTCTCGGTACCAGTCGTATTGGTTCTCGGTTTCGGTTGTTTGCATTAGTCCTAATGTTGTTCGGGCGTTTTCGCGGCTTATTGTTTGTGGGTTGCTTTGTCTTGCTATGTTTATCCGCTTCATTTTTTCAGCTAACTGTTCTACTGAGTCTGTTTCGATACTCAGGAAGTCTTGCAACTGGTCTAGTTTCTCGTTATAGTGGTTCATTTTCTACAAAAATTTATCATTAATTTAGTAGTTTTATTATTCTAATATTAATATTTATTGATTTTGTTGTCTCATTGTTTTATTATTTTCTTTTATTTAATAATTGGGTTACTATTTCTATTCTATCTATTTCTAATTTTATTATTCTTCTATTTTAAATTATTAATACTTTTATTATTCTATTGATTTTTATTTTTCATATCCTTTATAGTTAATTTGGTTATTTTTATGATGTCTTTTTATTTATTTAATTCGTAAGGTCATCTTCGCGTTTTATTTCTCGTAATTTAGTTGGCTTATTTCAGGTATTCTCATGATTTTCTCTCCGATTCGTGTCACTCTTATCCTTTTTGTTAATGTAATTTTATCCTACCCTCGTCTAGGAATTTATTTATACTTTCTCCGTTGAATTCACATTTCCCTGGGTTTTTATCTTTCTAATTGCGAGTGGTCTTAATATAATCAATCCCGGCTGAGCCCCCAAAAATCATGTTGGACGCACCAGAGTTGTTAAATTCCATTACTGCACTGGTTGTACT
Source organism: Schmidtea mediterranea (assembly GCA_022537955.1). Taxonomy (NCBI): domain Eukaryota; kingdom Metazoa; phylum Platyhelminthes; order Tricladida; family Dugesiidae; genus Schmidtea; species Schmidtea mediterranea. The sequence continues at coordinate 109,972,363 of CM039681.1, read as the reverse complement.
GATGGGACTTTCGTCACTAATGACTAGGGAAAATCTCCGGATGCGCCGCATGATTTTAGTAACCATCATGTACCCGTGACCGAAATCACGTTGGTACCGTACATAATGGCCGAATGCCATTCGAGCAGGTGAGCGCCATTTCTAGCACTACTCCTCGAAGGACCTTCGTCTTTCCCGAGTTGTTCGCTGCCGTTAGAAGGGCTTACGCTTTCATGCACTGGTTTTCAATTCGTGACCACCCTCGGAGAGAAAATTATGTATGATCATCTAGCCCTGATATGGGTTCGTCATGGTTTATCCCTCTTATTCCCGCTACGCCTCGCACAAATCGATTTAATTAGCCAATCTCAACACAAAGAAAAATGAAACGAGAAGAAAACGTCATATTATTAACAATTGGCTTTGTCAAAGTACCAAATCGAAGTATCATTTAAATTTAGTCATCCTAAGGGATCAAGGGAAATAAGTTCCACTCAAGTGTTCGATTTACACCGAAAACCGTTTCGATTTTTCATTAGTCGTCTTCGTCAATGTCGGTTGGGAAGTATTTTCGCTTCATTGGCCTGTATGGCGGAGGGTTCGAGGATTGAGATTCTTCCCTTTGAGTCGAGGGGCCCGCGATCTCTTGTGCCGCGATAGAGTTAGGCACTTCGCCGGTGAGAACGGCGATATCTTCAGTTCCGAGCCCAAGTCCATCGAGGATGTGGGTGACCGGGAAAGATTCCGGATCCTCGTCGATCAAATTTATGTGAATGGACCGGGCAGGTGATCGGAATATTACATCGGGAGCGTAGAGAATATCCGGGTCGAACTCCGGAAATTCAAACTCCTGGTAAGGTGGAGGCGGACAGTGGATCGGACCGGAGGCCTCAGGGGGTTCCGATCCGGTGAGAACCTCTTCCACTCGACGGCGTTGCTCGCGACGTCGCCGATTTCGATTCGGCCGCCGACGTGCCCGTGTGCTGGCGGCATTCCTTGTGTCCCAATAGGTGGTTGAGGGGCAATGGGCTCGACAGGCAGACTGGAGATTTCAGAGATTTGATTCCTGAGGACTGGGGGGGAAGACGGCGCATTGGAGATAGGAAGATGGGTAGCTGGTATTATGTCCAGTTGCCTGGCTCTGATGCTTCCCGGGACGTAGGCCTGAAGTTCAGTGTCGGTGAATGCGCGTCGGAGCGCGGTCGACTGCTCCTTGATGAGTAGCCGTTGAGCGCGGGATTCTGTGATTAGCTCATCTCGCGCCCGAGTGAGCCCTTCGATCTTCTGTCTCAGCACTTTAATGGCATCGGGCGGCGCCCAAGTGCCCTTTATGCGATCATATTTGGCCTGGAGTATCTCGTGCTTCTGTTTCAACTCCTCATATTGGTGGCGGGCGGTCACGATTGAAGGTGGGAGTCGGGGCATTCTTGGTAATCTGTTTAGTTCGGAATTGTGATTATTATCGTTCATCCTAAAGAGAAAACGAGAAAATTTAAGGAGAAAACAAAAACTCTCGGAGAGGTGAAGAGGTAATACAAGGCGGGACATTTGGTAAAGGCTCGATAATGACTTTATAAACTAACTCCTAATTTGATTAATTTCTCGTACATTTCATTTTAGTACAATTAATTACCATTGTTAGGTGAGACTGTTATTACTCCATTTATTGGTTATGATTCAATGGCCAACCGTATTGGATCAACCTATTGGTATGGTTATTTATCCCATCATAGATTTATCTTACATTATTAGTGGATTCAACTCTTACGACTTTTATTTAATTTATTTTAATTCAGCCAATAGTTTTTCTAGATTTGGTGGTCAGTATCTATACGTAACTTATTATATCCCGCCTACTTATTATTGTTAAATCGACTACTACGAGATTCATTCATCTTATCAGGATTTAACTATTAACTATTATTTGTTTAAAATAAAACTAATGCTCTTTTTACGTAACTTCGCGTATTTCGATTATTAATTGTAGCTAATTTAACTGTCATTAAGTCGATTTATTTTACCACGGTTTAACTACTAGATATTAATAATGGAAATGTTGCTATCTTCGTGTAGTTTATTGTTGGGACGAATTATTCACGCATAGACCTAGGAATCCTTACTCAGAGAACTATTACCATTTACTAAGATCATTCAAACAGTTAGAGAGCTGTTGCTTGGTGTAAAGAACATCTTTATCAGAAACTTAACTTAGTTTAGACAAATTGATCATTCTAAATTGCTACTCAAATACCTAATGTGCACTCAAGCGTGACTGTCATTAAAGTATATGGTGCTAGTGTTATCGATTTGCTTAAAATCACTTTTAGATTTGTAATGTTTGGGTTTTTTATTATGTAATCATTCCTTGATTCTGGGGGGCCATCTTTTAAATCTGCGGTTCGGAATTGTGGCGGTTGCAAGTGCAGTCACTCCCATGGCTATTTTCCGTAGTTCACCTCCCGTGACGGTTCGTACGGTTCAATTTCTTTACATACTTCTATTTCTCTGGAATCTTTTTAATTTTCCATTCATCTATCTATATACCTAACCCTGCTACCCATTTCCTTACAAATTTGTCCGAAAATAAAAATTCAGTCTGATCGATTTACGATCCCACCTAAATTCCTTTTAACTCTGTTGGCGCATCTTCCCTGATTTTAATTCGACTCGTTCCGGCCACATATTTCAGAAGCCGCCCCGAGTATACAACGGCGCCCTGCGTAGCGGTCCTGTGCATTATCACCAGAACCGACTGCGGACTGCCGAGGGGTCCACGAGGCATGACCCACGAGCTCAACTAAGGGTTTTCACCCACTAGTCGGCCCGAGATCCGTCCCATGGACCATCTATTGCTATACGATATATATAGAGATTTTAAAGGGTCGGACAATAGATAAAAATATAATAAATTATCGTAGAATGAGGCATTTATTTACATTATAAGGAAAACATATAAAAATTACAATACAGTTTAAAAATCAAATTCCTTACGCTTGAATACGGTTTTCTGATCAAAAGTTGTAAGAATTGAATGGCATAAAGGTTTTATCAAAATTTTTGAAGTTCAGTTTTTAGTAGTTTTTTTTTTATGAAATTCATCACTGTATTTATACTATTTGTATGCGTGTGTGCGACCAATAGGCGATTTTTCGCCATTTTAAGGGCTTTTTAATCATTTTATTACTTAAAAATTATTTTTATTATTTTTTGTATATTTTTCTTAATTTTTTGATATATACTTTATTTTATGTTTGAATTTTATTTTTATTATTATTTTCTGATAATATTAATTTTAGCCCTTTTTGTTTAATTTTCTGGTCGCCACTTCTGCCTATGTTTTTTCTAAACCTTATTTTGCAAGGTTTTGGCAGTTTATTTTATTTTTAATATATTTCTTGCTGTCTTGCTTTTTTCATGATTTTTATTAATTATTTGTTTTTATTTAATTTTGTTATATATTTATTTTGTTTCAATTAATATGTTTTTCATTAATTTTTAATATCTTGGTGCGGTGCATGTTTATGTGCAGTGATTCCTTCCATCTTTTTTACTTTTATTTTTGTTTAAATTGTGGCTCTGAGCCCAACACTAGGTATTGAACATTTAAATTACGAGTTATATGGCTTCCTCTTTGGAGAAATAAATTTTGTGTTATGAAAATAACTGTAACTCCATACTGTCTACTGATTTTTGTGAACAAATTATTAAAATATTTTTCCTTGTTTGCTTCTTGATACAAATCATCTTTAATTATAACATCGCTTTAACGTACCCTAGACCAGTGATGCGCAACCCGTGGGTCGCGACCCCAGAGAAGGTCGGGAGAAAAATATTCAATGTCGCCAAATTAAAAGAACTTTATATGACAATAAAAAATATAGCGTGCTTGTAAACCTGGTGTGATGTCAATCAACGTTTTTCTAAATATCGTACTAATGGTGTATCTATTGTGTTACTTAAGTCACAGCACACCGGGTTCACTCTAAAGAATTTTAATCGCACCTGTTACTTTCGCGCATGTCACAGGTGACAGACTCTGCCCCGTTTTCACCCCAACCAGACGTCGAGTGTGTTTACTGGAATATTCAACTATTCAGTAGTACGTTGGTTTTGTTCACGTTCATACATTCAGTAGTTAGTTAGTTTTGTTCACGTTCGTATGGACATCGAGTGAGGTGCGTATTTATTTAACTTATTGTTTTATTATCGTACAGTGTAGTAGTGTTTTCGATGTCCAATAATAACATTTAATTAAAAAATTAATATACAGTGGCTCACAGGGAATCAGATGCAGTAACGATTGTTTTTTTTAATTAAAATAAACAATATATTTTTAAAATTAACTGCACTACATTATATCAAAGTGCACATATTATTGTAATTATATCGAATAAAAATTAAAAAGATTTTCAATCAACTTTAGCCTATTAGGAACAGATTCTATTATTTAGGTAAATAATAGGATTTGTAATATTTATAGTCAAAGTAAATAAACTAATAACAATGTTTTTGTTTAATATGAAGATTGCAATAGGCTTAATAATTTATGTAAGTAAATCATTCAAAAAATTATATTAAAATAGTGATTAATCCGAAAAAATATTTTATTCTGTACTGCATCATTTTCACTGTGAGCCACTGTAGATATTAAAATTATAATAAACGAAAACTTATAGTTTTGTTTCAGTTTTAATATCCTCATAATGGATAAGTGGCTAAAAATAGCTACCCAATGCCCAGAAAATGACAATAAGAATAATAATGATGGACCAACACCTACTAAACTTAGAAAGAGTGTGGATGAAGACCCAAATAAAAATGAATCCAGTGGCACTGTTGCTACTTTAAAAAACATTCGACAAACTATGTTATCTAATAAAAAATGGAGAAAATATGAAGAAGAGTATATTAAATACGGATTTACATTTTGCGTTGTTAATCGGGAAGAACGTCCGTTGTGTGTTAATTGCTCGGATAAATTAGCAAATGAAAGTTTGAAACCTGCTAAATAAAAAAGACATTTGGAAACCAATCATAAAGAATTTGCAAAAAAATCTGAAAATCTTTTTAAAAGACGAGCTGAAAGTATGAAAAATCAAACTGTAATTTTGAAAACATATACAAAAATTCCTGAAAAAGCTCTACGGGCATCCTTAGAAGTTTCATATTTAATTGGAAAAAATTTGAAACCACATACCATTGGAGAATCCCTCATTCTTCCTTCAGCAATTAAAATGACATAAATTATGCATGGAGAAAAATATGGTAACGATTTAAAAACAATACCAATATCAAGAGATACCGTTTCTCGGCGAATTTCCACCATATCACTTAATATAGAATCAGTCCTGTTAAATCGAATACAAAACTCTCCTGTGTTTGCTCTACAAATTGAGGAAACTACAGACATTACTAAAATTTCCAATTAATGGTTTATGTGAAATACGTTTTTGAAGAAGACATATCAGAAGATTTTTTATGTTGTAAAAGGTTAGAAGGAATAACAACTGGAGAGAAAATATTTGAAATTATTAACAGATATTTTGAGGAAAATGACCTTGCTTGGGCGCACTGTGTTGCCATTTGTACAGATGGTGCTGCAGCATTAACAGGTATTAATAAAGGACTTAAGGGGTTAATAATAAAAATTGCTCCCCCATATAGTATTAAACCATTGCATGATACATAGACAAGCACTAGTTGCAAAAGACATCGATGAAGAATTGCATAAAGTATTACAAGATGTTGTAATTGTAATTAATTACATTAAAGGCAACAGCCTAGACAGTTGTCTCTTTTCAATACTCTGTAATGAGATGGGTTCTGAGTATGAGACGTTATTACTACATACTGAAGTCAGATGGCTATCTCGAGGCTAAATATTGCGACGTATTTTTGATTTGAGAAACGAAGTTTACAATATTTTGGTAGAAAAGAAACATATATTAGCACAATCATTCATTAATGAAGATTGGCTCGGAAAACTCAGTTACATGGTTGACATTTTCGAAAAACTTAACGATTTGAATTTGAGTTTGCAGGGTGAGAGTACAACCAATTTGACATTAAGCAGTAAAATCGAAGCTTTTAAGAATAAGCTGATACTTTGGAAAGGAGAATTAAACAAAAACTACACAGACATGTTTCCGCGCTTTTCAGAATTTACTAATAAAAATAATATAGATTTCATGTTATTCAAAAACATCATTTCCATCATTTGATAAAATTGGGGGAAAACTTTACGAAAAGGTTCGAAAAATTTCCAGATAAAGAATTAGGTTGGATCCGTGATCCATTTTCGTTTGATATTATTAATTCCAATATCCCTTTAAATGAAAAAGAACAGTTAATTGATATTTCAAGTGACGAAACTCTGAGTATTCAATTTAGGTCTCTGACTTGCCAAAAATTTTGGTTATCAACTGAAAACAAATATGCCGATTTGAAAAAAAAGGCAATTAATATTTTGATTCAATTCGCATCGACCTACTCATATTTGTACTCATATGCATAAATAAAACCATTGTTTCACAAGATTATGTATTGTATAAAAACCTCAAATAAAAGGAAATTCCAGAAATAGTTTCATTTTAACTAAGTTGACGATTAAAAAATCTTGTGTCTACTCAGGGGTCGCGACAAATTTTTTCAAAAAAATGGGGATCGCAAATGAAGATAGGTTGCGCACCACTGACCTAGACGACCAGTTTTTATTGAATCCTTTAATTATCGTCATTTTCAATTTACAAAACTGATTTTTAGTCAATCCACGCTCTTCATCTGCACCCCTATGTAAAAATACTTTTTTGAATTTCGATTTAAACATGTTTGATTGCAATAAATTACATACAAATAAAGTTTTTCCGCTTCCACTTGGCCCTACAATTTGATATATTGCATCATTTCTGAATTCCATTTTAATTAATTTAATTTAATATCATTTGCTTATAATTTGAATGATTGTAGAAAATTATTAGTAATATTTATTACAGGGAAACATGTCAAGTAGACGAAATGAAGTTCCCAACTGGAAAACCTCAACATGTCGTGGATAGAAGCGGAAAGTATCCAATCTTATTCTTCAAGATTGGAAAATGTAGGATAATGGGTTACAAGAGACAGGAATAAGATCTCAAGTACCAGATTCAATATTTAGAGATTTAATCATTATCTTTAACCATTGACATTGGTTATTTAATCAACTTGTACGATTTGTCAATCAAAATAGAAAACATGTACCAACCAGAACTGTTTCCTGCATTATGACTTGTCAAGTACAATCCGCTCTGTGTGAATGTATTTTCAAGCGGAAAAGTGGTTGTCATGGGATTAAAACATTGAATTATAAGAGTCTGGTTCAAGAAATATTTAATTTTATAAAATCCAAAATTTATAATCGTATTACCAATAAAGAAATTCTAAATTATTTATTAAGCACAGATTGTTTTTAAATCGTTAGTTTTCTGGTGAAAACAAAAATTCAAAATGATCGATGAGTAAGAACTATATGTATTCGAAACACTTCCAATGAAGATGGAAGAGCTCTTTCCGAATATGAAGAACAAGCTTTCGAATTTTGTGCTGCTTAAGTTTTGGCAACACGTATCTATCAAAAGACTGGAATCAACATTGAAGAAATTGTATGGATGTATTTACAAGAATCGGGTTTTAAATGTCTAGATAACTGTATTGTCTGCGCATATCTTTAATGTTTACTTACCCATTTAGATGCAGATGTTGAAAGGACTATAAATAAAAGGAAGTTGTTCATATTCCGTTGGCCGAATTAAGAAAAGCTTATTTTAATCAAATTTGTGAAGATTTTAATTGAATAAATTTTGAAATATTTGATCTTTTTGTATTTGTTATTCAGTATCAAATGATTTTACTTTAAGTATCTACTCAGTATTTTGAATTAATGGTTAATGTCGATATCATGCTTCTTTTTATTTGACTGTTGTAGAATTTATTATTATTATTATTATTATTTTTATTATTATTATTACTATTATTATTATTTCGAAAATTTCTTATTAATATATTTAAAAAATTTTATTGTAAAATTTAATTCAAAAAATATAAAAAAACATCTTAAAAAAAATTTCATCTTTAAAAATCATTCAAAATTTATGTAAAGATATCTTAATTACGTCATTGAATAATTGTGAGAGGGGAGGAGACTACTGGGGATTTTGTGTGTGGCTGCAGTGTTCGGATAACTACCTACTAAACAATTTTCTTTTTTTACCACAATATATTTTTAATATCGTCAAAAACTAAACAACAATTTTTCATATTGACAATTTCTTTTCAATGTTATCTCTTTATATACGCAATTTAATTCAAATCTTTTCACAAATGTTTATCACTTTATATATTCAATTCAATTTGGCAATGAATTTGACAGTCCATAAAAAATCGTCAGGTTTCTATCTCTTCATCGAGTCGAACTTCACTCACAAGTCAGAACGAAAGAAAGAAGAATCGAGTGGCTGAAAAAGTGGACAAAATTTTAAGAAGGGGAGAGTTAAGACATATAATTACCTTGTGTTTAAATAATTGATTATTTTGGAACTTTTTATAAAATAAATATTGATGGAAATTAATTCGTTAAAAAATGAGATGAATGTAAATTTTAATATTACATATTTATTTTCATATTTTTTGTCTTATTTAAGTTAAAATAAACCTATTCCTTAACATTAATAAAATTAAAATATAAGATTTAATAAATTAAAATGATAGTTTCTGAATTAAAATTGACTAATCTGAATCACAATTGATAAGTTCTGAATTAAAATTGATAGTTCTCGAATCACACTTGAAAAGGTTTAGTCTAAGCTCAAAACCTAATTTTGTATTCACTCAAAAAGTCGGATTCATCATCTGAATAAAACAATATTAATGTTGGCTAGGGAGTGACATTAATATCTTCATGTAAAGAAATAATACAGTAAAAATGAAATAATTAAAAATAATTTAAATCTTGAATTTAATTTCAAAAGAAAATTTAAATAATCAATAAAATCTATATTTTTAATAGTTTGGTTATGTTGAGATCAAATAGATTTCGGTACTTGATTATTGTTAAGGTCTTTTTAATGATATTTGTAAACTTGTCAAATGCTTGGCTAAAACGTAAAACCTCTGGTTGTTTTCCAGATTCGGTTCTGGGACTTTGCGAAATGAAATTCATCCAAACAATAGATATCTATGAACAAAGTCAGGATTTCAACCTTTTCATCATTGAAACTGAAAACAAGACCCACGTGTCGGCAGAAATCTGGAGTGCCAATCCTTATAATGCTGTATTTAAAACTGATATCGGAGAGATAAGCATATCGGCTGCCAATAGTAAAGCGGAAATTAGTTTTAATTATTCTAAACTTCAAAGCTTCTTAGGATCTGAAATATTAGGATTGTACCATTCTTATTCCGAGGATTTGTCAATATTGCTGTTTTTAGAAACGGTTGTATTTTACGAATCTGAACTCTTCAACCTCCAGTTAAACTTATATTTTGATACGACACAACAAATAGAATATAATGAGGAATTAGTAATAAATTGCAGTTACAGTCAGAAATTCGACAAAATTAAAGAAAGCATTCAAATTATCACTCCAGAAGAGTTCTATGCCACGGATTCGTTAGAATCCCCAGCTAGAAATCTTAAAAGTATTAAATATATAATAACAGAAAACCGAGATAATACTCAGAAATATAAATCCTTTCTCGTTATATGTAAGGTTTTGAACACGACTGAATTTAAGTATTTGAGTGTTAAGTCGAATAAAGAAGACATTTTAATATCCGAGAAAGTCATTCTATTTTACATCATTATGATTTTATTAATAATAAGTGGCTCTGTTGTATTGCTGACTTACTACATGTATGTCTTCAAAGTAGACATCTCCATAACAGAGAATTCAGAATCACTTTCTGAGTTCACTGGCTCTGTTGAGCATTACGTTGAGAAATATCAGTGAATAAGGTTCGCAAATAAAAATAATAATTTGCAAGATTAAGTGTATAAAATTGCAAATAGTTAAGGAGTAATGAAAGTAAAGTAAAGGCTTTCAAAACGGAAGAAATCTTAATCTAAACATTCTTGATAACACACAATTTCTCTATTTTTGAAATAAAAGCTATAAATAATAATAAATTTCTCGATTGATCATCTAGTTTTTATTAGTTTAATTTTTAATAAATTATATTTTATTAAAATAAAATTTCATATTGTTAATTTAAGATTTAAATAAAAATACTTGACAGATAAATTATATTTATGATAAAAATTTTTGTTTTAATGATTGCACAGTTTCACGGAATAACACTTTCTATAATGAAGAAACAAATCAGTAAATTTTAATAGACCAAAGCGCATAAATTAGACTTTATTTTGTGGATATAATTTATAGAAGAAGGTTGCAAGGACAAGTATCTAAGTATAATTGAATTGGTGGGTTACTGGGTTTCGCTAGTTGTGTAAACCATCCTATTGTTGCCCCGGTAACGCCATATAAATTTTACTTTGACTACCACTCGGCACCCGTTGCTAGGCAACGTTGGAAATGTGTTCGAGTGGGTGGATTGTCCGCAAAAAGTGAGCATTATTACTAATACTGTAATTGCTCGGACAACCCTCGGGTTCAACGAGCTGTCGATGGAAGACCTATGCTCGCTTTGCAATGTCCCCTGTGTGAGAAAGTTCAAGATCAGACTCGTGTTGATCGGTAGGAATAGAACGATGTTTCGGTGACGTGGTGTGAATATTCATGACTTTTCGACGAAAATCAGTATCTTATAACCTGCTACTTTATACTTGTTTAATAACAATTACAATTTTATTTCATAAAAAGAAAGAACGATTAAAATCTGCAAGGTTTGTAAATTAATTCGGTGTCAGCACGGTACTGGGTAGTTTAATTCGATTGGCTTGCTAGACGGGCAGCTCTGCGTCGGGCACGCTCCTTGTGTCCCGGCCGGTGATTACTTGACGGTACCGTTGGTGGGTTCGCTGCCAGCGTGGAATTGGTGATTGGATCCCGGCACGCCAACTGAGATGGGGCGAAGATGAGCGGGTAAGTTACCGCCTCCCCCTCACGACTGGCTGCCAGGGCGACTTCCAATCCCCTGATTTGCGTCCGGAGACTCTGATTTAGTTGACGCTCCTCCAACCAACCCTTTTGAGCGGCTGTGAGGCGTTGGTGGACGGATTTGAGCTTTGTCGGGTCCACCCAGGTAGATTTCACATGCTGCACCTCTTTAGTAAGCTGAATTATTTGTTTGTATAAGGATTCGTTGGCTTTCTGGGTGCGGGAGAGTTCATTTTGTAGCAATTGAACGGTTTCCATGGCTAATAACGATAAGATGATTAAAAATAGTTTACTGATAGGTTACAACCGTATAACATAAGTTTACTTCAAACAAACTTAAGGCAAAATCATTTGAAAATCTTAATTAAGTGAAAACCGAATAACGAAAATAAAACATTCGCGAATTTAATTTGTATTATCAAAATCAAAAACAAACAAAATTGTTTTAAGTCAATCGCTACGCGAAATTTGGCTTACCATCCCTCAAGGGAATCTCTTTGCCACCCATTCTTCGGGTGTGTAGCCCGAGATCGACATAGTCGGCCTCTTCGTACGGCGGGCTCGGGTCGCCATGGTTGGTGCATCCTGGGTCGGGAAGATTGGCTGGAGATGCCAATAGTTATCGGCGATCCGACCCGCCAGCAAATCTTCCTCAACGTTCGCCAGATACTGGCGAGCTCAGATCACCTGTAGGTTTACCTCGCGTTGATGGACCTCTAAATTGGTGAGCAGCCGCTGAGCCTGTTGGTGGATCTCCTCGGCCGGGCTCCATTGGTCGATTGCTTTTTGTCCCCGATTGTTTCTATCGAGAAACTTCGACGGGGGAAACTCTGAGCACTTCTCCTGTCGGTACTGAGCCCAGGCCCATCTCCATCGGTCTGCGAGAGAGATATCCGTCTTATCCATTGGGTTAGTTGCTGGAATGAATATTATTAATATTACTAATCTTGGTGATAGGAAATAATAATTATGATGGGTCTCTTGCCGTCGGTGAAGTAAATTTCGGTAATTATTGTATATATAGATTTTATTGGTCTCTCAGCTATCTCATAGGGAAAGCCATTGATTTCGTTTCAAGAGTTTGTTTGATTTATTGTCGTTATGCATATCTTCTCATTTTTGTACATTTATACACTAGTTCAGTTTATTTTAGAACGCTTAGTGCACATTATTGTACAAGTTTACGTTCGTGGGAATCTCTGGGGCGAAATACCCCTTGATCTTCGGCAGGAATTAGCGTTTTGGAAAAATGGCTGCGACTAATCTCGCATTGTAAAGGGTTTTTCTTTTATGGAAAATTTACTGACAATGAGTCCCTGTATCACCCGTTGGGAGTATCGAACAAATTCCAATTCCCAAGATTTATTGGTTGATGATGGCTATTTCGTGGAATATTATGTTTGTTTTATAGTTAACTCTTCAGCGTGAGGCTCATGAAACTTTAGCAATTGAATGGAGTAACAAATGGGAGGTATAATGACATAATTAATATTTCTTTGGCCAGGCGCACAAACACTTTATGGGGAAATTGTGAGGGTCTGCGATTTAGTGGTCTAACCGTTCTTACTCGGGTAGTTGGAAGGTATTCGTGGGTAAAATTGGCCGATGGTGTCAATGGGGTGGAGCTATAATCGATAAGTTGGATGTCAAGATCGATTGGACATATATGATTAATGAAAATTCATTTACCATCGACGTTACATATGAATAAGGAGGAAATTTTTTATAATTCTAAACTAAATGTGAATAAGAAAACTATTTACCACTGTAATTTAAACCTGAGTGAGAGAAATTATTTACAATTCTAAGTTAAATATGAATAATAAAACTATTTACGATTAAAATTTAAATTCGAGTAAGAGGAATTATTTACAATTCTAAATTTAATAGGAATAATAAAAACTATCTATGATTATAATTTAAATATGAGTAAGAGAAAATCAGTTACAATTCTAAATTGCATAGAGACTATTTACAGTTATAAGTTAAAATAAGGAAATCATTTACAATTATAGATTCAATATGATTTATAATACTCTTACTTTCCATTTTATCCTGCGCCATCGTAGCTCCTTCAGTAGACGTTCCATGCGTCACCGTCGCTTCATTAGAAATTGGTTGGTTATCCATATGTTAAAAAAGGGAAAGAAATTTCAAAGTCACTTTGTATCGATAATTTATATAAATATCGAAGTGGGTGTCTGTGCACACGTATTATTGATCGATTAATCCTACCGAATCTTGATAAATTATTTATTGACTGAAATGTTTATATTAAAAATCTCTGTCTGTGGACAAATTGGTTATTGTATAGAAAGCGACTGAAATGTTTATATTATATCCGTTGATCGATTGATTTATGTATATTTAATTTATTCCATTTATCGTGTCATTCGGACATGCGGAATTTTAATGATCAGTTTTCTGATGATTTTATCGAGAGTTCGGATTCTTTTGACTACGCTGTCTAGTAAGTTCTTTATAAGATTGTTTTCCTAGGCTAACGAATTTTCTTTAGTTGACGCTTGATATCTCTGCCAAACATGCCGGGAATGAATTTAGAAAACCATTCTTATTTTGTGTTATCATGATCAATTGGAATTATTTTATCTGGTGAATTGTTCTAGCTATATCAGTGCTGCATATTCCGTAAGTTGGTTAGTAATTTAATTAATTTAGTTCGCATAATTTTACGGAGGTTTTAGGGATATTTCATGGGTTCGGCCAATGCAGGCTTCTTATGCGAAAATATTTTTGGAGGGATTGTCTTGATTGATGATATAAAAGTTTAATGGAATAAATGGATCTGTTCGATGGGTTTTTTATTTCTTTATTTTACTTAACCTATCTCAATGGTATTTATTATGTTTCCACAATTAAATATTTTGTCAGCTTCAATTTCTAATGACGTCGCTCTATGAGGGTATTCCGAAAATGCGTTTGCCAACTACACTGAGGGATGTACGCTGACTTGGAGTTAGTTGAATTTTCCACTTTACTAAAAGTTCGGGTTTCAATCACTACCATTATGTATTTACCGAGTTTACTAACAACTATTTAAATAATTTATGGTTTCCTTTTTTAACTTCGTGTCAACTTTAAATTTTCGAGAAACATAATTTATTGATTACATAGCGGGGATCCCGAAAAAGCGCGTCTAATCTTAGAACCCGACTAAATGTTTTACTTTACTAGGAGTTTGAAGCGATTCATTTGATAATGATTAAAAGTTATAATTTATAGTTAAATTGAATTTATTAATTTATTTTATCTCATATCAACGATTTCATATGAATTTATTCCCCGTACCTTTCCCTTTAATAGGCCTTAAGCGCTTTTTATGTTCATATTATATTTAATGAGTGCCCACTGGACTACTCGGTGTGATAATTTTGAGCCGTGTGTAGAATAATTTAGGTCGAGTTTACAGAAAACGAGAAACGAGGAAGAAGCCAAAAGACCCCTTCCTTATTTCTCCTTTCTTCTGTACGGAATAATATTGACGTTCCAATCCCTGCGTTCCGCACGCCGGATCTTCACGGGCACAGATCATTGGCGATATTCCACGCACTTACACGAATCTGGATTGTATGTTGATTTTTCTAACTTGCGATGTGCCTTGGCTGTGGGCCGGAAAAATTTCGACAAATAAATTAATCAATTTAAAAGAAACCAAATTTGATTTTAACATCATAAATATATATTAAAAACAAGATACAAATTACTTGACCCAATCAATTGACAACATATCATAAAAATACCTCTCCCCCACGCCGACATCCAAGCAGCGCTCTACCGAGGTTGCGAGGATGTGACGTGGAGAGAGAGTTTCCAAATAAAACTACTGCTCACCTAAAAAATTCAAAGTAGATTTGTAAACAAAATTCAAAAATGATTTTTGATTTGAAAAACGGTTAAATTTTATGTGAAAATGTATCGGTATTTATACCTATTTTCTGTCCCTAACCTCGCGTGTTAATTTTGATGTAGTAAAACAAAATTCGACCTTGTTATTTTCTAGTGTATTCTAATCTTTATTTTTATTATTTTTTCAATTTATTTTGATAATTTTTATTTGAAATTTTTATTGAATTATTTCTAATTCAAATTCTTGATTTAAATTTCATTTTCATGAAATTTTATTGATTTATCAAATTTCGGTCGAATTTGTTGGGTTTTCATGTTATGTTTGTATTTGTATCGTGCGGATCTTGTTGCATTTTGTTATTATTTTAATTTATTTTTATGTTTATTATTTTATATGTAATTCTCTTTTTCTCATATTTGATAGGGTTTAATTGATGTTTTAATAGGTTTGAGTTTAAATTTGCATGTTATGTTTGCATGTGTGTTACCGATCCATTTAAACATTTTCCAAGGCCGTTTGTGTTCTGGCCCAACAGAATGTTATTTTAAAACCATGCAACCTACTAGTGTTGAAGGCTATTATTAACCAAAATTTATAATTTCAGTTAGCTTTTCAAAAATGAAAAAAAGAATGCTTTGTTTTTTTAAAAATTATGTTTTTCTTCTTGTTGTCTTGAATAAATAAGCTTTTTTTGATTACCGAAAATACCGGAATTCTCGGTTTCGGTATTGTCACCAGTACCGAAATACCGGTTTTAAAGAAACTATTCAGTACTGGAAACCCTAATACTGACCTACCTGAAATTACAATAAAAATTATGGGCACGCATAAAGTTAGGATATTTACTATATTAAAGCCAGTGGTGTTGATCCATGTTAATTATTGGGGGAGCAATAAATTTAAAATAAAAATTAAATTGTTGCCCCGAACCCGATCTCACTTTAAAATTCAAATAAAATTTTATTAACCATTAACCACATGCAAGTTATGAAGCTACGGTGAACTACAAGTGCATTATTTTGTGAACTGTCAATCAAGTAGCCAAACAAGTTATAAGAGTACAGTGTTTTTTCTCCTCATTTTCGTTTTGTCAGAATAAATTCATTCAACAGCTTCGGTAAATCTAGCTGATCTACTTCCTCGCAATAAATTGAAATACAAACAAATAATAAAAGAATTAAATTAAGCAGTACCCAAATTACCCCAATAAGTATTCCATTAAGTAATCCTATAAGTGAACCTATTAGCGAACATACAAGAGAACCTACAAGAGAACCTATTGTAATAAATAGTAGTTGGGATAATCTAAACGATAACGAAATGTTAGCAATACTTAAAGAGAATGAAGATATCGAATCAATGGATTCGTGGGATGGAACGGTGGAAGATGTCGGATCTATGTGTTAGGGTTGTTAAATTAAAGATTATTTTAAAGGAATTATAATTTTCATGTAATTAATATTTAATGGCAAGGAATGCGAAAGCGTAGAAAATCCATAAATCAGCAAATTCAAATTTGAAAAATGAGTCAGATACAAATTAGATGATGGTGAATATTATGGTGAGAATGGATTTGTCAGAATATTTTCAGAACGGGTCGAAAAGCAATAAAATGTACAAAAACAGAAAATCGTTAATTAACTAATTATTTAATTAATTAAGGAAAAGCAGAGTTGTGTAAACAAACAAAAAAACAAACAAATTTGGTTTTGGAAACCATTAGCATGACATTATGATTAATTGGGACCAGTGGAAAAAGATTATTATATGTAAGTTGCATGGTGAGGCAATTAATTATGTTTTTCTACGACGAAAAGATGAAAAAAAGCCGCGAGACAAAAGCTGTCAAACGGAAGCAATTTAATTGGATGACTATTAATCAAAGCCATTGTTTCTGCTATATAAAGAAACTCAAACTTAGAAGCAGTTGGCATTTTGCATCAGGTAGGGACACGAAGAAACTGAGAGTAGGATTGATGGATTAGGTCGACTATCTAGGTTCAGGATTTAAATTAGTTATTAGAAGAATATTTAAAGGAACATAGTAGGTCGAATCGAATCGTGAATTAAATTGGCCAAAAGGTGATTATTATTGTAAACCACGCAGAATCAAAGGGATCACAGCGAGACTTATCAAATAATTAAATCAGAGATGTCATTGCGATATTGGAATATTTTAATTAGTTGTGAATATCAAATTTGAATTCAAATATACGTTGAGTGTTGTTTATATAATTGATTTTTATAGAACACGTGGAGTCAGTGACACCAACTCCTAATATTTCATTTAATTAAAACCCAACATATGGATTCATGGTACGGAGCTGTGGAAGTGGACGAAATATGGCAAAATGAACACATTATTCAAATAGGTGGTAGTCTAACAACAATTCAATTTGATTTATCGGGAACTCACCAAATACTTAACACTTCTAGGTAGTAGCGCACTGCTGCAACACTCCATTGCATAATAAAATAGCTGGGCGTTTGCGACGGATTAATTTACATGATGAAGCAATTAAACTCAATTACGTAATTACGTAATTAAGATAATTGATTTTGTGTGTGTTTATTTTTTCTTGAATTTATTTTAGAATTTGGTCAAATTTTTGACTATTTTTTTGAATTTATTTTTATTGATTTTAAATTTTTTTTAAATATTAATTTGGTATTAATTTTTTAAATGTAATTTTAGTTTTTTATTGTAATTTAATTTTTAATATCATTTTAAGTTTGAAATTTATTTTAGTTTTCGAATTAAAGATTGAAATTTATTTTAAGATTGAAATTTTTTATACATGATTTTAAATTTTCAAAATATTAATTTGGTATTATTTTTAATTTTAATTTAAATTTTAATATCATTTTAAGATTGAAATTTTTTCTACAAAAAATTATTTAAACTTTAAATTTTTAGGAGATGTTTTTATATAAAGACGAAATATATTTTAAGATGAAATTATTTACATGTTATTAAATTTTAAAGTAAATATTAATAATAATAATAGCAAAAATATTAATAATAATAATAATAATATTAATTTCAACAATCGAATAAAAAAGTTACTGTATATTAACATTAATTCAACCTAGTAAATACTTAATAAAAATTGATACTCAACAAATAAACAGATAAAAATAAACTCGTGAAAAAGATAAAGATCAAATTAAAAATTTATTTAATTTAAATCTTCACAAATCTGCTTATAATAAGCTCTTCTTAGTTCAGCCAAAAGAATATGGACAACTTCATTCTTCTTGTAGTCCCTGCAGCATCTGTATCTAAATGGACAAGTGGTGGGTTACTGGGTTTTGATATTTTGAAACTATATGGTTGTTACCCAGACAACCCCATACAAATATTTCCTTCGCTTACCACTCGGCACCCGTTGCTAAGCAACGTTGGAACTGTGTTCGAGTGGGTAGATCGCCCGCAAAAAGTGAGCGTTATTGCTAATACTATAATTGACCGAACGATCTCTGGGTCCAACGAGCTGTCGATAGAAGAACTGTGCTCGCTTTTGATTCTTAGGTCCCATTATTCTCCTATCTCTTTCAAATGTTAACCTATACTCTCATATCATCTATCTTTATGTCCATTTGCTTAGTCCTTCTTATTATTGTCCATGCTGATGATTATTCTTTGGCCTGTACACCCTTTGTTATGTTAAATACACCCACATTATATCTTTCACCCTTATCCCTATTATAACTACAATGTTTCCCATTATTATTACCAGCATTATTATTGTTGCCATAATATGTATTACCTTTATTAATTGTTGCTACTGTTACCTTTATTATTATTTTTATTACTATAACTACCATTATGTTTATTGTTATTACCACTATGATTATTACTATTATTATTATTATTATTATTATTATAATTATTATCATCATTACTACAAATACCATGATTATTATTATTATTACCATTATTATTATTATTATTATTATTATTATTATTATTATTATTATTATTATTATTATTATTATTATTATTATTATTATTTATTATTATTATTATTATTATTATTATTATTATTATTAATATTATTATTATTATTATTATTATTATTACAATTATTATAATTATTATCAATATTATTAACAAAATTTTGTGTAGGGATTCGTCCTTATTCCTCAGCTTTAAGAAATATTTTTATTATATAACAATTTAGCCGTAATCCATTTGTATTTCCCTGGTTTTCGGTAAAGTTTTTTTGTTGAGTCGAAAAATTTGAGCAGCGTCCCGCCCATATTTTCCGCCTCAACTCAAATTAATTTATTTAATTTTTATTTAAAAACATTATTTTTTCATGATTTTGGTGGTTCGGATTAATCTTTTTCCGATTGCTTTTCATTTTAACGGTTGCAACGATTTCGCAATTTTCCCCACTACCCATTCCCTCTTTCTGTCCTTAAGATCTATTTATGTTCATATTATAGTTAATAAGTGCCCACTGGACTACTCGGTGTTAGAGATTTTGAGCCGATTGTTGTCAAAAGTTTATGTCAATTTTACAGGAAACGGATGATGAAGGAGCAGCCAAAGGGCTACTCATTTACCCTCCAATTTCCCTATCTACAGATAATATTGACGTTCCAACTCCTGCGTTCCGCACGCCGGAGCCTTCACGGGCACGAATCATTGGCGATATTCCACGCACTTACATGGTTCGAATAATATGTTTGATTTTATTAACTTGTGATGTGTCTTTGGCTGTGGGCCGGAAAAGGAATAACAAATAATATTTTACCATAGCATTTGGAATAAAAGTTTCGATGCACTAAGGCTGTAGATAGAAAATATTTATTCAGCATATTACATTGGCCACATACATTTGAAATTCATTGTATCCATTCCATAAAATTTACTTCGAAAATCCCATAAATTCAATTGGAAAAACAAAATTATCCATAAATTTGATCTGAAAAATCATCCATAAATTCAATTAAGAAAAATCACCCATAAACTCGATTCGAAAAATCATCCATAAATTCAATTTGAAAAACAAAAATCATCCATAAATTCGATCTGAAAAGTCATCCATAAATTCAATTGAAAAATTACCCATCAATTCCCTTCGAAAAAATCAATTAATAATATTGCACCAGTTGAGAGTGATCGTGTTCAGGCAAAACACTTACACGTGTTAATTGCCTGAATGCACGGCTCTCAACCAGTTATACAACCAGTTATACAGTTCTGTAATGAAATTTTTTCTCCGAAAAATAAGACTGAAAATTTGTGAAAACACATCGGTATTTATACATATAATTTGGCCTTAACCTTGCGTGTTAGTTTTACTGCGATTAAACAAAATTCGACTTTGAAATTATTTATGTTATCTACATTAAATTTTTATTTATTTCTTAATTTAAATTGGTAATTTATTTTTAACATTTTTAATTAAATTTATTCATCCAAAAATATTTTATTTTTATTCATTTAATTCATTTATTTTTTAATTTTATATAAATGGTCATTTTACGGTCGAATTTTCTTGTTATTATGTTATTTTTTATGTAAATTTCGTGCGGTTCTTGATGCATTTTGTATTTATTTTATTTTACTTTTTATGTTTTTGATTTTATATTTATTTATATTCTCTCAGATTTTAAAGTGTTTAGTTGATGTTGTATATTGTATTTTAAGTTATCTTGGTGCTGGGTTTTCGTGCTGTATTACTGATGCATTTAAACAATTCTCAAGGCTATTTGTGTGCTGGCCCAACATAAAACACTCCGGGGCCCGTAAAATTGCGACCCGCAATTTCTAAAAGATCTAAGCTATGAACTATGCAGAGTTTACATTTTCCATTCAATTGGGTCTACGAGTTACATGGTCGTGACCTTAAAACCCACATGCATAAAAATAATCATACAGTATACATCAATATACGGATTCCAAGATGAAGTGAAAGAAGACATACAGTCCGGTCATGATCACACATAAAGAATAGTTAATAGTCTAAGAATCATTAGTTCATTGTTAATCATGAGTTCAATATTCTGTCACTTGGGTATTCGTCTCGTTGATGCCTTGAGTTTCTTGGTTTCTGATTGATTACTTTTTTCAGCAGGTTCTGATATTTTGACGATTCGATATCTGTTGTGCGATTTGACTTTGAGATTTTGTTTAGTTTGGGGAATTGACTTCATTAGATGCCGATTGTTTGGAAGATTGGCAGGCTTAGTGAATCTCAGATAAGAAGAATAGATAGAATGTTTAGTTCAAGACTCCTTTTTTGCTGGTTTATTTAGAGTTTTGAGTTGTAAATTGACATTCTAACTTTCGTTTGTTGATTTTTTCTTTGCATCTTGAACTGGGTGGCGTTCAATTGGATTCTGTGGATAGCTGACCCTTTATCATATTATTTAGTCTCGATTGTTTGATGATAATTGATCGGTTCGGGATTATTCATGATTCTTTGAGGTTGGTTTGAGTTTCTTCTTTTCAGTTATCAATTTTGGCTGTTTGTTCTCGATTTTCGGTTCTTTTTGTTATTTTGTAGGGTTTCTAAAGATCATCCATGATTATTTTAATATTGTTTCCTTGATGGGTGTTTCCTTTTTCTATTGACTTTCGATTTGATTTTCTAGAGTTCTGAGGGTTTGAACGATCTGTTTTTCTTGTGTTAATCCTTTGACCATTGGGTATAATAGGAATTGATCCGTCCGTAATTGGTATCCTTTGGGTTTCTCATATATCGGCATATTTGTTACAGTTAATTTTTGCATTGATTGATTGATTGTGGGGTTTTTTCGACATCTTTCTAAGGGATACTAGGTTGTATATATGAGCTTATTACTGCCATCTTCTTCCTCATCGCCAATATCATGCTGCTTTCGCATTTCACAAATTTCGAGCTACTTTAATAAGACTCGTTATCATTCCTCTTGATTTTAGGTAGCGGTTCGACTTTCTGTTTCTCTTCCTTTTGATTTCTGTTGCCTTTATTATCATGTCTGGTTTCTCGTTTCTGTGATTGGTATTAACTTTAGTTTTGCATCGCTTATCTTCTTGGTTTGTCTTTACTACCATTTGCAAGATTCTTCGATACTCAATTTTGGTTGAGTGCATTTCGTAGTTCAGTCTCATCATCTTTTGTCTTGTCGTTTATTGGTATTGTCTTTTGTAATCTCTCTTTACTGATTCGATTTGTCTTTCTTGTAATCTGGTTTTTGATTTTTGAGTTGGTTTTGATTTGTTCTCTGATCCTTTCCTTATTCATATCCACTGTTGAACGTCAGTCTTGCTTGAAATTACTATTCCGTGCTATTCATTTTTGTCTCACTTGGCTGCATCTGGTTTTCCTTGCAGTTGGTTGTTTTTCTTGCTTTATTCCTTGCTCTAATTTTGAGTCTCTTCATCTCTTTTGCTAGTTTTATTTCCTTGTCTTTTTCGTTTTTTTTCGTTTAGCTTTGTTTTTGAATTATCTACCTGTTTGTTGTTATTCGTCAGTTTCGCATTAATTGATTCAGTTTTTTGTTAAATTATTCTCCCTCGTCTTTTTTGTTGACTGACTTGGTATTTCATCTATTTCTTCAACGCTTTCGTTTCGTGTTGATACTTCCTTTACTGTTTTGCTGCTTTATCTTGCTCCGATCGTGACTTTGTTTTCGTTGTTCCTGATTTTCGTCTCTCATCTGATTGTACTGGATTTTCCAAGTTTTAAATTGCTCTCCAAGTCTCCTCTTGTCTCTGATTTCCTTGATGGCTTCGGTACCTCTTAATCGGTTTATTTCAATTTCTGATTCCGATTTGATCAGCTTCTAATTGATTTGTTTCTCAATTTTAACTTAATATTGCATCACTGGTCTTTCTCATTCCGCTTTGTTCTTTGTCACATCGTCTGATTTTTAATTTGTTTTCGCTCCTCGACTATAATATTTATATACTACTTTTATATATTATCGGATATTATTATATTCATTCCATATAATATTTATACACTACTTTTATACATTACTATATAAACATATCTATTATATAAATTATATGCACATTTCTAACTATTTATTACTATCTCCAAAGGGTCTACGTGCAAGGTGCGTATCCCTCCGCATCTCTCATCAATTACTGGATATATGTCGATCTCACTTGGCTACTGGAGTGGTGAAATTAGTGACGGTGGTTGTTGCGTCCATATCATACTTGGGTATTGGTTCATATTTTGACTTGCTTTGTTCTCTCGATTTTGAATTTTCTGTGAGTCCATCATTTGGTTCAAACAGATTTTGTCTGTGTTTTCTTCATCTTTTGATCTCTTCTGATCGTCTACGTTATTTGGCTTTGATTGTTGTCTTATTTCTTTGTAGGCTACTGGATTTTGCCTTTCTTTATTTCTATCTCGGTTTTCTCCCTCTTCGTTATCATCTTCCTTTTTTGTCCTAGTTTTTATTACATTGAGCCTTCTCAATCCTGTTGTCCTCGGCATTTATTTCTTTGATTATATCTTCATACATCTTGATTAGCATTTTTCTTCCATTTCTGATGTCATCAATTTCTTGTTTTTTACCGCTAGGTTTTCCTTGTATTCGGTGCCATTCTCCTACCAATGTTTCTAATTCTTTTTTTCTGGACACTATTCTCTCAGGCTCTCTTTTATTGTCCGTGAATTTTATTTCTCATCTCTTTAACAGGGCTTTTATCATCTTTGGTAATGCATATTCGGATTTCATTGCTCTTTTTACTAATATATTTTCATTGCTTTCAAATTTGTTTACGTCTATAATTTCGTTATCGGATTTTCTTTTTTCTCCAATTGATCAGTTTTGCTGCTGCTTTATCGTATCTTCTCCCGATTGCTCCAAGAATTGGGTTTAAATTTTGTCCTATTATTTCGATGTCTTCTTGAATTGTATTTATCGTAACGAACCCTATTGCACTTGCTTCTCGCGACATCATAATATAATTTAACATCGTTTTTCCTTTATTGTCCTTCTCATTTAGAGTCGATCTTGTTTTTAATAACTCTCTCAAAATTTTCGTTGACATATCTCTTGACACCTCAATCTTCATGGGTGTTAGTCCTTTCTCATTTCTGATATTTGTATGTTGTCCACATTGGTTCATTACCTCGATAATTTCCATCGTTTGTTCTTCGTTTTCGCTTTCTATAGCATGGTGTAGTGGTGTATTACCCGCTATGTCAATTATCGTGAATAATATTGACATTCTTTTCTTTAAGATGCTGATTTCTGCTGTTGATTTTGAGCCTTTTGCGTAGGTCGTGACCATCTTTGTTACTCCTTCTAATATCTCGGTGATATTCTTGTTTCTAGTCCATTTCGGCATTATTTCCTTAGTTATTTTGATGATTGCTTCCATCTGTTTCCGGTAATTCATTCTATCATTGTAGATTTCGTTATATTCTCGTTCCTGTTTCGCCTGATTACTATAATATTTTGATTTTGTCTCTTGGCTGTTTGCGGCTCCGTTAATTTGTTTCGTCATGTCTAATAGGTTTTTCTGCCTTCCAGTTGTCATGTCTTTCCTGGTTCGTAACTTGATTCGACACTTGTGTCATTTGCTGGCTTTATTCTGGTGTTGGTCTTGATCTCATTTGATTTTCTATTGCTTCCTCTCATTAGTCCCACTGTTCCAGATGGGTTCTGAGTCTGTTTATGTGGACAATTCCGAGTCATATGTCTCCATTTTAGACAATTAAAACATGTTCCGCGTCTTTTGTTACAAAATCTATTTACGTGTCCTCTCTTCCCGAATAGTTGGCTTATTTTATGTCGATAGTAGTCGTTCTCTGTGTGTCCCGATTTTGCCATGTTTCACGATATTCTCTGATATTTACGTTGTTAGCTTTCGTATCGATTGTCCAGATACTTTCTTCGTTCGTTGGGGTTTTCCTAGTTGTGTTTTGTTGAGTAAATCAATATCATATTGTAATTTTCCTTTCCACATGGGTTGTATTGTTGAGTTCGTCAATTACATCTTCTTTTGTCTCAATTTTCAATTCACTGACTGTTTTTGATCTGTCTTGCATATTCAGATTTCTCGTTTGTTGTCTTTGGATTCTCTTTTCGATTAGTTCTCCCTCTGAAATTTTATTAACCATTCAAATATCTATTACCTCTTGTTCGATTGACATCACTCCTATTTCTATATTGTCTCCTGTTGTTTGTATAGATTTTGACTCCAATACTTTACTTTTCACGTTTATTTGAAGTTCCTCTTTCTTGTCCTCTTCATTATTGCTTAGCCCTTGTTGTAACATGTTTATTTTCGCTTTCCTTATCGATTCTCTTTTCGATTTTTGTAGTAGTACCCTCGTATTTTGATATTTTCGATATCTTTTATCGCTGTTTTTTTTCCTGCTTTTTCGTCGTCTATCGTTCAGTGAACTCTTGAATTATCTTTATTTTTTCTTAGCTGCTCGATTCTTGCTCTGATTTTATTTTGACCTCTTGAGTTTTGTCTTTCTTAATTACTTTATTTTCTTTGTCGTTATTTTCGTTATTTATTGTTATATCCTCCTCGCTGTTGACGACACACTGCTCCGCAGTGTGGATTTCTTTTGTATTGACTATTTTCGACATTTTGCTTCTACTTGATATTTAATTTCTGTTCATCCGTCTTTGTCGAATTTCTTGGATTTCCTCTCTCTGTAATCTCTGCCATTCGATTTGTTGCTGTTCCAAATATTTTCTGGTCCATTAATATCGAACATCATTCCTATTTTTCCTCGTATTACTTCGTCGTCTTTGATTGTTTGTGGATATTCGTTGAATCATACCTCCTAATTGCTCAATCTCTTGTCTTAGGTTGCTTTGTGTACTTTGACTATAATTGTACGGTTTCGTTTGTCTCGATTTTCTCGCTATTGGACAGTTTGCAGCTATATGTCCGTTTAGGTTGCAGTTGTAACAGGTTCTACTCTCGTATCTTGTGGTTGTCCTCATTATCGTCATATCTCTTCAATGTCTGACCTCTTGTGTTGGGTTATTTTGTGGATTCTTCTTGAATTGGTTTGGTTTTTGTTGACTTTGAATTCTTCTCATTCGACAATTCTTTGACATATGACCGCTTTGATTACAATTAAAACAGATTATCATTTCTTCTCCTTCTGTGCGAACTATTCTATCACATCCTTGGCAATTATTTAGTTGATAACCTCGGTCAGTTCGGCATCCTTCTTTTGAACGGATAGTACATACTGGATTGTAACTCGCGTTGTTAATCCTGAAATAATTATTACACTTTATAAATTTACCTCTAATGTCTTGAATCCTCTTAACTGGCATATCGTAAATTCGTGATGGTTTTTCAATATATTGATTTGTTTGCGGGTAAATATCTTTCGTTTGTCTCGTTATTTCCATCACTACTTTTATTGGTTCTGATACTCGATCTTTTAACTCGGTTTGTTCATTTTCTCTTTCGACTCTTTCTTCCATTGTGGTTAATATTTTCTCTTCCAGTACGATTTCTGTTTGCCATGTTTCAGCTATTTTTATTCCAACTGTTTTTATTTCCGAATTTCCAGTTTCTTTTTCGTCATTTAAATATTCTTAGTTGTATTTTCTTTCTGAATACATCTCCTGTACATTCCTCTTTAAACTCGAAAATATCGGTTCTCGGCTCCTCATTTCCGGTTCATCTCGTGTGATTTCGTACATTGTTGATTTTCTCAAATATATATTTCTGTTTTATCCGTAATTTTACTTTGCAACTCTTGGTTCATTTCTTCTCGGAATTTTTCCATCTCTTTACTCGTACTTGAATTGGAATTTCTGGTTCGGGTGGTTTCACGTTGTTTTCCTTTGTCGGTTAACTTTTCCGTTAATTTATCATATTTTTCGGCTTCTGTTTCCAAACTTTCTAATCTTGTTGTAATCATTGGTTCTATCTCTCCGAATTCCAATAAAATGGTCTATTTTTTTTATCCTTGTTCTCCGTTCGTTTCGGTATATTCTCAGTTTCTCCACTCAATGGTTTTCTTGATTCCGGTTTCTCGTCACTCGTTTTCTTGATTCTATCTCTAGTTTATCGGCTCTATTATTCGTCGTTTACTTGATCTCTTTATTCTTTGCCAATTATCTAAACATAAATAACACCTCTAGTACATATTATTCTACATAAATTTCCGCATTAATTTTATCGTGTTACTCTCATTGCTTCTCCTTATTTTAATTTTTTTCGCTGCGTCAACTTCTTTATCTTTTTAATTTTTTGTCTTTTCATTTAAGTTTATTTTAAATTATCTATAACTCGTATCAATTATCTATATTGTCGTATCAATTAACTATTTTAATCAAATAAATCATCACCATCATATCAACAATCGTCTCGTTAACTATTCTCCTTTATCTCTTTATCATTGGTCCAAAAATGTTTCTTAATCTTTATCCACTATGGGCCTTTTTACTTAACTAGTCTCGTCTTTTATCCTAAACTTTATCCGCTATTGCTCTATGAGTCTTTTTATTTAAATCTTCTTGTCTTTTTCCTTAAACTTTATTCGCTGTGATCGTTTTTCTTTTGATTCATCTCCCTTCCTTTTTAAGTCTATTTTGAATTATCTATATCTCGTAATAATTATCTATCGACCTCGTATCAATTATCTATATAGTCTTATCAATTATCTATGTGGTCGCATTAATTATCTATATTACAATAATAAAATCATTATACTCATACTCTCATTCAATCTGTAAATTATTTTTCCCATGTCTCATTGATTTAAAAATTGTTTACTTAATCCTCAGTCGCTGGCGCTCTATACCCTCTATTGTTTCCGTTGGCTCTCCGGCCTTCGTCATCTTATTTCAACTGGCATTCTGTGGCCTTCAATCTCTAATCTCATTTCAACTGGCACTCTATGGCCTTTAATATCTAATCATAATCATATCTCATCTGGCACTCTATGGCCTCTAATATCTAATCATAATCATATCTCATCTGGCACTCTATGGCCTCTAATATCTAATCATAATCATATCTCATCTGGCACTCTATGGCCTCTAATATCTAATCATAATCATATCTCATCTGGCACTCTATGGCCTCTAATATCTAATCATAATCATATCTCATCTGGCACTCTATGGCCTCTAATATCTAATCATAATCATATCTCATCTGGCACTCTATGGCCTCTAATATCTAATCATAATCATATCTAATCATAATCGTATAATATCTGTTCTCATCTTTAATCATAATCATATCTCATCTGTAATATCGGAGTTGAGTTTCATCAGTGACTTATGGGTGGGTTTGAGGCCTCACACTGACTCTCAATCCATGGCGTCTTTTGTCTAGCGCATTTTACCGGTTACACTTTCCTCACCGCCACTCGGATATTTGGTACTCGGTGTGGGATCCGGGTTGTTGTACCAAACTCCTCGCTGGGAAAACTAAAAAAAACATTCCCTCGGTACTCGGTGTGGGATCCGGGTTGTGTACCTCGGAGAATATAAAAGCATGGAAATGCCTAGACGTTCAATCAAGTTCCAAAAACGGTTTACTTGATTTCCCGAATAGTGAAAAGAAAAGGAAGCGATAAATGGGCGCGGAAAATTTTCTCAATAAAACTATCTAATATCTGCCCGCTCTCCCGTCAGATTTCCCGGCACAATTCGGCCGCCCTGATCTGATCCTTAGTAGGTCCTTTTGAGTATGAACCATTTACCGGTTAGTTCACATCTCACCTACCGTTTGGTGTCCTCGATACTCGGTGTGGGATCCGGGTTGTGTATC
Source organism: Schmidtea mediterranea (assembly GCA_022537955.1). Lineage (NCBI taxonomy): Eukaryota > Metazoa > Platyhelminthes > Tricladida > Dugesiidae > Schmidtea > Schmidtea mediterranea. Next base: position 109,943,694 of record CM039681.1, on the reverse strand, counting down.
GAGTCCTGCCCAGAAATAAAAATATTCATTCGATACTCGGTGTGGTATCCGGGTTTTTGTATCGAACGGTCCAGCGCCACCAGTCCCTTGGCTGATAACATCCTGAACACGACAGTCCGTAGCTGTTCTCTGGTCCCTCACCACCAGCTAGGGAAAAAAATAATATCTCTAGGTACCTTTAACGTCTAAATCATGCGCATCTTTTCAATTTTTATTTTTATTTTCGGTTTCCCCTTCATTTTCCCAATTCAAAAATTGTAGTAATCACGTTGGTTTGTTCCCAGAGAGGTGATCAATCTCTCGCCAGGAACTCCCCAATATTTGCGACGGATCCTACTACCTTCCTCTCCTCGGGTTGATCAAGGTTCCCCATCGGAATAAGCGTACTATCGTTATGATAGCTCGGTTTTAAATCTTACTTTCCAGTATTATTTCCATATAATATAATATAAATAACATTACAAAATACACTAACAAAATGATGCATCGAAACTTTTACCGTACCTTATGTGTGATTTTTCAGCTTTCACTGTTTAAGTTGTGTTTTACTTGTCCACTCAGAATTTATTTAACGGCTTTCATGAAGTTTTCGGCTTTTTTCCGTATGTTTTACACCTTTCGGTTGCTATTGTTGTCTCATTTATTATTATTATTAATCTCAACTCATCGTACTCGTTTTTAATCATCATTTTCCTTTGGTTGCTAACTATTACTCTCGTAATTCATTATTATCTCTAATCCTTTATTTAATAACAAGCATCATCATTTTATTCATCTACGCTCATTTCTTATTATTCATTTCATTTACACCTGAACATTTCTTTTTATCTACGCCTAAGTTTCTCCATCATCTGGATTATCTTTTCGTCAATTTCTCTAACTTAATCGATTATCTGTTCTCGTTTAGTATCTAATTTGGCTTTACTTGGCCTCATGTCTTTTGTATTACGTACAATCAATTGTTCGTTACTTCCGCTAATATTTCTCATATCTTAGGGGTAGGGGTTCGAAATCGTTGCAACCTTTCCGTTAATATTTTGATCTTTAATTTAATTACTTTCAATTAATCGTTTATTACGTTTAGAATTATTTTAACTGACTTGGTGATCACGTCTTATTTCAAACAATTTTAATCCAGTAATTTCTAGTTTTCCATTTTTTTTACGAACTCTTAGACGACCCACATTTTTGTGGTTTCCCCTATTTCTAATCACTTTAACCCTCGTGATTTCCACCTTTTGCCTGTTTTTATTATTTTAATTTTTTTTTATTTATCTATTTTTCATATTCTTATTCCTACTTCTACGGTTTTTTGAATGATATTTACACGATGATTTCCATTGATTTGTACAACCTACCCATACTTTTATTTTTATTTATAGTTTCCTGTTTCTTTGATTCCTGCTCTACAAATATTGATAATTTTATCCCCACTTTCCTGTTGAATCGTTTCATTTTTGAAATTTTTGTGTATCTAATATTTTAATTTATTTACATATATTGATATTTTCCTATCTTATTACAATACTCGTCATTTATGAGTTTTCTAAACTGTTGTTTTGTTTCATCATATTGTTGGGGTTGTCGGTGACTTCGAATAGAAATTATTGTCGATCTGACTCCAAACGTGCTTTAAACACCAGTAACGAACTCCAAACGATATACACTTTATTGATTAATACACTTTGTCTCCAATGATTTACAAAAATATTTACAATTCGCTTTCAAAATTTTTAATTTCTTCACAATTCTCTGAATTCTAGAGTATTCGAAGGTTTTGACCCATTGTAATTTTTTATCAAAAGTTCACATGATGATAGTTCTATGGTAATTTTTGATAGTCTTATTATTCTACACAATATATCATAAATTAAAATTTTTTGCCAAAGTTGTGACCCTTTATAACTTTTTATCTAAAGCTCTGATGACTAAAGTTCTATTGGCAATTTTGCTTGTTTCATCGATCTCTACAACATATCAAAAATTAAAAATTTTGACTAAGGTTTTGACCCTTGATAACTTTTGACCCAGAAGTCAGACTGCCATACTTCTATAGTAAATATTGCTCAGCTTCTCAAGCTCTACAACATATCAAAAATTAAAAATTTTGACTAAGGTTTTGACCCTTTATAACTTTTGACTCAGAAGTCAGACTGCCATACTTCTATAGTAAATATTGCTCAGCTTATCAAGCTCTACAACATATCAAAAATTAAAATTTTTGAAGGTTTGACCCTTAATAACTTTTTATCCAAAGGTTGGAAGATCTTAATTTTATCACCACTTTTGCCATTTCATCGTTCTGTACAACATATTAAAAATAATTTTTTTTGACCAAAGTTTGAGCCTTTTTAGCTTCGAACCTTTAGAAGATATGACCATGTTTCTATTGGCCATTATATTAAGCTCATTCTTCTCTACAACATATCGAAAATTATATTTTTGATCAAGGTTTGACCCTTTACACCTTTGTAACTTCGAACCTTTAGAAAATACAACCATAGTTTAATTGGCATTTTTTACTCAGCTCATCGTTCTCTACATAATATCATCGAACTGTTTTCTCATCTTCAATAAGTCGATCGTTTTCCTTCGTTTGTTGTTAAGTTCCATTCTTTAGTTCATCCTCTCTCATTTTCTATTTAATAATTAAATATTTGCTTTTATTTCCTTGGGTTCTTTGCAAAAACAATCATTTTTTATTAATCCCGGCAGAGCCCCTAAATTTGTACTTGGTGGGCTAGTTGTTTATTTTGATTCGCTTTTGATTCTTAGGTCCCATTATTCTCCTATCTCTTTCAAATGTTAACCTATACTCTCATATCATCTATCTTTATGTCCATTTGCTTAGTCCTTCTTATTATTGTCCATGCTGATGATTATTCTTTGGCCTGTACACCCTTTGTTATGTTAAATACACCCACATTATATCTTTCACCCTTATCCCTATTATAACTACAATGTTTCCCATTATTATTACCAGCATTATTATTGTTGCCATAATATGTATTACCTTTATTAATTGTTGCTACTGTTACCTTTATTATTATTTTTATTACTATAACTACCATTATGTTTATTGTTATTACCACTATGATTATTACTATTATTATTATTATTATTATTATAATTATTATCATCATTACTACAAATATCATGATTATTATTATTATTATTATTATTATTATTATTATTATTATTATTATTATTATTATTATTATTATTATTATTATTATTATTATTATTATTATTATTATTATTATTATTATTATTATTATTATTATTATTATTATTATTATTATTATTAATATTATTATTATTATTATTATTATTATTACAATTATTATAATTATTATCAATATTATTAACAAAATTTTGTGTAGGGATTCGTCCTTATTCCTCAGCTTTAAGAAATATTTTTATTATATAACAATTTAGCCGTAATCCATTTGTATTTCCCTGGTTTTCGGTAAAGTATTTTTGTTGAGTCGAAAAATTTGAGCAGCGTCCCGCCCATATTTTCCGCCTCAACTCAAATTAATTTATTTAATTTTTATTTAAAAACATTATTTTTTCATGATTTTGGTGGTTCGGATTAATCTTTTTCCGATTGCTTTTCATTTTAACGGTTGCAACGATTTCGCAATTTTCCCCACTACCCATTCCCTCTTTCTGTCCTTAAGATCTATTTATGTTCATATTATAGTTAATAAGTGCCCACTGGACTACTCGGTGTTAGAGATTTTGAGCCGATTGTTGTCAAAAGTTTATGTCAATTTTACAGGAAACGGATGATGAAGGAGCAGCCAAAGGGCTACTCATTTACCCTCCAATTTCCCTATCTACAGATAATATTGACGTTCCAACTCCTGCGTTCCGCACGCCGGAGCCTTCACGGGCACGAATCATTGGCGATATTCCACGCACTTACATGGTTCGAATAATATGTTTGATTTTATTAACTTGTGATGTGTCTTTGGCTGTGGGCCGGAAAAGGAATAACAAATAATATTTTACCATAGCATTTGGAATAAAAGTTTCGATGCACTAAGGCTGTAGATAGAAAATATTTATTCAGCATATTACATTGGCCACATACATTTGAAATTCATTGTATCCATTCCATAAAATTTACTTCGAAAATCCCATAAATTCAATTGGAAAAACAAAATTATCCATAAATTTGATCTGAAAAATCATCCATAAATTCAATTAAGAAAAATCACCCATAAACTCGATTCGAAAAATCATCCATAAATTCAATTTGAAAAACAAAAATCATCCATAAATTCGATCTGAAAAGTCATCCATAAATTCAATTGAAAAATTACCCATCAATTCCCTTCGAAAAAATCAATTAATAATATTGCACCAGTTGAGAGTGATCGTGTTCAGGCAAAACACTTACACGTGTTAATTGCCTGAATGCACGGCTCTCAACCAGTTATACAACCAGTTATACAGTTCTGTAATGAAATTTTTTCTCCGAAAAATAAGACTGAAAATTTGTGAAAACACATCGGTATTTATACATATAATTTGGCCTTAACCTTGCGTGTTAGTTTTACTGCGATTAAACAAAATTCGACTTTGAAATTATTTATGTTATCTACATTAAATTTTTATTTATTTCTTAATTTAAATTGGTAATTTATTTTTAACATTTTTAATTAAATTTATTCATCCAAAAATATTTTATTTTTATTCATTTAATTCATTTATTTTTTAATTTTATATAAATGGTCATTTTACGGTCGAATTTTCTTGTTATTATGTTATTTTTTATGTAAATTTCGTGCGGTTCTTGATGCATTTTGTATTTATTTTATTTTACTTTTTATGTTTTTTGATTTTATATTTATTTATATTCTCTCAGATTTTAAAGTGTTTAGTTGATGTTGTATATTGTATTTTAAGTTATCTTGGTGCTGGGTTTTCGTGCTGTATTACTGATGCATTTAAACAATTCTCAAGGCTATTTGTGTGCTGGCCCAACACAAGTAAGCATTGAGGGATCAGCACAACAATACAGTCATCTAGACCAAGGGTGGGTAACCTTTTTTGGGCAGGGGGGCCGTATGAAAATTAAAATAGTTTGAAGGGCCGCATGCTATTTTGTTTCAATAATCAAGAATTCTAAGACGGATCAGACAATAAAATCAACACATTTTGAGCAAATTAAAAAACTATAATGATATAACATACTGAATAGTTACTAGTGAATAACTCGTTACTAGTAGCTAGGTATGACTATAGCGGCTAAACTATAAAGTTTTAGCAGACACGTTATATTTGCCAACAACGAAAACAGTAAAAGATACTAGTGTTAATTTAACATTATTTTAAAAACCGTTATAACGATTGCGGCGATAATAATAATAATACAATAATACAAAGATTTGTAACGATATCGAAAATAAACATTTGCCCTGGGGATCACAACTAGTACAAGAAAACATCCAACAAGAACAAAAACAGAGGAAAGGTTATATCTGAATGAAATGTAGGAAAATAATATTTCTTTGCATTTTTTTTAATTTGTTTACGCAGTTTTAAAAAAATATGTGAAAAGTCTAAAGGGCCGCATAAAATGTCGCCGCGGGCCGTAGGTTGCCCACCCCTGATCTAGACATTTAAAACCCGATCCTTGAACCGATTTGTAATGCATCCGTACAATTTCTTCAATGTTGATTCTTGTCATTTGATAAATACGTGTCACCAAAAATTGAGGATCACAATACAATAGGTTGTTCTTCATATTCGGGAAGAGTTCTTCTATCTTCATTAAAATTCTTTCGAATACATATGCTTCTTGATATTAATAAATTATTTTTTATTTAAATAAAATTTAATTGTTATTTAATATTTATTACAACTTATTAATTCAAAATCTATTATCCACTGAATAATAAAATGATACACATAAAAATAAACACAAAAACAGTTTCAACTTCAAATTTTTTTAATAAAAATCTTCATCATCGTCGGAGAAATGAACCCGGTCTATGTCTATGAGTTCTTCCTCAATAAGAGTTTGCAGAATTTCATCAGCTGCAATTTCTCCGACAATTTATTCACCATTAATAAAATCTCCAGATACTTTTTTATGGCCGTATGCAAAACTTTTATTTTTAGCCACCCAAATCCTTTTATCATCCCTATTTGTAAGTGCTACTTTGCTATTTTTAAAACTAAAAAGTTGGTGATTTTTTTGTCCCAATTCTAAATTGTGGTACAGAAAAGGTTGAGTTTTTCTCATAACACACCTTATACGATTTATGTGTTAGCTCAGTATCCTTTAATGTCTATCCCTTAGCTTTTAGACAAGATGATTTTCCTAACAAACTGTAGCATTTAGGTCGGAGGAATGCCCACTCATCGTAACCTTCTCCCTTATTTTCGTCTTTAAATCTACCAATGACCGAATCAAGTTTTTTAAGATTGATAGTAAAAAAAGAGTATACAAAAGATTGTCCTTAACCATTTCAGCCAAAGGAATATCCGGTTTACAATTTTTGATTTGTAAGAAGAAAGAGCCAGTATCACCAGCAACTATATTAATCTCGCAATTAAATTGTCGGCGATATTTTTCCAAGTCCTTATACTGAAGCTCATACATTCTAAGTTTTGACATGTCAAGCACCGATTTTCCTATATAACTCGGTCGATCTAGACATATTGAATCAGGATTTAACAACGCTGCAATCAGGTCATCGTCAATTGTTATCGATTTTTTAAAGGTAAGCTTTGAGGTATACGTCACAAGTTTTTATCAGTAGTGCAAAATCTGAGATTCATTCTCTTTTTAAATTTTCAACTGTTTTCCCATACAAGCTATTATTTAGTAACTTATAATAATTTTTATCTAATGTATTTTTACTTCTGGCTCTTAAAAATATTTGACTGTTTTAATCTTACTGCTCGATTAACATGCGTGACCTTAACACCAAGAGACAAATACAACTTCAATAACCTTCGATGAATCACATAATTATTTTTAGGATAGTCTGTCAAAAACAATTTTTCCACCTTTGACCCCTCTGGTTTCATTTTCTCAGCAGCAATTAGGAAATCGTTCAAAGCATCATGAAGCTCAGAAGGAATTTCAAGAGCTACTTCAAGAGTGTAACCATAAGACAAATATTCGATATTTAAAGTCGAACATTCAACCAAAATATTATCAAAATCTAATACCCAACTAAATTCACCACAAGGTGGAGGTTGACTTAAAGCCCAACCATATAAATTATTAATATCTATATAAAAAAGCTCAGTGTTTCGTTAGTTTTAACAAAGTGCTTATTCACAAAAGTAAGATCTCCTCTAATACTTCCCTAATAAAAACTAAACATTTCATTTTCAGTTATCAATTCAATCGGTTCATCTAACGACCATTAAAGCAGAAGACCAAGACATTCCAGGAATACCGAAATAATTTAAAGGCTCTAACTTATTGTGAGCTATTGATTTAGCCCGAAATTGTTGAAAAAATTCAGCCAAAAGAAAACAATCAAGTTTCAAATAAACTTTCATGTAATCAAACAAAGTCCTACAATTGGTTTCATCCAAAATTATCTGAGCTTTTTCATATTCAGCTTCAGTGATTCCTTTCCATATTTGTGAGAACTCATAAGTTTCATGAAGAACATCTAAAGAGGTCACAAAGTTGTACGGAAAGATACCCTTTTCATCTAAAATAGTTCCGGCAAAAGCAGATCGAATCAAAGGTAAAATCTTCAAGATTTTAACCGCCTTAACCAAAGAACCGTTTACAAACTGATAAGAGTCGATGAACCTAACAATTATTTTTCCCAAGTGTGAAATTAAGGAAATAAATTTTTCGGTTGTTATCGATATACATCCTAAAGCCCAATTTTTAAATTTACTTAAACCGTAATTAAGAATGTGATGCATTAAGTTGGAGCTGGAGCAACAGTTTATTTAGCAACAGTTTTGGAATACTTAGCTGCCGATTTACTTGAGTTAGCTGGTGATGCTGCAAGAGATAACAAGAAAAGTCGTATTATTCCTCGAAAATGGCAATTTGCTATCGACAATGATGAAGAACTGAATAAAAATAATGGATGCTGATTCGGACCAGATTACTACCCAATCAAACATTTTATATACCGCTATATTTTCTACTGCTTTTTAAAATTGTTACACACAATCTTCACATATAAATTATTTGTACGATTTTGTTCCATCGAAATTATTAATTAATAATAATCCGGCCGAAACGGGTAAATGTATTTGGTGGAATGAAATTTAAAATCAATAAAAATAAATTAAAAATTTGCCAAAAATTTAAATTTAAAAAACTACGCCAAAAAATTCTAAAATAAATTCAAAAAATTCAAGAAAAATAAACATACATACAAAATCAATTATCTTAATTATGTAATTCAGTAATTAAGATTAATTACACCATTATGTAATTTAATCCGTTGCGGCCCCCTCATTTTATTGTGTAATCGCGTGTTGCCGCAGTGCGCCAGACCTTGGCGTCCCAGGAATTGTAATGATGAAGATATTTGAGTCAAACAAGCAGTCTCTGTTTGGTTTTCCTTCGCAAGTTGAGAATTTATTTGTGAAAGAACGCATTTACCTTTCATTAAATGACATAATTTGTACACAGCCTCACAGTGGGCATGAGTCTTTTCATGTTTTCTAAACCGATCCGTGACCTTCGATCATGTTCCAAATCCTTTTGTAGTATAAGCGTCTTCACTCTTCGTGTTTGTAGAGATGCCTTGTTGGTACAATTGCCAACATAGGTTGCAAAATGAACCTTTCACTTGTGTATCTCACTCCAGCCAATAGAATATGTCAAACCACCGTGGTAGGAATTGACGATTGTTTTTGTCACTAGTGCATTGGTTCTAAACTTAAAACAGGCATCATCTTCACTTTCTTTTTTAGTGGGATCAATAAGGAGACTTCTTCTTTGATTTTGACGATAGCTGTGAGAGCCAAGAAATGCGGATTATGTGTTATAGACGAATACTTCATAGAACCATGAATTACAGAGGAGACGTTTGTTTAAGTTTGATGTGGTCAATAGATAAGTGATGAATAACATCGTATTTCATATGATACAGGAGGCTTGAGAGAAGGAGTTACTGTTTTGTGTGTGTGTGTGTGTGCGCTGTATGACCGCCACTTTCTTTGATGCCGTCACCTGCATCACACCATCACACTATATAAAGCGCAGGCATACTTAGTTTTCAACTGCTAATATATAGTTGGGAGAGGGTGCGGTATTACACCTACAAATAAGCGTATACTTACACACCACCTCGACCATGTAGCCTCAGTCGTCAGCTAGATTAGCTTACGAATCACAATAGTTTGAATGAACTGCCAGTGTTGTGGTGTGTGGCCAAAGATTATGTGTGCGTGTGTAGTATATATATATATATATAGTACTTAAAAATTATAAATTCAAAAATTATATTAAATTTTAATTATTTTTATTTCTGAATGTCCCTTGAAAAGATACATTTTAGACAGGGCATGCTAAAGGAGTTTCGGCAAGGTAGTAATGCAACAAAAGTGATGGAGGCATTTTTTTCTGGTTACGGTGTGAATGCTCTTAATGTTCGAGTTTGTCAAAAGTAGTTTTATAGGTTTCGTAGTGAAAATTTCGATTTTGAGGAACATGAACGTTCAGGTAGCCCGCAAGAATCTGACAGACGAGTTAGAAGCATTGCTCGAGGAAGAATCGACAATTAGTGTAACGGCTAGGAATTAACTATATGACTGTTTTAAGATGTTTAAAAAACATCAGAATGTTTCAGAGTGTAAATGGGTTCTGCATGAATTATCCTAAAATAAAAAAATGCAGCGTTTAAACACCTGTATTTATTATATGTCAAGATAAAAAAGAACTTCTTGTGGAAATTGTAACGGACGGTAAAAAGTAGGTTTATTATGACAATACAACCAATAAAAAACAGTGTTTGAATCTTTGCTAATCAGCAGCTGGCTAGCCTAAACCAGATATTCATTGAAATAGGTAATGCTTTGCGTTTAGTGAGATATCAAACGGTTTATATATTATGAACTGTTGGGACAAAAACCAATTATAGTGCTGAACAGTACTTACAATAATCGAGACTTTTAAATGAAAAAACCGAAAGAAAATTTTCAAACGAGGTCATGGAAATCGACAATGATTGGCCCTATTTTGTGAGGATAACCAAAGAAACTATTATAGACCTAGACTGGGAAGTCTTGTTGCATGCTGCGTATTCATCAGACTTAGCGCCATCAGATTACCATTTTTTCCGTTCAATGAATAATTTCTTATGGACTGAATCCTTCGCTGAAAATCAAAATTTAAGAAATCATCGAGAACCATATTTTAACACGAAGCCCCAGTTCTTTCTACAGAGAAGAGAATCATCAGCTCGTTATAAAATGGCAAAGGTCATGGTTAATCAAGGAAATTATTTTTATGACAAATAACGTTTTGATTTATTTATATTAAATAAAAACTATTGAAAAAAAGATCGGATTTTTTTGCACCAACCTAATATTATAGACAATTTATTGAAGATTGCTTAGAGAAATGCACAACTATTATTGAGGATGTTGAGGAAATGCTGAGCAAACAGAGTAAAGAAGCTTTTTAATTATTGAAGAAGTTTATAACGGAAACTCCAATATTGAGTTTACCGATTGATAACGGAATTTTTATTCTAGAAAACAAACCTCAGATCATCAATAACTTAAGTGGTTTCTAAAATGGAATTCTCCGAATACATCACAGTTTTATCTATGGAAGGTAGAATTAGAATTATATGATATTGACATCAAATATCGAATGCGGAAAGATAATAAAATGTTGAAACACTATCAAGACTTGCAAAATATGTATAGTGTCATAGAAATTGACACTAAAATCGACTTTTTAATGCAAAATTAGCCTAAATATGCTATTAGACTTAAATCCAACGTTTAGTTCGAAATTCGAAAGTTTGACCTTAGAGGGAAAAAGTAAAATCTGATAAGTAGTAGAAAATTGATGAAATTTGGAAAAAAATTATATAGGTTTGTTTTACCGCATCAAAAAAGTGCGTAGAAATCGGTGACATATAAATCGATGTAAAATCGACAAAATTTAACACATGAAAAGAAAAAGACATTAGGAGTAAGGACGATTTGGATTTATTTATTTTTCATTATTACCCATTGTTAGTAAACTTAGTAAATTGTTAGTAAACCTAATGCCGAAGTCAACATTTGTTTGTTTGCGTGGAAATAGAAACAAATGAAAGAAATGAGAAAAAAAGGCAAATAACAAATAATAGAAAGTAATAAAACAATAAAGTAATAAAACATGTCAAGGTCAGTTTAATTAAGAAATACAAAGCGAACAGGAGAAATAAAATAACAAAAACAAAATGGGAAATGAAGTGACATATCTCGATAGTTCTGTCGAGATAAGAGAAATGAATTACCGGAGTAGCTGAGAGATGGCGTCTTAAAAATGGGATATCTCGACAGATGTTAGAGATATTAGGAGAATTGAAGAGGGCCAAATCAAGTTGCGGAAAGATATATTGTATATCACTAAGTGACATTTGGTTATAGAGTATAAACAAGGAAGCGCAACTGGAATTGGGAGGAATTTGAAATCTTGAAACAGAATTAATTAGAAGTCAAGAAAACAAAGACGCTAAGCAGAAACTAAAACGAAACGAAAAGAAAGTAGTTTAGAAGAAAACAAAAATAATACAGAAATTGTGAAGAGAATAAAGCAGAAATTCGCAAGATATACCAACGGATAGGAAACAGATTGATAGATGACATACCAATGCCCAAGTGTCAACCATCAAAAAAAATATTCAATGGAAGAATACAGGAAACTGCGAAAAAGTGCGTCAACATCAGAGGAACCATTACAAACTTCAGAACAAATTGTGATGGAAGAAGAACCAAAATGTTTGCCATGGTATTAGCAGTCATGGAAATATGAGTTATCTTTTACTGAAAACCGCCCATTGGAATACATTTCCAACATCATTGTGACGGAGATCTAACTGTTATATCTCTTATGTGCGTATCTGATGTGATTCCCTTGAATGTGGCCTCGAATTGTATTTCTTTTTACCCATCAGATGCCCAGCACATGTAAAAAGCCATATGAACCTCACAAAAATCAGAAATTACCTAAATTGTGATTTTGTGGAAATAACAATTTAATAAAGCTTTGTTTTGTTGCTAAAGCTTATGTATGTATTAATTCTCTAGACATAAATTGTGTTGGGCAAAAACAAATATTTTAAATTGTTGTTTATCTGGCACGACATCCGATAAAATCAGGGCGCGCAAAATGCAAATGGACGAAAAATCATCAAAAATAGCCTACTTAGTATTAAATAATACAAAAAGTAGAAAAAAGAGTAGAAAAATACAAAAAATATGTAAAAAATAAATAAAAATATTTAAAAAGAATCTAAATGCATTAAACTTTAGCAAAATTTACCTATTTCATCAAATGGGCTCCAAATTCATAGAAAACGCTTATATTCTAGAAAATAACTAAGAGAATTAAGCTTAAAATGTAATTAGAAACTTTAACAAAAAAGAATCACGAAAATCTGACAACTAAGGGAAAAGTGAAGAAATATGGTTAAAACGTGTAGGCGTTTTGTTTTACCGCATCAAAAGACATACGTGTAAAACTCCTCTATATATATCGATGCCAGATCGACACAATTTAATGCTATTTTTCAAGAAATTTTTATTGAACTTCAAGGAATCATACCAAAGGAAAAGTCTCTTTATTTTTATATTATTATTATTTTATCCTTATTTTTATTTTTATTTTTATGAAAGATCTTAGGATAAGTACTATCGTATTTGAAAAGATTGAATTTTTATATCGGAAACTCTATTTAGGTTATCACCTGTAATGTTTAAGCCTATAAATGTATTGGTTGTGTAAATTAAAATATTTTTTATTCAAATAATATGATTTGATTATTTTGAATTTTTGAATTTTCGTCAGTTTACTTACAATAAAAAAATGTTAATGAAAGACAAAACAGAATGATTTTCCTCGTATCGACCAAGTCCCAAGGAAGCTTTACTTCCATGGTACTTGACCTATACGAGATGCCTCGTGACCAATATTTTCCATCGCTCGAGAAAAGTTAATAATGAAGTATTAATAATAATCATTTATTGCATTTAATATTATTATTAGGCTTAACTGTTATCATTAATTTCATAAAATTATCTCTTATCTAAAAACTTTTTAAAAATCTAAATGATGCAAAAAAACACGTTATTTTATTTACCATTATTATTAATTTTATGGACCATTATTATCCTACGATCACATCCATGCAAGTCAAAAAAATTAAATTCTCACCAACTAGTTTAAAGCTAGTGCTTTGATGTGGAAGGTACCCGTAGTGAATGGTAGTTCGACGAGTCAGATCTCCTCTCTAAGAACCTCAACGTCAGACCCTCTGTAGAGAGCGAAGAATCATGAGGAAGATTTAAATAATATAAAAAGAATGAAGAATATACTAGTAGAACGACTCAGAGATAAGATGTATATTTCCGTGTAATGTATTATTATTATGTTAACTCAAAGAAAAGAAAATAGATGGAGTGAATTTTATTGTCATTGAAGAAAAATATCTGTCAAGAATGAGAGTTAACAAATAAAATATTAATAAAAGCTGATATTCCCAATTAGAAAGAAAAATAAATAAAATGAAAGTTGAAAATTTGCAAAATATATACTGATTCTGAAACTGTGTCGAGTAATCATAATAATTATTCTTATCATTTTTAATAATATATTAATTAATTTTACATAATTATTTTTGGCTTAATTTCAGGAAATTTTCGAATAAAAACTCATAATATTTTTCATATTGGTTACCTTTCGTATACATTTTCAGGCGATCCGGAAAATAAATAAACTTCTCGTTCGGTTTGCAACGTTATTGATAATTGATTATTATATCATAGCAATTAATTATTTTTCAAATGGGCCATCTCCCGATTACAATGTAACGATTAAAGAAAATAATCATATTTACATATATATAAAATACTATTTTACCTTATGATTAAAATATTGAAAGAAAAGAACCAAATTTAATATATATTTATTATAAAGAAATAATGTTAATCTACCTCAAAATATTTCCATATAATCATTTATTAATTGTTCTGTTTTTTATTTCGGAGAAGGTAATTCGAAATTCCAACAAAGTCAATATGAAATTCCAAAAGAAAAACTCGTTGATCCAAGAGTTATGAAAAGAGATATAAATCCAATACAAAGATATTGAAGGATCTATTAAATTAGAATAGAACAAAATCAGATAGACCGGATTTTGAATAAATAAAATAGAATTATAGAAATTCCTTTTGTTGTTCGTTTCTAAATTTTCTAGCAAATTGTAACTGAATGAATTTTAACTAAAATAATTAAATATATTGATATTATTTTTAACTAAATTTAATTGTTTAAGGATGGTAAAAGGGATCGGATTCTAAGGTTGAAAGGGTTTTTATTTCTTTTGGAGGGTTCAAATTAGTTACCAAAGACCTTCCATAGATGTTATCCAACTTTTGATTTGAATGTAGCCATTAATTAAAAGTAAACGAATAGATGTCAAAATCGATGAGCCTATTTTTTATTATTCCCAAAACAATCTTCGATTCAATCAAAAAGTTTTTTTAAATTATTTTAGTGCGGCCAAATAATAATAAAACATAGCCAGCGAGCTGAGTCAATGATCCGAAAATGTAGTCGGATGGAGGAGACCTGGACTCGGTCGGAGCAGGTGACCAAATTAAAACAACAAAATGAATTACTCAGAGATCAACACATGGAGAAGATGGCCGAACTCGACAAGTTAAAAAAGGAAAATTGTCAACTTAAGTTGAAGGAAACGATCAGAGCAGAGATCCGACATCACCCAGCACAGTTTCAAACGTTGATCTGAGTGTCACTGGCCTATTTCAAGTTTTATTCGAACTAATACCCAAAGGAATCGTGATCCACAATCGAAACCAAATCACAAAAAATGTCATCTCAGCAAAGCGGAAAGGGAAAGAAGACTCAGATTGAAGACCGCTCGTCTACTGGGGCAAATAAAAAAATTTGGACCTTCATCTTCTGACATTCTCTAATAATCTTAATTCAATTTTTATAATAGTCAATAAAATGTTTTGGGATTTGATTCGATGGTCGTTTTGAAATCATTTAAAACATTCTATAAACAGCATCTTTAAAACAAAATATAGTGATCAAAGGATCGATATTATTTAAATTAAATTAATAACAGAGGGACCTATAATTAAAATGAGCATGAATGCCTTCTATGGTAGCTCGTGAACCCAAAAGTTTTCTATGGTATTAGAAGTCATGGTAATGTTGGGCAAAAACTGATTAAGCCCATATTTGTTTAACCAGCACGATAACGCCTGTGTTTTTGAGCAGAATACTTAAATTTTAAAAAAAATGGAAAATTTAAAGAAAAATAAAATACACTAGAGCCTCGAGTTGCGTTGTTCCAACTTGCATCCTTTCAAGTTGCGCCACAAAAATTTTGATAACCTAATTTTGAGTTGCGTTGCTAATTTTCGAAATGCGTTGAAAAAAAGTTTTAAAATAAAATTTAATCAAAAAATAGCATAACGTCTATATTCAAAAATTAAAATTTAAACCGAAACTAGAACGCCATGATTTATTTTTAAATGCATCTGCAAATAAAATAATTTTTTATTCAGTATTTATTAGTATAAAAGTTTAGTTCTTAGTTGTTTGTATAACTTATAACTTAGTTTTTGGTTTAATAAAATTGATTAAATAATAGTTAATCTATTCATACCTATTTTTTATTTAAATATGTAGCAATATAACTAAATTTTTTTTTAAAAACATGGATTTCAGATTTTATCGGAATCTATTATATAACAACAGGTACAAATGTATACAAAATTAAAATTCGAATTGCGCTGTTTCGAGATGCGTCGCGATTTATTGTAACACATTAACGACGCAACTCGAGGCTCTAGTGTAAATAAATATTAAATAAAATTTTTGTACACAAAAATATAAAAATTTAATTTTAAATCAAAAGGAATTAAAAAATAATAATTTTGTAATATTCTAGAAAATCCCTTGTTTTACCGTATCAAAACACACACACAAACAATCGTGATATATAAGGCGATGCTGGTTGAGCAAAAAACACTCTCACAGACTCTCAAAAACTCTCTTTATTTATTTGTTTTATTGATATTTTTTTTTATTTATGATATTTTTATTTTTATTAATGTTTGGGAAATTTACTTATTTTATAAGAGGGTTTCGCTAATAATTATGACGAACCATGTTTGTTTTTTATTTGATTTTTTGGGGAATAAAGTTTTAACTAAAAATATTTTTTTATTTATTTTTGTATACTCAACAATTTTTTTATAATTTCGTTTGCCATCGAACCCCCATCATGAGGACTTAACTTAAAATTAATTTCTTGTTGTGTTTGAACGTTAATTGGTCATACACATCATAACCTACATGCACACAAGATAATAAAATGATAACATGTTAACTTTGCGGGAATAGGAGGTGACCCAGAGTGTCCCAAACAGTGCCCCTATAGCGTTGGCCGGTGCCACGTCTATGAGCACTGCTGTAAATACTCTCCCTGAACTTACAGGATAAATAAAATGCGCGTGCATCATCACTTCCCTCATCCAGATAGTATAATTCCATCCCTAAGGAGAGTGTTGCCGTAGGAATATATGATATTTTAAATAGTGCTGTTTGTAATTTAAATTTTCTTAGCCAATTATTCGTAGAGTTAGGGATGTTCAGAAAAGATATCTCAATAATACCATCGGGAGGCGTTGAATCAGAGTCAGAGGGCAGAGGACATGGTGCGGAAATGCCGCCATATGGAATAGACCTGGCTCCGTCTAGAAGAGGTATCTAAGTTGAAGGCGGAGATAGAAGGGTTGAAGACCAAATTAGCACAGAAGGACGAGGCCCTGAGGCAAGCCGAAGAGAAGGCCCAGGTGCTGGAGAAGGTGGTTAGGGAATTAAAGCTAAAGGACACGATCCGCACTGGACTCGTTCAAAGTGGGGCCTTAATATCGGCCGAACAGGAGTCAATGGTAATCCGTAACGTAACGGGGAAAGATATTGGGGTGAAGATCCTCACTCCAGGACCCTCACATATGCCAGAAGAAGTGCCGAAGCGGAATCGGAAATGAAATCGGCCTGACAAGAAGGAACGGGAGAGGTTTTTCAAACTCCACAAAGCCCGCCTGGTTGGACACATTCTCGGCGCGAACGGTTTCTAAATACTGTGCGTTTAATATCACGTTGGACTAGTAAATATTGTGATAAATACTTTTATATTGTAATTTAACTGTGGATTCAAATAAGAATTGTATTGGTGTTAATTTTGATTTTGATCATAAAAATAATTTAAAATAGTTAAATATCGAAAGATTGAAATAGTTAAGTTGTTGTGTCAAATATCTAAAATATTAACTTAGATAAATAGACGAGAGGGGGACCGCTAGAGTAAGAGCACGAAGTCTTCTACGACAGCTCGTGAACCCATTTGAGTATTAGGGCATTGGCAGTCTTTGAAAAGAGGCTCACCCTTTGCTAATACTCAGCCCACTAGTTTACAGTACCAACGTCAATTCTAATGGGTGACTAGCGGTTAAAGTTCTTATGTGGGCGCTGGGCGGGGAGTAGAAAAGATTAAGACGAGCATAGGCCTTTTATCGGCAGGTCGCTAAAACAAGGGTACTTCTTGAAAATGAAACTCAATCCTGGTGAACGACAAATCCATCGATTACATTACCAACTTTGTTTAGCAATGGTTTCCAAGTGTGCTAGTGGCTCAACAGCTATATAGTTCGAAAACTTAATGAAACATCCAACCCACCATCACCAACAATTAGTTGCCACTAGTAACTTGCCAATACTAATAAAATTTCATTCTTTTACTTTATTTGTAAACTTATTGTAAAATAACTTTAAAAAAAGTAAATTGTATTTTATGGTTTTAAGAAGACTAAAAAGTTTGAATTTGTTTTAATAAATTTTATTTAAAAAACGAAATTCTTGAAAGCTAAAATTTTTCATTTTATGTTTTTGTATTTATAACTTATTGACATTATTAAATATTACCCATTTCATAGTTTGTATTTAATAGAAATAACTCAACCTAGTAATTTGTTTAATTATTTTAACTACCAGCAATGTTGATATTTGTAAATGGCCATCTTTCAATATTAATTTAATAAAATAAATTTAAGTACTATCAATAAAATTTCTTTTTTTAATATTGACATATTTCTTTTCTTAAATAAATACGTTAATTAATATATTTGTTATTTATGATTTTTTAGTAAATATATAATTTTTAATATACAAAATTTAAATTATATTTTAAAATTGTAGAAATTATTTTAGTTTAAATGGAAATCGAAGTACTTGATTTAAGTCAAAAACCAATTTGTTTAAATGAAAATGATTTACCCACTGCAATGGATCTATCAAGAAAAGTTAATTCACAAGTAAAAATAAGATGATGTAAGTATATTTTTAATGAAAATTCAAGGGCTCTGGTGTAATATGCTTGAGTGAGGATGAAGATGATGAAAATATTAATCAATTATTGACCAAACTTAACATCGAAAAACCCTCAATGAAAACGATTGAAGCTTGTCAATTATTATTGCATCAATTAGATGAAAGGCTTCGCAATGAAGAAACAATTGAAATTCTTTTGGCCCAAATGAAGCATACTCAAAAGAAAATTCCACCGTCAACAAGCCCGGCTAATACTAGTACTATTCGGCAAAATGGTCATGTGGCTCAACCAATTTCTAATAACAATATTAGCAATACTACAAATAATAATAATCCAATCAGTCAAAATTCCAATAGACCAAATAACGAAACAAGCATAGAAAACTCCCCAAATAATCAGACAGATGCTCAGGCAGTACCTGGTAATCGAACAAGTGCTCACGGTGCGTCAAACAACACCACTGCTCCGTACACAAATGAATCAAACAAATCATCATCTAATGGTCCACGAATGACTCGAGAAATGGCTATGCAAGCTCTTGATCAACAATATTTAGCCAGGAAAGCTTTGTTACGCAAGCAAGCCGACAAGGCTTTATCTGAAGTACCTTTGGCAAGACCACCACAAGGTGCAATGGCCCAATCAGATTTGAACTTGATTCCAAGCACTGCAACCAATGAATTTGTCGCTCTTGTTGGATTGGAGGAGGTCGTCAAAAATCTTCAGGTAATTTTAATTTATTTTTTAACCAACGCTCACAATCCTATCGATCAAAAGCGGTCTCCAGGAGGTTGGAGGGGGGAGATGGGGGGTGATGGTCAATAATTTTATCCATAAATGCTAGTATTCAAATTTCTATTTTTTAATGTGATTTATAATCATTATTTATTATATATAAAAATTATTATTATCATAATTGATTATATATTAACATTTAAATGTATTCGGTAATTTATTCATTCCTATTTATTGCTAAAAATTAACGAACAAATAGAAATTATATTCAATTATTAATAAATATTGAAAAATAAAATCTATTCATTAATAATTCTAAGAATGATTCAATAATAATATTTGAATCAATAATAATAATATTTGAATCAATAATAATATTTGAATCAATAATAATAATATTTGAATCAATAATAATATTTGAATCATTAATAATAATATTTGAATCAATAATAATAATGTTTAAATCAATAATAATATTAGAATCATTATTAATAATTATATTTGAATCAATAATAATATTTGAATCAATAATAATAATATTTGAATCAATAATAATAATATTTGAATCAATAATAATAATGTTTAAATCAATGATAATATTTGAATCATTAATAATAATATTTGAATCAATAATAATAATTGAATCAATAATAATAATGTTTAAATCAATAATAATATTAGAATCATTATTAATAATTATATTTGAATCAATAATAATATTTGAATCAATAATAATAATATTTGAATCAATGATAATATTTGAATCATTAATAATATTTGAATCAATAATAATATTTGAATCAATAATGATAATAATATTTGAATCAATAATAATAATATATGAATCAATAATAATATTTGAATCAATAATGATAATAATATTTGAATCAATAATAATAGTATTTGAATCAATAATAATAGTATTTGAATCAATAATAATAATGTTTAAATCAATGATAATATTTGAATCATTAATAATATTTGAATCAATAATGATAATAATATTTGAATCAATAATAATAATATATGAATCAATAATGATAATAATATTTGAATCAATAATAAAAATATATGAATCAATAATAATATTTGAATCAATAATGATAATAATATTTGAATCAATAATAATATCTGAATTAATAATAATCTCTAAATCAATAATAATATTTGAATCGATAATAATAACATTTGAATCGATAATATCTGAATTGATAATAATAATACATGTCAAACGAATTCATGCGGCTCGAAACACAAGATATGTTTTGATACAATAATTTTACTTTTAGTCTTAATATTATTATTTTCCTTTCTGATTTTGTTTTTCTTTTCCGCTGAAACAATCGATTCATAACCAATCTATCTGGCTATGAATCCTAACTACCATTGATAATCCTGCTGTTTTAAAGACTCCAAAATCCATTTTGTTGTTTACCAAACTCAAGTTTTTCTTAATCGACTAATAACATATTTTGCTTTTCTAATCTTTCTGAATGTTTCACGACAAATCCGTTCTCGTCATATATTACTCTACGTCACAAAATTCATCCCCGGCAGACAGTGTTTATCAATGTCTGATAAATGAAAACTAAGAGAATGTAAAAAATAATCAACTATTTGATCGTATGTTATATTTATTGATTTTCTCTTCCTTTTTCAATTTGCCGCCATAACAAACACTGTTTGAATGAACTTCAGTTGATACGCCTTATGAATTTCATTTAAAAATAAACTGATACGGACGATTTTATTTCAAATATATCTTCAGTGGTATTTAGTGGTTTACCGTTCCAAATGACCTGCTTAATTCGGCATATGTGTGGAAAAGATCTAAAAATTCCACATCCATCTTTATTACGTTATTTCGTTCTAAATCTTTAAAAACGATTTATTTAAGTTCTAAAGTCAGATGGATAATGCCAGAAACTTGTTGGCGACCTTTAGATTTTTAGAGAGAATTAAGAACAAACTTCTGATTATGGGCGAAAGTATTGGATTTGTTGTCGAGAGGTTTCCCTGTTCGATTTATTTTAATTTTTTTAGCTTCACAAGTGTGTATACAACTTCCCAAGATGTTAACAACTCCCTTACTCTTTTTTTCTACAAAATTCATAGAAGCATTCACGTGCCTCAGTTCTAAATAATCTGTTGTTGTGTTGTCGGTGTAAAGACCATGTCTAATATAAATCACTAGGGATATGTAAATTGCATACTAAAGCTTTTTTATCGTATTAATTGAATTTCTTGTATAAATTAGAAGCATTTAACTGTGTTTATAGGAAAATGCTCATTCATTATGTGACGTGAAATAATTATTCTTGTAGAGGATAGTTTTAGTTCTCTAAGGTACACATTAATCAATTTACACTAGTTTATTTGATCTATTAAATTTTAATGATTGCGTATCGTTTTAATTTATTTAAAGTCAAGTGATTTTAACAAACTAAGACCTAAATGAAACAAAACACTTATGTATAGATCGAAAATTAATTTTCCTGCATAACATAGGGAAATACATTTCTTATTTATAATCGTAAATATTACAAGTAAACAGATCAAAGTTGAACAAAAAAATATCAATCATTCGTCTTAAGAAACAGTTGAAAAAATCTATGATTTTTTATAATTCAATTTAAAATGATTTTTAAATATTTCGATTATCTTCATTTATAAATATTTTATTTTATATTTAACACAAATTTTCGCTACAGCCTTTTCAAGTGTATTTCAGTATATGTTCGTCTATCGCAGTGGTTATTAACCTTTTTAGCTACCGGCACCCCTAAAGTGTTCAAACAAAATTCTCGCATCCCTTACCAAAAATAAGTAATTATATAAATAAAAAAAAAACAATGCACAATATATTTTTTATTAATATTATGTTAATAACAATTTTTTAAAAATTTTAACTATTATCTAAATTTTAGATTCTAAAATATAGATTCTAAAATAATCAATTATTAAATTTATTTTAATGACTTTTTTGTTGTTGCTTTTGCTCAATTATTGTCGCAAACCGTGGAATCTTTTTTATTATCTAAAACATTTACTCGCCAAAATGAATTTTTTTTCTTTATATTTGTAATAAAAATTAGTTAAGGCGAACAAAATACTATAAATCAATCTTCTTAAAAAACAGTTGAAAAAATCACATTTATTTTTTACAATTCAATGTTAAACGATTTTTTAAAATATTTCGATAATCTTTATTTCTTTTTCACAATAAAAATCAATATTTTATATATAACACTAATTTTCGACAAGTTTTTTTTCAAGTATATTTAAAATCACATGAGAAAAATTGCGTCGAAATTCGTGTTGAATAATTTATAGTAGACAATATCGATCTAATTTCTAAAGAAATCAAGATAAAACAAATCGAAAATTAGAAAGATAAAAGATATTACTGACAATAAAATAATTATTATTTTAATGTTAGAACTTAAAAATCAAGGCGTATTAATTGATTTATGATGATTACAGATTTGCCATTAAATGTCGTAAAAATGCAAATAAATTAATAATATAATCATCGATTTTACAAATTTTCACTGTCCGTCAATTTTGTCACATTTGTCATTATATTTCCCATGTATTATATTTTCTCCTCTATGAATGGTAGTTTATCAATCAAACGCAGTTCCAATATCTCATGTCAACAAATTGAAACATGTTGCGTGATAATTGAGATTCGAGTCATCATAAGGCATCGTCTTGACTCGAAAAGGTAGCCGTGAAAAACCACATGATAAAAAACCCAGTGTCAAATTTCATATTACCGATATGTAAACAATTATGAAAATTTTTATATTTATATTGACTTTTTAAATTATTATCATTTCTTTTTCTATTTAATCCCTAATAATGAAAATATTGTTTCTTTCATAAAATGTGTTGATTTTTCCTTGTAAGTCGTATCAAATATAATTTTAGAATTATATAATAATTTATAAAGGCTGTGCAGAAAATTGTGAATTTATCGACTTTTCTATTTACATGAGATATTCGATTAATATTTTGTTCATTCCGAATAGAACTGGTTAATAAAAAGGAATAAGAAAGTTTGAAATTCAATATTGCTCGTAATTTTGTGTTATTTTGAAAATCTGCAATTCATTCTTACCCTGTTCTTTATTAAGTCTTGTCACTTTTCCGATCGTCGTTTCTAAAGTGGGCACTGAAACTTTCTAAGGGGCGGTAGTGGATTAATAGGTAAAATTGTGGTCTTTTAAGCGGTCTTGGGTGGCCACTCGTAGAATAAATTAATAACAAGCGTTTTAAAATTAATAATTTTTGTGATTCTGCAATCAAAATCATTAGAAATTTAAATTTTGAATTATAATTCATCTAATTACATTTGCACTGTGGTTGAGTCTCAACAACTAAGTTTGTTGGACAACTATTATGTGCAGCCCGGTTTGAGATGACTATAGGTATTTGCAAGGATTTGTGGAATGTTGAATAATGTATTACGTGTGAAATATCGGATGGCTTGAATGGAATATGAACATGGAATCTATTTTATCGTATGCGCTTTATAGTTAGAAATTATAGGAAATGCATATTCATTTGAATTCCGAATGACTAAGAAAATATACTGTAGATTTGTAAATTGTTAAAATGTATAGAACTGGGAGTTGTGCTTAATATTTGATGATAATTTTGTATAGTCAGTGTGCAAATCTTTTCGTTTATTTGTCGTTTTACAGATTGAAAAATCGTCGAGTAAACAAATATCTATCACAAATACATATATCAATGTAGACTGTTTATTTTTTGTACTGAGTTTTTAGGTCTTTTATTCTTATAATTCACCAATTCAATTCATACCAACTTTTAAAACTAAAAAAAAAACAGTCTAGAGATAACTTTTATTTGTCAAACATAGCATATATGAAATTGAAGCTAAATACAATATTAAACACTTGCGACAAAAACCACCAAATTTCCAACAGTTGTCAAACAAATATTAATTAATCCACGTAAAAATTCATCAACTTAGATAAAATAATGTTTAAAATTATTGAACAATTTTTTTCATATTGATTTTTTTACAATTCAATATTAAATGATGTTTTAAATATTACGATTATATTAATTTCTTTTTCACATTAAAAATCAATATTTTATCTTATATTTGAAATATTAGGTCAACTACTTTCTTTAAAATAAAATGAAAAAAAATTAAATGTCTGACAATTTGAGACTTAAAAACATTAGTTTTTCTTTACAAGTAATACACGAATCAATTGTACTGGATTTGATTATTTTTTCACAATAAAAATAATAATTGCAATGATAGACATGACTAGTAAAATAAAAATTGACTCTAATCTAAAAAAATAGTTAACTATAGAATTTCTCAGTCTTTAATTTGACTAGTAGCAAATTCAAGACACTTGTTTAAAAGGGAGCAAAAATTCATTGTAATTAAGGTAATTAAATAAGTTTACAGGTACTTATGGTCCAACAGTTTCATATATTTCTTCCAAAAGGCAAATATATATATATATATATATATATATATTTGGTTTATTAAGTTTTATATACAAAATGTATGTCAAAATTTCAATGATATAAGTTGTCAGAGTAATGATTTTTACAAGTCTGAATTTAATATTTGTTCAATGTGAATTAAATAATTAATTTTTTGAGCTCACATTTTTGTAACTTAAGTTTTAATTATTATTAAAATTTTTGCTGGTCTGTTAATGACATTTGTATAGCCGGACAAAAATATTTTATTACAAGTTATTTAAATTCTGTAAAAGAGGTAAATTGTTAGTTTTTGGCACTGTTCATTATATATGAATCCTCCTATATATCACAAGTAAAAAGTAGAATTTATTTTAACTGCTTTTTTGTTGCCTTATTTCCAAATCCATTTCAGATCGGGAATTTTATATTTATGGTCGCAATCTTTGTAATCCTATCACTGATGCACAGTAATGTGAAATAGTCTAGACCGAGATAATCCTACTTAAATTCATTTAAAACTTCCCAAAAACGTTCATAAATTTTGATCTAATTTCTTAATTCAGTAAACTAAATACAAGAAATATTTCAAAAAAATTATGTTCTCGAATTTAAACTGCTTTTCAAATTATTTTTCTAGGAAAAAACATTCTCAATAAAATTAAATTTTACATTTCATAAAAATTGTATATTTTTATTATTAGAGATGATTGATAAAATTTTTGGTACGAATTGCACTTTAAAAATGCTGAAATTTAAAAAACCAATCAATTGCCATGATAAAAAATTGATTAAATGAATACAGTAACGATTTAAATAACAAAAAACGCCATTTAAATATATTTTTTCGATATGTATATTTCGAAAAATTTACTTTCACTGTCAAGTCACTAAGCATTTCAATAAAATAATTAATGGAAGTGCAAAAAACTATTCGATCAATAGTTTTTGATTCAGTTTTTAGGTATTTTTTTTGGCCAATTGAACGATAAAAGTTATCACCCAAAATTTGCTAACGTTTCAAACTTATTGTAAATCTGTTTTTATCAATTAGACACAATTTTGTAATTTCTAACCGTAACCAATTTTTACTAAGTATCAATATTAAGGATTTACGTTTAACGAAATTAGATTTAAAATAATTCCAAAAAAAATATTACTAAACACTAAACCCCACAAATTATACATAAACGCAAGTGTGCAGCTGCAATGTTAAAAATATGTTTCCGGGAGGAATAAACTTATCAAGAAAAAAATGTATGACTGCTAAAGTTTTAATAATTTAAAGGAATGTGGGAATTGGTTTTCAAACATACCAACTTGAAGTTGTTTATTTATTGACAGTTCCTCACCCATGGTATTCATACAATAAACAATGATTATGTAATCACGTGTGTAATATAAAGTAAATGAAAATCACAAGATTCTAAAAAGTCAGCATTTTGAACATTGAAACTAGAATTTAAACTTCGTATAACGATTGTCTGATTTTAGTATTACATTAAAAAACTTTAGTATAATTGTTTGAGCCATTAATAATAAGATTTTTAGATCCTAAAATCTATGTTTGAAATATCTTTAGTGTTAATATTTTTAAATGGTTTTTATTTTTTATATATTTTTTATAGTTTATTTTATAATTAAATCATATTTAGACGTTATTCATAATAATAGAAAAGATTATAATAAAAAAATATAAAATATTCACTATCAAAGAAGTTGAATATTTTTTTATTGTGAAGTGTTTTCCACTCATATAAACAATAATTATTGTATTTTAAGTTCACCATATTAATTTAGGACTCACTAAAATGCGTGTTTTAAAGTCATTGTAAATTTCATTAGAGAATAATAGAAATTAACAAGTCAGTTGCTTTGTTGGCTTTTTATTTTTGAGACGTAATTATTTCACTGGGTCACACAATCTAACTGTGACTAAAAATTTCTTTCTCTTGTTTTTTTTAGAGGCTTTTTAATTTTTTAACTAATATTAAAAAAATTTTTAATCTGGCACGACATCCGCGAAAGTTTGTAGGCGGAAAATTCAAATGGACTAAAATTGACCAAATATCGTCCATTTAGCGATAAATAAAATGTTGGGTGACAAGGGCAGGCCCATAAGAATGTTTGTCCTAACAAGTGGTGCCCAATAAGTTCAGAGTCAAACCTTGTCTTTAAATATTATGAAAGTACATTTTCTTAAACCATTGCATAATTTTTTAACTAGGTTTTAATGCTTAACCTTGTCTTTAAATATTATGAAAAGTACATTTTCTAAAACCATAATCATAATTTTTTAATTTATCATAAAAACTTTATAGTAAAATTTTAGTTATTTCGTGGGAAAAACCTAGTCATTAAATTATGTAGTTCCAAAATATTTCCCCTTCTATCAGTTCTTGCAATTTTTAGGTAGTGATAAATGCGGCATAACTTTGATTATCCGAATGATTTGGTTAACAAAAATACACAAATATGCAAAAAATTTACTAAAACAATGAAATTGTAAATCAAGTTTCAACTTGTTTATTTATTGGTAACAAAAATCAATTATTTTCATTTTACGTGAAATATCTTTCCTTTTTTGTCATCTAAATCGCGAAACTTTTTAAAATTCATCAGTTTATGATATCCAATTTCATTTCGTGGTTCTGTCCATGTAATTACAGGCTCAAATGTTTTAATGGACATTATTTGCTTTACAACTTAACGAAAACTGTTTTATATCATCTTTGTCTATATATTTATTGGAAAATTTTCAATTTAAGGTGATATGATACCATCATATTATATTTTTATATTTATTTGAGTGTTACATAACTATAATATACTATGCAATTAATCCCAGAATAACTGATTTATGACACTTTAAATAGTTTGATATCTAGCCTCGAACACACCTCAATACTCACGGAATAATGTCTATAATCATTTTCGTATTATGATTTATTGACAGATTTTTCTATGCAAATCAAAAATTTAGTCTACACAAAGCATATTACAGGCACAAAAAATATTAAAATTTTAATATTCAGACGACGTTTCTTTAGTATCCATACTCGTCAAATCGCCTAGAAATGTCCTTGATCTGTAGTAGATGTTGAATTTCTAGCGATAATTGGCACATATAATTTCTTTGTGAATATATAATTTTGCTTTTATTGCTAAAAACACTAAAACACAAATGAAATTTAATCTTAGAAAACACAATTCAAGAATTGTCTCTACAGTTTAATCAATTTTGTTTTATAAAATATTTCTACTTTTGAAAAAATTCGGCGTTCGCAAATAGCAGATGTAAAAAACTATTTTGGATGTAATAAGTTCGAAATCACAATTCCCAGTTGTCTGTGAAGTGTCGGAAAATTTATTTTGGATTTGAGAATGTTCACGAAGACATTAGAATATCTGCTGAGCATATACTGATCCATAGGGATGTTCAAGAAAAAACAAAGTCCATCAGCTGATTGTCGCTTACTAAATATTTGAGATTGATAAATAATTCTGTGACAATTTATATGAAATGTAATTTCTACTCTAAAGTGGCATTTCCATTTTTTACTGCACGCGAAGCAGCGGATTCGGTTGGATTACTTTTCATTTTAAAATAACATTATTTATATCTTGATAGTTTTCTTAACGTTATCTGGAATTGAGAGCTTGAAAAATGTTTACACATGCTTACATAAATCGAGTGCACCACAGCGCGCATATTCAGCACATCTTATTTCTAATGTCTAATCTAAGGCTATAGAAAATTTTGTTTGCTAAATAATAAATAAGCAACTTAGTGAAAGTTCTAATAACATTGCTATAATTAATAGACATTTTGTTAATTGTCCGAATAACTTGTTTGTCATTATATTGTAAGAATTAATGGGGTTTTTTTTGTAAAAATGTAGTATTTAGCTATGAAAAAAGGCAGGAAAATATGGCAATAACTAATAAGTGATTTCATAAAATCTGGAAAAATTCATACAATTTGAGGTTAAAATTATTTCATAATATCGTTTACAGAATTTTATTATTTTGAATTTTGTTTTAATGTTTAATAAGTTATTTCAGTTATGCTGAAATATTTAATTATTTTTAATAGCAGTTTTTCTCATAGAGATTTGATTACTTTTCAAATAAATAATAGTTATTCAAGTGACGTATATTAAATGTATTAAAATAGAAATAGATGAAATTCTTTTGAACAGTCACACGTTGAAAATAAATCAGTTTTGATGTATACTGTTTATTTGACATCTGATATTCATGATGTTCATACAGATAATATTTTGTTAATAACGGACATCCGCAAAGAGGATGGCTAATCAAATTCAGATAATAGATCATATATGATCCTTTGTATTGTTATATTGAATAAATGGAAAAAACGGATAAATAACACAGTTTTATTTACATCAGATAAAAAAACTGAGAAATTTTTAATATTTCCATGTTACACATAAAAAATTACCTAATTTCGAATTGATTGAATTATTGTTTGAAGAAGAAAAATTGGGATAAGAGTAAACGAACTTCAAAGAATGTGGAAAGTGAGTATATAGTATATTTTTGGACGTCCTTTATGGATATTGAATAAGGTAAAAATTATTTGACTTTTAAATGAAACTCTCATTTGCTAAATCTATTAACTTCACAAGTTTCGGCACTTAAATTTTAAAACCGGTATAAAATGATTGGATAAACGAAATTCTATTACATGATTTATAAAAAATAATTATTATATATGCATAAATAATGAGTTAGTCATCTGTATTCAGTAGTAGTAAATTAGAACTAAAATTCTATGAAGAGTGTGAAAAATTATTGTCAATCAGTAGAGAAATTCTAAAAAACTAGTCTTGAAATAATTTTAAACTCTAGGAAAAGCAAATGAGAAAAATCTATTGCTAAGAGCTATTGAGGTGAATTTGATATAAATTGCACAAGTGCAAAATACCAACACTGTTTCTCATATCATTTAATAATATATCGATTATGGGAACATTGGAATTATTTTCCCCTCTCAACTAATATTTAATTACGTTACAAAAATATTTCTGGCGAACTGGTTTCATATGTTATTATATTCAATGCAGCAATCTTCCAGTCAATAATAATTCCCCAAACAAATTTCCGATTACATTTCCTAGACATTTCAGAATTAAATCTGTTTCCACACAGAAATTATTAATATTTCAAATTGATTCTTTTCTCAACTTTTCACAATTGTTTTTTTTTAAAATTATTTTGTTGACTAATTTGCTTTTTTCAATTTTCCGACCAATTGTTAATTTTTCAAAATAAAAATTTACAAATTTCGTCTAACATATAATTTCCATTCTCTTCATTTCCTTTACCTGCAAAAGTCATTTGTTTCTATCCATTGATATAATCAAACTGTGTGCTCAGAATTTTTCAGTGTACATAAATTTATCTATTAAGTTCAACAGATGAATTTCTTTTCGAAAGAAAACCCGTCAAGCAAACATACAGCATATTATTTTCCGAATTTATAAATGACTGTATTGTTATTATGATTTTTATTATTATAATTATTATTCCATTGTGGCATAATGAGTTGATAACGCAATAAATAATCAGTAATAGCCTTGTGATTGCATGCTGTCAGATTTACCGTTTATATTTTATGTTCACAACAAATTTTTTGTCAATCTTCTTATTTCTCATATATTCTTATCTAAATAAAAAATGAGACAGAAAAGCAATTTTAAAAATGTAGAAATTTTTTATTTTTTCGTGAAAATTGTTTTATTTTTTCAAGGACTTCATTTTTATTCCGTTGCGATCTTCTATCGCATTGTAAACATAATCGCTAATTCAATGTTTACCTATGAATCATATTTCTGAAACTATATTACTCACCCACTCCCTCCCCAGATGATAACTGCCGAGTTCTCGTAATTATTCTAAGGTCAAGCGTGCATTTATTTCCTGTACGCACTCAATTCCGTGGCGCTGCTACTACTGTTGCTACTTTTATGTGAATGTGTTTTATACTGATTTTTTTTGGCCTTTTCTTGTTTATTTGCTTTGTATAACCAACACAGTTAAACTGATATTTTTAATTTACTTTTTGTCGACTGGAATATATATATATTTTCTAATCATAAAATAGTTGATAAGTGACAATGAAAGTAGAATTTAGAAGTTTGAGTACAGCATAGTCGTTATTATTTTTAGTTGTTTTTGCATTATATATATATATATATATATATATATTTGATAATAAAATGGCTTATAGATTCAATGAATTTTAATAATTTCATTTTCAATTATATTTCCATGGAATAAACTAATCAGATGTTACATTTCTCAATGATAAGAATGCAATTATGAATATCATTTTTATTTTATCTTGATTAAAAAATTTCAACATTTATAGAAAATTAATTTTTACGCAAGGGACATTTTTAAATTTATGATAGCAAAAAGACAAATTATTTTGTGTATTAAAATGTATGTGAAGGAAAAAAATGTGTATATGCAAACCATTCAGAATGAAAGCGACCATTTACACCATTCGATTTTTTTTAATTTTAGATCAATGTTTAATATTTTATATCGGAAATAAATTTTTTTTAATAAATAGGATTAATTTAAATTTGAATTTTATTTTAAGAAAAACTTTGTTTTATCAATTTTCTCTAATTTTTATTTTTCGATTCGACAAAAGAGCTATATTATCAATGGTATTGAAACATGTGTTTTTAGGTTTGTATTAGTTTCTAACGACATATGCCCCATATAGATCACTTTCTGAGACACCCTTACTACTTACTAAATAACGGCCGATAATAAATATAGAGGTATTATATATATATATATATATATATATATATATATATATATATATATTTGAGAAGTGAATTATTTGTTATTTACTTTTATGTAATAAGTAGTAAGGGTGTCTCAAACAATGGCCTTTGTTGAACCCGTTGCTTATTACTGCATTATTACTGATTTGACAATATAATGACAAACGTATCAACACCACTAATTCACGAAACAAAATGCCAAATACTACATGACGCGTTCAAAAACGCATTACAAGGACAAGCCGCAGAAACTTTTTATCAAAAAACACAAACCAACCAATCAATATTCAACAAATGTAAATTTAAAACTCAATCTTAATTAAAATTAAATTTAACCAATAAAATCAATATAAAATACCAAATATATAAATTTCACTCCTATTTTTTAAATAAATAAGTTATGATCGAAATCACTTGAAAAAGGCTGTGTCGAAAATTCGTGAATAACTTAAATAAATCTGATTCATAGTCAAATTTTGTAGAAAATATGTCAATTTTTATATGATTATAAAAAATTTCGTTATCTATACGAGTGTTCCTCATCACATTTTTCTGTAAATTTCAAAAATATATTTTTTTATAAATTAATATTGCTAAATGCTTTTTGTATATCCAATTGATTTCCGTCCTTACTATTTTTAGTGTAAATAATGTCTAAAACTTATCGATATGTTTACATCCTAAACAAATTCACTACTGCAAAAATCTGTGTCTTGATTTATATATAATAAATAATAGTGAAACTAATCATTAGAATTAGCTATCAATTTGCACATGTCTCGTTGTGGTATTATAAATATTTCATTAATTGATTGTCGTTTATTTTCTTCATCAATAAATTTACATTTAGGAATATCGTAATTTGGCGCTCGGTCATAATACAAATGAAGTCCGTATGGTATTCACACCGTTCAATTGTGTTCAATGTGGCACAGACTTTACACCCCTCTGGAAACGAGAACGGCCCGGTAGTAGCAAAGTTGTTTGTGAATCGTGTTGTGGTGAAAATTATCGTCGAGCTCTCCAAAATGATTATCAAGATAAAATTCGGCTCGTTCTCAAAAAATATCAAGATCAAGTTAGTCAAATATTTAATATTTCTCCATGGAGATTTTTCAAATTGATTATATAATTAATGCAATTTTTCTCTGGTATTAATTAAAATAGCTATAAACAAAACATTTATAAAATTGTTATTTCTAGTTATGTAGCATAAACATAAATTATATCTACAATATTATTAATTATATCGACATTACAAATAAATATTTAATCCAATGAGAAATCTAATCAGAAGAATATGCCCTCATATTGCTTTATAAATGCCCATTCATTCATGCAATGGAATATGGCCTGTTCTTTCGTATCTCGATCTTACAACTCTAAAAACCTCCTTTATCGAATTAATTTTGGGGTTGTATAGAATGTATTTCAGAAAAGTGTTTTTTCTTCGTAGTCATAATCACAGTTTTCCAGCTACCAAAATCGCTCAAAGCTTCTCCATAATTAAAAGGAGGTGCATTTTGTTCATCAAGGGCTTTTATGAGTCATATTATGTCAATATAATTATTAATTATGTCAATATCATTATTAATTATGTCAATTATATTCGTATAGTAATGCTAAATATTTTATCCTCTTCACCTTTTATCGATTATTTGATTTGGAATCAATATTGTCTGATATCAAGAAAAGGAAATTAAAAATATAATTTGGTGACTCAAAATGACATAAAAAAATTCAACTAATTAGAATTTTTATTTAACTTGCTTGTCAGTTATGATCAAATTCTGACCCATTGATTTCAATTTTGTTTACTTACCTAGTTTTATTTTGTAGAAAATAAAATAATAGATATTGAATAATTGTAAGATGTTTTCTAATAATATGCATAGAGCATTAGATTCTGATTCAAGGTAATATTGATTACTATGGCAACCTAAATGTAAAAAAGTTGCATTATTCAATAAAAAATTGCATCAAAGAAATGTTGTCTAAATATTAAAATAAAAACCTTTTAACCAAAAATTTATTCATTTTCATTTTGAGTCAATTTTTCGCCTTCTACAGTGAAAAATAATTCACTGTCTTTTAACATCATTGATGTTATTAAGATTAATAATAAGTTGCAATATTTACCCTATTGATTACACGGGTGCAAAAATCAAAAAATAGGATAAAA
This sequence comes from Schmidtea mediterranea, assembly GCA_022537955.1. Taxonomy (NCBI): domain Eukaryota; kingdom Metazoa; phylum Platyhelminthes; order Tricladida; family Dugesiidae; genus Schmidtea; species Schmidtea mediterranea. Next base: position 109,909,873 of record CM039681.1, on the reverse strand, counting down.
TAATATAAGTAAAAAGAATTTTTATTAGAATGTAGTTAAAAGCAGGCCCGGTTTTAAGCGTAGGCGGCGGAACTTTTTTCTAATTTTTTTTTCCAATTTCAACAAGTAAAATAAAATGTCTTTTTTACTTCTATTATACTCCATAATAATTGCAACTTGATTCATTTTTTCCTGGTATTATTTTTTTTAAATAACGAAATTATTTTGCTTAGGCCCTGGCGTTTTCCTGGAACGTTGTAATTTTTTATATTTTTGTATTGTAAATAGAAGCGTTGGTATTTTTTTTTTGCTGCGGCAAATTTGCATCATGCCTACACACAGAAAACTACTAGAAGCGGTCCTGCACAACTTTTCTTTGTGCGTTTGATTTCAGAATTAAATGCTTGTTAAATAAAATCATTAAAAGCTTTCCGTCAAAGAAAATTGTTGGAGAATCAATGTATTAGAGGAATATGCATATTTATAAAGGGGATTTACTCATCAACCTCTCATTTTCCTTCGATTCAGAAGCTAAATGCAATAAAAAACTAACAAAAGTTTATTTTTATAAACCTTTTTTTCTTATTTCTATAGTTTTCAAAATATGTCGTGCTGCGCGTTTTTTAATGTTTTGTGAATTCTAGAATCCAGGCATCCGACACTGCATTAGTTTACATACATTGTTGTTGTCCGAGAAATTATAATTGTTGATGATAAACATTTAGAAACCGTTTCGTTATACTTATACACTCCGATGAATTGAGTTTTGATAAATCTGATATTTTATCATCTATTTGTCGTCATGCTCAAAATACTTTCACTAATTATATGAATATCATTTCTACACTGACTACCAAAACTGAAATTTTCAAACAAAATATACTGAATTTTCACAAGTTATTTTATGCATTAAAATTTTTAAATTCTTCCTTTTAGAAATCTTTCTGTTTTTTTTATAACTTCAGTTATTTCTCACAATTTTATTGATTTGTATTTTTTGAATAAATCCATATGGCTGTTCCAGCTGCGTAGTGCCCCATACCTTCAAGCTAAATTAACATGTGTTTGAAAATACATTTTGATGATTTTCAAATGTAGCACCTTTGCATTTAATACTGGATTTAAGATTTAATACCAGTTTTATTTAAAAAAAATGCAAAGACATACATTTTTTTCTACATACATTTATGTACAATGTCAACGAGGATGGCATCAAACACATCCGAATTTCAAACTTTGGTACGTGAATGCTACATGTATTCGCACATATTCAAATCTAGCATACTTCTATGTATGCCATTGTTCCTTTATTTTGCTGCCCTCTAAGAACGTTTAATTCATTGAGTGTTTGCTTCAAATTAAGGGAATTATTCACAGTTTGATGATTAAATCTGCTACCGTTAACGATTCCAATATAGGCGCACCACATGTGCGTAGATATTATCGGAAGAAAGTGTTGCTACTGTTCTATCTAGGACAGTAAATTTAAATCATTCACTTGTTTCTCCCCGTATACTGTCAAAAACCCACTGTCACTTGTTAATATTCTACCAACATAGTTTTTTTTGTCGATTTCAAGCGTTGTTTTGGGTTGAGCAATGACAGTGGGATTGTTGTGTGTGTATCGATACACACACATATAAACCTCTCGAAGGTACTGATTACAGCCTGTGGCAGAAAAGTATGCTGCTATACATTTGGCACAGAATTTACTATTTCTCAACATCTTATTATTGTTTCGATTTTATTGAAAGATTTCCTTAGTCAGCTTCTCAATAGTGGATAATTAATAAACATTTAGCTGCAAAATTTTATCTATTTCACAATAGCAAATATTATTTTAGGAACGTGATTTGGATCGCGATTATAAAGACATGCTTGATAGTCCTAAAAAATTTGAATTATTCCGTAAAGAACAAGAAAAAAAACTGTTGGCCATGAGTACCACTAACAACCGTCCTAACGCTACAACGACACAACCTGGATCTCGTACATCTACAGGGCATCATCATCAAACACCAACGAGCACTGTGACAGCAACACAATCGCAGGGTCGGCCTTCACATCGGCCATCAAATACGGTGTCAACGGTTAGTGGCGCCGCCAGAACAGCACCAACAACGGTTTCTGGAGGATATGGTCAACAGCAACAAATGCGACATCAGAATACAGCAGCTAGTGGTATTAGTGCTCCATCAACTGCTCCATCTCAGTTAACTGTGGATCAATTGGCATACATGCAAATGTTTCAAGCACTTAATCAACTCGGTTCATCAAGTAATTGTAAGTTTAATTTATTTTTTATGAGTGTCCATAATTCTTTCAGTAAAATCCCTTGTTTATCTTCATTTTTTTTCATTTTTCAAACACATGTAGAATGATATAGCATGCTAATAAAGTCGTTTCAAATAAGTTATAAACCACCAATTATTGATTTTAATATTGATTAAATATATTCATAATTAATATTTATTGATTAAATATTTATAATCAATTAATTATTCATTATTGATTATTATTTTTTATCAATTAAATATTTATTATTAATTAAAGTAATAATTAATTTTTGAGTGTCCATAATTCTATCAGTAAAATCTCTTATTTTATTTATCTTCATTTGTTTTCATTTTCAAACACCTGTAAAAAGATGATATAGCATGCTAATAAAGTCACAATTTGATGTCGTTTCAAATAAGTTATAAAGCACCAATTATTGATTTTAATGTTGATTAATTATTAATATTTATTTTCAATTAATATTTAATATTGATTAATATTTAAAAGCTCTGCTTACTGATAAAAATTCGTATTTTATATTTTTAGGTGCATATAATTAAAATGAAATGAACAAAATAAATAATGATATATTTCCAGTTTTCCTGTCATCGTCTAGTAGTATAGAAAAATCTTGTTGCTCAACATAAAGTAATGCTGTTTCTAGAGAATTAACATGATTCCTCTTTGAAACCATTGTAAAAATTGGAGGAAATCCGAGACTAAAACGTTATTATATTTAAAGAATCAGTTAGAGCTTTTCAACAAACATTTTTTTGACAATTTGTCTAGAAAACTTTCTATGTCACATGTTTTTGTCTTCCATAACACACTTTTACGTTGCTGGAGTAATCGCTATCCTCATTAGTATATATTTCACACATTTCTTAACACTCTCAGTACCATTAACACTCCATCACACATTCTTCATCTTTTCATCAGAAGAACCTTCAATTATGACTATATCATTCTTCTCAACATTAGCTTCCAAGTGTTCAATCCAAGTTTTTGTAGTTTGTTATTTATTCATTTAATAAACTATAACAAAAGGTTATTAAATCAATGAACCAAATCACTAAATCAGTATCAACACAAAATATTTCTATCGAGTAAAACATGAAAATAAATGAAATGCATATATATATATATATTTATAGTTAACAAGTGACTTGTTGAAAATATTGTAAAACTCTGTTATTTTGAAGAAGTTATTTGAATTTATATATAAAAAGATATATAATGGTTAAAGTTTTACTGTATCTCTATAATCTTGAGCAACGAAAACCTGTACAAAATGAATTTTTATAATAAAATAGCTTAGCAATAATAAACTAAAAATTAAAAATCGGAATATCAGAAATACATAGACATTGAACATGGCATAATTGCTGAAGCTACACAAAGCAATATATGGCAATTTTTCCATTCATATCTCATTTTTACTTATTCTCTACTAAAGGAATATTAAGCGCATTGTCACATTGCTGAAAACTCAGCAGAATGGCTTTCATCAATCAATTTATGAACAAGTTTCATTCTATATTGTAGAGGGCTTTTTTAACAATCCGACTTTATGATTTCATCAATTGTGCCGTTGCTGTAAATTATATATCATTACGTAAAATAAGAGTTTGATTAAAATCTGCCACGCGTGGGCCGTCTGATTTCCATCTATTAAGTTCATTAGTGCACTATTTAGTCTAAAAAGATAAGACAACTCAACACACTCATACATGTTTTTATTTTTTTAATAGCTAAACGGGATTGAGTAAGATGAAGTAAATAATTGCGTTAACAGAACAATGGATTTATTTACACGTGGAAACATGGTAATTCATTACAAAATAGTAGCAAAATGGAAATTTAACACAATCACAAAAAAATGGACTAAAACTTTATTTCACTTGAGATAATCACTTCTAACCATTTTCCTCACTTGAGGTTGGCCATCAAATATTTCAGTCTTTCCTGCTTAACTTGATATCCTTTTGTAAATATGGCTAGATATGTTGAGTTGTTATAGAATAGTAGGGAAACGACAACACATGAATAGTGAGATTCGATTATTATTGAAGCAAAGATATATTCGAACGAAGCATTTTTGGTATCACCCATTTACGAGGCTCACAAATATTTTATGGAAAAAAAGACTCAATGACATCTCGTACTCTGTTAAAATATTCTTCATGAAATGGCCAAATTTGCTTGACATGCTTGGATTCGCTTTTTTTAACGTGGGACGAATAAATTGAATAATATTCTGATTTCTAATGCCTTCCAGAATGTTCTGCAGTTCTTCTTACATTAAGTCTAGTTGACAGTTCTCCCTTTCACAATAATCTTCAATCTTTTTTAATTTCTCCTTGCCAATTTTTTCTTCAGAAGGTTTAATTTCATCGTGCCTTTTTCTGTCTTCCTCATATATATCACTTGAAAAAGGCTGTTTCGAAAATTCGTGAATATCAAAAAAACATCCTATTCAAACAATAAAAAAATCTTTGTCATTAAAAAATAATAAAAAAAAAAAAGTCTTTAGACTCATTCAGAAATGAAATTTAATTGAAATATTTTTTCATATTTCTTATTTTATTTATGTATATATCATAATATGTTCTACAAAATTTGACTGTGGATCAGATTTATTTAAGGTATTCACGAATTTTCGGCACATCCTTTTTCAAGTGATTTCGATCGAAATCAATATAAATTTCACTACTTCTTTTTTTAAATAAATACGTAATGATCGTGAATAACTTAAATAAATCTGATTCATAGTCAAATTTTGTAGAAAATATTATTTCACTTATAAAGAAATCAGAGGTGAAAAACAAAAAAAGTCCTTATAATATATATATATGCGATAAGTCATTTATAAATATTATTTCTTAAATTCATGTCCAGAATTTTATAAATACACCTTCGAATCGGGTTGTGGTTTTTGAAGTGTTGATTAACAAAATTGGAGTTTTGCATAAATTAGCTTATTAATTTAGAGAATATTAATAATTTTAAAAATCACCAACCTTAAAACAAAAATATTAAACGGGGGAATAAGAAAAAGTTTATTCACGTGCTATTTTCAATTTTATTTGACATAAACTTTCATTTTGGGACAATAAATAAAAGTTTGACGACGGTTTAATATACGGATCCCAAAAAAAAATAAATCAATTAAATAATAATTTTATTTTAAACCTTAAAAATGCTATATTACTATCGAATATATTATTATTTAATTATTTTTTTTGTGATGCGTATAGTGAACCGTCGCCACAAGTTTATATCAAAAATTATTTACTATAAATAAACTACTTAATTTTATCTATAGTATAAATAAACATTAAAAAAACTTTAAAAATGATAATGATAAATAATGAAAGAGAAAAGATTTTTCTGATAGTAAAAAAATAAAATAATCCTTTTTTTAATTCCATTTTTACACTCTGCATTCAGTGAATCAACAAGCTACCCGCCAACAACAACAGCTCATGCAACAAATTCTTCAGATGGCTTATATGAGTAGTGCAAGCACTCTTCTTGGTGGATCTACAAACAATGCAGCTGCAAATTCATTCGTACAATTTCTTAGCAACATGGCAGGTCTCCTCAATAATCCCTCAAGTACCCCTGATACAACTGGCGCCAGCGCTAACAGCGGTAATAATAACGCTCTATTGAACTACTATCTATCGATGCTGCAGCAACAACAAGCAACAGCAAATTCTGACAAATGATTCTTTTGGTAGTCCTCCAAGGATGTCCCATTGACTCATGCGTATTTATTTGTGTACAAGTCTATTTGTTTTCTACAATATAAATTTTTATGACTTAATTTTTTATTTCATTAGCTATACACCTGTTTCAGTTTTAATGAACATCCAACTACAGTTATGATTAAGTTTATGAATTAGCCATTTTTAAAATTGCTGACCGGTAAATGTTTTAATAAATTATATTTTAAGGCTTGGATTGTGATCTCGTATATTTATGAGATCATTATTCAAGCTCTTAAATAATACTTTTCATCAACTTGTATTTTAAATTTATTTTTATTAATTTTCTTTGCTTTTTTTTAGGAATTTATGTCAATTTATGTAAATTAATGGAATTATTTTCCAATAAATTCAAGTCCGATTAATTGAAAACTAAAATTTATTATATTCGAAAGTTTCTATATTCGAATAAACTATTTCTCTGTTCATTGGAAATTCGTTTTGGCTGCCATCTTTTTTACATTTTGACAAATCCAAATTTTTGATATTTATTGATTTTATGAGGCTTTGGAAATTTCCTTTAATTTCCCAAATTTTTATGACTTAATTTTTTATTTCATTAATCATAAATAATATATTATCTGCTAAATCATGTGAAATATTGACGCCAAAAACTGTAATATAGAAATGGGGTGATGTTCTTTCTTTTAATCAATAACTTTACAAATATTTAAATTTAATATAACCAGCATGTGATCGGTAGAGAATACTACCTTGAAAAAAAGATCAAGAAAATATTTTTGTTTTAATTAAAAAAAATTTTCGAGCCCTTTTATTTAGTTCAAAATTCTTTCGGCAGTCATCCATGTTCCTCAGCCTCATGTACATGGATAATATTTGTATGTATTAACGGATAGCTTTAATGAATGGAAATAAAAATCACCAAAATAAAAAGATATGTGAATAATAAATACTTTCTCATTGATGATAAGAATTTTGCAAGAAACTGAAGAGGATTACTTGATAATCACTACTTTTTTCCATAATATAATAATTGGTAAGTCAGATAAGATAAGTCAAAATAAGCCCATATTGCGAATAAACTTTTGAAACATAACGAAACCATATTTGATCATGCAAATGAAAAGTGATCCCGATCATATATTCAATAATATAGTGAAGGTTCCAGAGAACATGTTTATTACAAAAGTTTGTCATTTTTGTTTGTAATATGACATTTAAAAAAAAATTTAATTTTTTAAAATAAACAAAGTTTTTTATTTATTTTCTCCCTAATGTTGAGGATACCTAAATAATTAATAAACATGTACAATGACTGGGGAAACAATGATAAGTGATTAAGGTGTGGTTCTGGAGCTTAATAAAAATGGAATGAAAAAGAAATGTTGAACAACGAGAAAGGAATAAAAGAAAATTAAAAACAGACAATTAAATTAAAGAAGGTCATTTATAATTAACAAGTGCAAATTTAAGAAAACAACAACAAAAGCAAAATTTGCACGTTATCTCGAAAGCCCTTTCAAGATAAGGGAAGAAATATTGTTTGGAAATCCGGGAAAGGGTATCTCTAAAAAATTATTTATCTGGACAGCTGTCAGTGATTATAGAGGCCCAAAGGGAATTAGCGTTAAAAGATATCAGAAATTCTATTTGACATCAGTAAGTATTATTGGATGATGGAGTATAAAAAGGAAGCGCAATTGGAATCAAAGGGACAAAAATTGCTAAAAGACAAAGAAAGACAAAAGGAAATTAAACAGAAATTTGAAACAGAAATTAAGCAAGGTCAAAGCAAAGCAAATCAACTAAATCAGAGTTACCGATCTCAGAAACCCACCACAGTAGTCAAGTGATTGTGAAATCCAATTGATCCGAAAGTACTATTTTCCCCGAAGGGTCGTAATAAGCACCAAATTGTGATTGATATATAGTTTGTTGTGTCATTTTAAAGTGGAGATAAAGTGCATTAATCAATAAAGTTTATATCGTTTGGAGTTCATTACTGTTGTTTAAAATCACGTTTGGAGTCAGATTGACAATAATTCCTATTTGAATTCACCGACAACCCCAACATATTTGGTGAGCCCGACGTGATCAAGGTCGGTGAAAAGTGATTGAAAAGAAACCTTGTTTTAAGCAGATTGAAGGTAAATTGTGGGTTCTGAAAACTTGGTATTGAGTCTTGAAGCAGAGGTAAAATATTAATTATGTTAATAAAATCGAAATTCAGATTGTGTGATTTGAGGAAATTTATTAAAGTGAATCGCTATAATTTACGAAGCAAAAGTAAAAAAGAACTTGTAATGAGTAGTGAATACTTGCCGGTTTCAATCGCTAAAGAAAGTAATGATTTTGATAGTTGTCAAAGATTACCAGTTGAACAATATTGAGGCGATCCAGTTATTTTTGTTGATTTTATGAGTGACTATTACATGTATGCGATAGCAATTGGATGGTCCCAATCAATTATGATTCAAAGGCTACCTTTATATCTAAAGGGAGCAGCGAGAGAGGTTTGGCAGCATATTGACAAGAAAGCGGTTGGCAATAATTGGGTTAAGTTAAAAGATGCGCTGGCAGCTAAACTCATTGGAGGAGATATAAAGAGACTAATGCGTTAAAAGTTTTATAGTCGAGTTCATAATTCAAACGAAACAGTGAGCGAATTTGCCTACCATTTATCAACCTTAGCAAGTAAATCATTCGAGGACGACTCAAAACAACCAGGTCTAGCGAAACAGATGCAAGAATTAGTACAAGATCAGTTTCTGTCCGGAGTAAACAAATAAATAAAAACAGCATTGTGTTGCTTAGATTATGATAATTTCGATGATCTTGTTAAAAAGGTAATGAAAATTGAATTAAACTTAAAAAGTACGAAAGAGAAAGCTCATGCATTTGTAATACTTCCAGTTAAAAGAGAAAGATCGATTGCCCCACCGCGGAGCAGTAGGGTGGCAGTAAATACACTCCAGCAATCAAGAAGTCTATCGCCAAGTTGGAGAAATTAGAATGGTATAAACAGATCAAGCGGTAAAATGCAAAGTAATGAAAGAATAAGACTCACCCAATGTGAAAATTGTAAAAAAATAGGGCATTATACAAATCAATGTCGATTTAGAAATGATGACAGCAGAGCCCCACGGAGAGTAGTTTATAACTGGCAGAGAAATGAGATAGAAAATAATTATCGAAGAATAGCGCTTGATAAAAAGGCTAATGTTAATGATGTTCAATGTTATTACTGTGGGAAAAGGGGGCATATTTCAAGGAATTGCTTCACAAAATCAAGGTCAACATCCACTTCTCCATCACCACAACGTGATAACGTGAATATAAATGGACAAATTCAATGTCATGCATGCAAAGGTTATGGGCATATGGCGAGATCTTGCCCAAAAAATTTGAATAAATTTCAAAGACCAATATTAAAGAAAACAATAAGATTTCAAGATGAAAGTCAATCTTCCAGCAATGTAGCCTTCGTTCAACGAGACAATTTTAGAGAAAAATTCAAAAGCGATGTGGAAATCCTTAATCAGAAATTGAATAGACTGTTATCAAAATTTGAATAAGATGATGAAGCTGATACTCATATGGTAGACGGGGGAGAAGTATCCGTTAGTTGACCCGAATTAAGAAATGATCCAAGTAGTAAAATTTGCAATGATTTACAAAGTGAAATAAGCACATTATTCATTGCCAAAGTTCGACGGCTGAGTGCAGATCCAGAGGCGAATTCGCAGAGGTTGATTTAAGTCTTAGCAAAATTGATTAAGATGCCTTTGAGTTTGAGAAAAACCATAACTGTTATAAAATTTTGTGCCAAGTGTTATAAAGTAAACAAACAAAATGTATTTAATGACATAATGAGACTATTGGGGCAATCGCTGCGAAAGCATAAATGGCTAAATCCTATAATTTTCAAAGTAATTGGACTAGACAACACAACGTGATATTGCCAAATTGGAGCTTATGAAAAAGTAAATGAGTTACAAAGGGAGGTTATGCACAAATGTAAAGGTTGGAGAATAGAACTTGACTTTATGGAGCAAAGGTTAGAGGATGATGCTTATTTGATCGATTATGGAATAATCCCTGGAGTGGAAAACGAAATAAAAATCCTGAATATAATTGAAACTAAAGAAACCTTTAAAAATGATTTCGATGAAACTAAAAGTGATTTAATAAAAATATTGATCAATGGAAATACAGTTGAGGTTAATGATAAATTAGATATAATTTTAAACTCAGAATTTGAGGTGGAAGAAAAATTAAAACTTTTGGACTGTATTAGACCTTATTTGAGTTATGAAATTGGTTTTGGAGAAACAATAAAAACTGTCATTCGGAAATTTGGACAAGAATTTAGAGAACAAGGCATTTATATTGAACCATTTGTGATGTTATTAACGATAAATGATCAAGGTGTAGAATATACAGATGAACACTGGTGTACAAAAGTGAGTAAACCGCGACGGAGGGCAGTAGAAATCATGGGCAATGAGGGAATCATTGTGTTGATGTACAAGTGTTTTGAGTTAGATGATGACGAATATTTATTCGATTGGGGCTGTGTACCACGAAAGCTTGATGAAAATGGGTATTTTACTGGCGAGGAACCTTTTACAAATTTTATTAATGAGATAATTGCCGTTAAACAATTAAATTGTAGCGAATCAACAAATTGGAGTAAATTTGACTAGCCAAATTTTAATTATGAAACGAAGAGTAGTAATGATGAAGTGTATGAGAAAAGTGAAATGACCGAAGATGAGGTAGAAAACGTAATTGCACCAAACATAGAAGGAAGTGCGACAAAAACAGAAGTTAAAAGTGAGGTTTGTGCAACAGAGACAGTAACGGATGAAGCATAAGTGGAACAGTGTAAGGATCCATATGAAATAAAATGCGAAATAGTACAGAAACTTCAAGAGGAGAGAAGGCAGATTAGTTTGAGTAAAACAATAGGAATTCTAAAGTCCTTAGCTAGTGAACTGTATATTAAACCAGCATTGCGAGAACAAAATGAAATATGTATTCAAAAAATTGAAAAAAAATTAAAAAAGAGACTCCGTACTGCGTTAGAATATGCGAAAGAAAATATTGAATTTTGTGATGAAGATATGATATTGAGTATGATAAAAGATGAAATAGATAAAGAAACGGTACTGACAATTATGAGTTATATTTTATTAGAAATTGGAGCATACCTTTGTTTAAATAATGATAAAGAAGAAGAGATAATTGAAGCGGCAACCAAGGTTCTGAATAAACATGTTGGTAGCTGGATAAGTGAAAATGGAGGTTGGGAAAAGCTAACAAAAAACCAACCTAAACAAACAGAAGAAATAAATGAAAAGTGTGGAATCGCAATGAGAAGAAAACCAATGAAAATTCCGTTTATAATGTTTATGATATTGACGTAATATGGAATTGTAACCCAAACTACGTCATTAGTTGCATGTGATTGCTCTCAAACAGAATTGGGGAAGATTTATTCTGTGGTAGATATGACAGAATGCCCCGACGCGTATCCGATGAAACTGAAAATAGAAAATTAAAAGAAGTATTATGTTTATCAGGAATCGGGCTTTCGACGTTCAACAGTACGGGAATGTAGTGTTAAAAGAACAAGTTTCATATTTTATTGTGGAAAGTGGAGTTAAACGTCATTAATCAAGATATATGCGATTCCAAGACCAGTTGATATAAATCCAGAAAATTGTTTAGCCGCATTTCAAACCAGAGAACTTAAAATTATCTCAGAAATCACATTAAAAGCCAAGTTAAATCATGCAGTACGAGAAATAATTATTGAAAGAAGAGTAATGAAAGCTAATGGTGATTGTGTAGGAGAATCTTACAAAATGAATGGAGAAATTATCGATAAAGTTGTTGTCATGGAAGAATACTTACCAGTGTTGAAAGAATTCGAGGGAGCTTTTGATGATGACACAAGTAAGTTTCAAACTCATCCATTTTGTAACATGAGGCAAACGAGTTGTCAAACAGGAGAATCAATCCTTGTGTATGAAGTGAAAAAAAATCTGTACATCTAAAAACAATGAGTTTTAACGAAATTGTTGGAGAACTATTAAGAGAAGGGTCGGAAAATTTAAACACGAAAGCAAGAGCGAATGTGACAGTTAACGAATTATTTCAATAATAAAATGGATTATTTATTTCATTATAGTCAGAGTATCATGAAAAATATATATGGAGAAATGATATTAAATGATTGCAAGTTAAATAAAGAAATACTCCGAAACAGAATGGCTATGGCAATTACAAATCCAAATCTAGTGGCGCCTATGTTAATTTCAGAAAATGGTGTATTTGGAAGGATATTTGGCGAAGCATTGTATAGTTATAAATGTAAAGAAATCTCTGTTCAGATTATAAAATACGAGCAGTGTACAAATGAATCGGATATAAGTGTCAATGGGAAATTGAGATTTATGGAGTCAATAACTCGAATATTACTAGATGAAGATACAAAACCCAAGCTATTAAAGTGCAATAGGTTATTGGCACCATTATATCGGTTAACCTCAGATTCATGGATATCCTTGCCAGATCATAAAGGGGTGAGAACTCTAGAGAGATTAGAGTTGGCAAAACTTGAATATTTAATAAATTTTACATCATTAAATAAACTAGCTCAAATTGGACTGCATTCTCAAGACGATGTTGAAGATGCACGAATAAATTTGTTATTCCCGTCAAAAAAGAAAAGAGTAATTACCGAGATGATTGATACTATATTACCAGGAGGTGAAGGAAGGGTAAATTATGATTATTTATTGACGCCAGATCATTATAAAAAAGCCACGTATAACACGATGAAAAATATTTGGGGTAAATTCATGTTTATGGAACAAGCTTGTGAATGTCTAATTGGAATATATGTTATTATTATTATGCTCAAAGTTATGGTATCGCAAATATTGACTACTCGCCAATTATATATTATTTCAGGATGGTCATAGAAATTGATTATTGGATGCATACCGTTTCTCGCAAGATTCATAATTACCAATCATCAATACAAAGAAATGGGAAAAGTAAAATCGAAATTAAAAAACAGACGAAGTAAGGCTGATTCAAGCTCAGACAATGAACGTGCGAACGAAAGGGATGACAATGACAAGATAGAGATACCACTATTGTACTACTGTAAAGGAGACACTGAGAAAGCACTCACAGATAAACTAAAACTAAAATCGGTAAATGTTGATCCCTCAAGAGTGGATGAAACCGATACATTTAGTCAGTTATGCATTCCTAAAACATTTCTTCCAACAGCACCAATATATCCGGTTGAGAAACTAAAAGAGATGAAGCCAATTAAGAATATTGAATTACTGGCTAAGTGAGTTGAGCCATCAAGCGCAGATATCGAGAGAAAAAACATGCTTGGATTGCCAGGAAGTTATGTTTTGATGACGTTTGGAACAAGAGGAAGGCAACCTAGAATGTGGATACAATTAAATAAACATCGGGTTGAAGCCCTGATCGATTCCGGTTCAAGTCATACAAGAATATCAGATAAAGTATTGAATTCCGACGAAAGAGATCAAATACAAAGCACCAAGGAGATTGTAAGGTTTCTGACAAAAAATAAGTTGAGTATCATTGGGCAGATTAACGCAAAATTAATTATCAGAAATATAGAAGTTGTTCATGATGTGTTAGTGATGAGAAAAAACCCAATACAGTGTTTAGTGAGAATGGACGTCTTGGAGCAACTGGAATGCATTTCTCTTGATTTAAAAACCGGAAATTTAATTGCAGGAAAAACCGGTAAAGTTATTCATGAAGTTGGAGATGTATTTTAAACCCAGACATTAACAGTACCACGACAAAGTGAGATCATTTGTTATGTTAATAAGATGGGAGTGCCATACGATGAGTTTATATTTGAACCGAGTAAAACGTTAATAGTGAAATATGATACTCAAATGTGTTATGAAATAGTAAAAGTGCAAAATTAACTAATTCCTATTCATATTACTAACGTTAATGATAAAACAGTATCACTAAAACCAAAAACAAAATTGGGAAAATTAACGAAGATGCTAAATATTGGAAATAAAAAGTTACCAAAAAATATTAAAGTATATAAAGAACCTCAAATCACTAGTAAAGAATTGTCGGAAGAGCAAATAAAAATATTCGCCAAATTATTGATAAAGTATCAAGATATTTTCGCGAAACACGAGTATGATTTGGGCGTGACTTCAATAATAGAACACGAAATCCCATTAATAGATGAAACTCCAATCAAGTTACGACCATATAGAATTCCATGTGCACATCAAGATGAGAGTGATGGACAAATAAAAGCCATGAAGGAATTTAATATCATAAGAGACAGTTTTCACCATTCTCATCCTCGATTGTAGTTGTAAAGAAAAAAGATGTCGAATTAAGATTTTGTGTTGATTATCGAAAATTGAACCAAGTTACGAGAAAAGATACATATCCAATTCCAGTTCCTCAAGAAATGTTTGATCGAATGGGAGAATCACAGTATTTCACTGTTATTGATTTAAACAAAGGTTATAATCAATTCAATGTCAAGGAAGAAGATAAAGGAAAAACCGCGTTTTCAGATGGAAAAGGTTTATATAAATTTAATGTTTTACCTTTTGGTTTAACAGGTGCTCCAGCCACCTTTCAAAGGGGCATGAATTTCGTGTTTCGAGATATTCCACATGCATTAGTTTATATCGATGATATTATAATATTTTCAAGCTATTTTAATGAGCATATGAGAGATGTCGAAATGGTGTTCAAACGACTTAGAGAAGCGAATCTGAAAATCAAACCCTCAAAGTGCGAATGGGGAAAATCGGAAGTAACGTATGTTGGACATATTATATCACGAAAAGGTCTTCAACCAAATCCAGATAATGTAAAGAAAATTGAAAACTATCCAACTCCTAAAAATGTCGATGATGTCAGACAATTCCTTGGATAAGCAAGATAATATCGAAAATTTATTAAAAACTTTGCACATTTTGCCCAGCCACTGACAATGTTATTAAAGAGAACTACAAAATTTGTGTGGGGACAAGCCCAACAAAATGTATTTGATACCTTCAAACAAAAGTTGATAATGAACCCAATATTAAGATATCCAGATTTTACAAAAACATTTATGGTAATGGCAGACGCAAGCAATTGGGCACTAGGAGCAGTATTGGAATAACAAGTTGAAGGTGAAAAGGATCACGTAATCGCATATGCAAGTCGATCATTAAAACCCCATGAAAAGAACTATTCAACCATTGAAAAAGAAACTCTAGCTTTAGTATATGGAATAACAACATTTCATCAATATTTGGTTGGTAGAAAATTCATTGTTTATACGGACCATAACCCATTGCAATGGCTAATGAAACACCGAGATGCAGCAACTAAGTTAATCAGATGGTCGTTAGCTTTACAAGAATACGATTTTGAGATCAAATATCGTACAGGAAAATCCAATGATAATGCGGATGCTTTATCAAGAATCTCTAGTAATGAAATTAATAATAATGAAGAGGAAATAAAATTTAGAGATACAATATTCGCTGTAATTAAAGTAATAAATAATGTACCTGAGTTTCAACGAGAACAAGAAATGGATGAGGAATTAAAACAAATAATAAGGCATACAGTAATAATCCAAAAGGATAGTGAATTAAAACAAATAATTGATGAAAGGCATAAATACGTAATTCATGAAGGGTTCTTGAAATATATTCATAACAATGAATTGTGAATAGTAGTTCCAAACAAGCATAGAGATACATTTTTATTACAGTATCATGATGATGCTCTGGGAGGACATTTATCTGTAAGAAAAACGTATCGCGATTAAAGTTAAAGTATTTTTGGAGAACAATGGAGCAAGATGTAAAACAATGGTGAGGCACTTGTAAGATATGCCAGACTCGAAGAAACACTGGGGAAAAAAAGTCCCGCTTAAGCTAATGCCTATACCGGCAGCTCCAATGGAAATATCAGCGATGGATATCGTCGGGCCTCTACCCTAGACAACGAATGGAAATAAATACATTATTGTATTCTGTGACTATTTAACAAAATGGCCAGAAGCATATGCTATGCCTAATCAAAAAAGCTGAAACGGTGCTCAGATATTCGTTGAAAATTTTATATTCAGATACGGAGCTCCAAAGAAATTATTGACAGATCAAGGGACAAATTTTCAAAGTGAATTATTCAAATCCATAACAGAGTTATTTGGAATTCATAAATTAAGTACGTCACCATATCACCCTCAAACATATGGGTTGGTTGAAAGATTTAATTGTACCTTGATAAATATGATTTCGTCATATGTAAATTGCAAACATAGAGATTGGGATTTATTTATTCAGCCATGTTTGTTTGCGTATAGAAATGCAGTAAATGAAAGTACTGGAGAAACGCCTTTCTACTTAATGTATTTAAGACGAAACAATATGCCAATTGATTTGGAATTTCAATCCCTAACTTCTCAATACTTGGATATTCCAAATTATAAAGTTATAATGCAAGAAAGACTCCAATCAGCTTGGATAAAAGCTGGATTAAAATAAAATATCGCCAAGAGCAATATCAAGAAACCTATGATAAAAAAGCGCATGAGCACGGCATTATAATTGGAGATCTAGTATTGGAGATCTAAATAGACCTGAGCCAGTTAAAGGATTGTCAACAAAATTGCAGAGCCCATTTAAAGGTCCGTATACAGTTTGTGATGCAACAGCAACAAATCTAAAATTGCGTCCAATTAATAATATAGAACAGAGACAATTGTTGTTCACGCTAATCGATGTAAAAAAATACCTAAATCAGAATATCCACTGCGGTCAAAACAAAGGAAAACAAAAGATGAAATTAATGTTCAACAAAAATTTCAAAAAAATCCAATTCCGTTGAGTTATTTGAATAAAGTTTTATTTATAACTGCGGTAATGATAAATATCGTAACCAATGTTAAAGGAACCAAAATCAACCTACTCAGTGTAGTTAAAAAGTACCATTGTTGGATAAAATCGATATCTCTTCAACATTTCCTAGTATAATAGGGATTTGTCTTTGCGGAATAACAGATGGAATCGAAGTTGGTGATTTATTAGATCTATCCAAGTCATTTATAAATCATGAGAAACAGATATATGTGGCTCGACAATTAACGATGAATTACAAATATCCTTGGGTAATCAGACAATATAATCTTCAAACAAATACGAATAAAAATATCTACAACTTTATACGAATTTTAATTTGAACAAACCTCGTTGAAAATGAATCAATGGTAAATAAAAATTGGGTGTATTGGAAAATAAAAGTGCATCAGAAAGTTCAAGTTATTTTGCAAAGATTTACAATCAATACGCTCAACAATAAAAAATGTTTTAACATTTATCAGAAATTACGAACAAATCTCACTTACGGTCTTTCAATGTACTATTACGAAAAGCTTTTGGATAACAATTTAATGTATATATAAAATTGATGGTAATCTACCTTATAAACAAAACAAAATGGGCAGAGAGGAAAATTCAAAATAATGAAATAATGGCAAAAAATGAGGCAAAAATCGGAGAAAAGGTAAACATTTATATTAATAATAACATTCAGGTAGTACTGTACAAGTATCACACGATTGCTAGATTCAGTCTTCAAAATCTGAGAACAGGATTCATTTCAAATTATGTCGTAACAAAAATCCAATACGGTCGTTGGAAAATCAATCTAGAGCATTGCCAAGTCATATTCGTTGAAAAGAAGCTTATTCCTGTGAACAAAAACTTGTTTAATGAAATAACTAATATTCACAAGTTGATTCTGAATTTAACTTTGTCATCTATAAAAAATAAAAATCACCCATTGATTCTTCATACAAACTCATTTTCTAATGATTGTACTGACACATTCTTCATATGTATGCTGATGACAATCTCAAGCTCTATATTGCCTATATATACAATCATGATCTCAAAACTGATAACAATAACAATAATGCTCATCGTGTACAATATCATGAATCAGATACCCTTCAGGGTATAGAGACATTGGTGTAGTAAGATGATTTTATTATGCATGATATTTATTAGTAGCATTACTATTATTATTTATCTATCCTTTTGATAAATCTTAAAGAAATGTACTGTTCATAATCTGAATGTATTTAAAATTAAATTTTGTTATCATGTAATTGATTGGATGAATGATCACATGACTGCGGCGGTGGAATTTCGGGTATAAAAGAGATAGTTGCTTCTGAAACGCTTTGATTCAAAAAAAAATTTTATTCAAAACTATTATCGACAATGGAGAAGATTTCAAAAAGGAACCAGATTATATGAAGATTATTTCAGATAAAAAAGGAGCCGAATGGAGAAGAATGTCAAAATATTGGAAAATCTAAAAGTGCCCAATTGGGCAAGAAGGGAAGATGAAGAAATGAGAGTGTGTTTATTTGAAATAGAACGAAACAGAAAATTGAAATTGGCTGAAGAATTGTTGAGCAGGAAGGAAGAAACATGGCAGTTACATGTAATTAGAGGGTCAATCGAAATATTAAATAATGACGGAACGATTTGGAATGAGATGCCAAACAGAACATCATGGCAAATTTCAAATGAAATATGGCAAAAACAAATGACAGCAGCCAACGGGGTTGCGTGGTTAATCCTAGAATGCCGGGTAAAAAGTTCCACAAATTATGAGGTGAAAAGAAAATTGTCAATCAATGAAGATAATGAGTTGCTTCCAATAACGGAGGACATGTTGAAATACAGAAAATCCTTTCTGAAAAAACAAATCGCAAAAGAGGAAATCAGAAGATCTCTCATATTTACGGACGCGGAATATGGCGTAAATGAGAAAAATGAAATGATCCCGCTATCAGTGTGCCTAATAGAATATACTGGCAAAATTATATTCAATTCGTTAATAACTCCAATAGATAAATTAAAAAATTATGTCACGCATGTACATAGGATCATGGAAAAATGTCAAGAAATCAGGAAGACCAGTACAAAAGTATGGGGAAAATTCATGAGTTAACGACCCGGAAAATTTTAGATCTAGTGGCAGCTAAAGCATTAAAAAATGGGATTTACAAAAAATGGTCAATGGTTTAAACTATCTATTGTGGCAAACGAAGTGTGTAGAATTAAAATGCAAAAAGGAAATCATTCTGCTCTGGAAGATGCTGAGGCTGTTAGAAGAATGTATTTGAGTATTGAAAATGATTGGGAAAACGACATAAATAATGATGAATCAATAGCAAGAGTTTGCTCATTAGAAGAATATCAGAGGAGGACAGCCCTACCAAGAGTGAAGGAGTTTAATGAGTTATAAAAAGAAATTGTGCTGCAAACAATGGAGCAAACTTTCCACACATTGGCAGAAATTCCGACAATCAGGAAACAAAAAGCTCAGTTGCAAAAAGAAAATAAATTAAATTTGGCAATAAATAGCACAATTCGGGTACAACGAGCACTCAAAAGAAAACTGCGAAGTGAAAAAGAATCTCAAACAATGGAAGAAATTTCGGTAAAAAAGAAAATTACAATCGATGGAAAAGAACTCCAGTTATCAAAAATTGTGGCAACTTATAAAAATGTAAATCAAAAAGTCAAAATTGTGGATCCTCAATAAATATTTGCGAGTTACTTTGATTTGTTATCCCCAATTTAAAACAAAAAAATAATAAAATAGAAAATAAATAAATTAAATAAAATAAATTAAAATAATCAAATTATAATAAATTTAATTTAAATAATTTTGGATGAGTATAGTAGTGATAGGGAAATACTAATACACTCTGTAGTAAAAACTCTATAGGGAGTTACTCAGAATATAAATAAAAAATATATAAACAGTATTAGTAAAATTGTAAACAGTTATTTATTCGTATTCTCTATAATAATTGTTATTGTTGTCTTTATTAGCATTATTATTATCATTAATATTAT
Source organism: Schmidtea mediterranea (assembly GCA_022537955.1). Classification (NCBI taxonomy): domain Eukaryota; kingdom Metazoa; phylum Platyhelminthes; order Tricladida; family Dugesiidae; genus Schmidtea; species Schmidtea mediterranea. The sequence continues at coordinate 109,889,898 of CM039681.1, read as the reverse complement.
TATTATCATATAAAATTGGGAAATATTCTTGTGAACCCCAATTTCCGAACTTCGAGATTTGGAGCTCATAAGAAGAGTTAATTCGCCGCCTGCAGCACGGGCGTAACCAGCGGGCGAAATCAACCCAGAAAAATGTTGGTAAAATTTTAGAGTAAAAATTCAACATAATGATTATAATTTAATGATTATAGCAAACAATTATTATTAAAAGTAGTAATTCTGAGTGTTGTCATATTAGTAAAATAATGTTATTTCATAGTTTCAATTTAGAACTGTAATTATTATTTAAAGTAATGGTTATAATATACTTAATAAAATAAAATAAATAGTTTCAAAAAAAATTATTAATAAATCAAAGCTTACCAATCTAGGATATGGTTCACAAAATAGCAATTTAATAATGAATTCAATAATATTCAATTTAATAGTATACAATTTAATAATAAATTATTATTTATAAATAAATTTCCAAAATTTGATGCCTCCATTCGACGTGAATCAACAAAATCATTCGTGACTCTACTAGATCGCCAAAAACGAGAAATTAATCTGTGCAGTCTATATCGATTTCGACATGCACCAGGGATAACATGAAGTAGGAAATATTGTGTACATTACTAAATACACACAGGCAAACTAATTTCACCAGTATTTTCGTGGAATCAGATGCTGGTGCTGATAAATTGAAAAAAAATTTTAAAAGTCAGAAAAAATGAAAATTTCCCAAAAATAAGGAAAAGAGGGAACCAATGAAATTAAAGAAATTCAATTGGACAAATCTGATTATTTTGAAAGGAAAGTTTTTTTTAGAGTTAGATGTTTGTAATAAATTTGTTTGATCCGCCGATTTTGGGATGAAATTAAATAAAATTCATGCATTAGGGCTAGAATTTGTTATCTGGGCATATTGTCCAGATAACAGCAACATAGAAAGGAATTTTTGGAATTTTGCACCTAGATGTTATTAATTATGTAACATGTGCAAAGTCAATCTAAATAATAAATTTAAGATAACTTTGATTAATATTTGCTGAAAATTTGCCACTTTAATTAAATCAAAATTTTAAATAAAATTAGATATTCATTATGTTTGGACTCTATTTAAACCAAAAACTTTAAATAAAATTAAATATTTGGTATATTAGGGGGAAGGAAAACTCACTTCTGATAATGTATTGAATAAATGTCAGTCGATATTGAATTAATAATATTAATGGCTAAGAAAATTTTTAGAAAAATAATTTAAAGAAAAGGGCATACAACACTATATTTAAAATAAAATAATTTTAAATAATGGTAAGATTGTTAAGGGTCACTGTTGTTTTATATTATCGGAGTAGGATTCAAACTGAAATATACATATTATAGACCAACTCAAAAGCTAATTCGAGGACGATTTTTTTTAATAGGGGGAGATATGTTGAGGATACCTAAATAATAGAATAAAATAATTAATAAACATGTACAATGACTGGGGAAACAATGATAAGTGATTAAGGTGTGGTTCTGGAGCTTAATAAAAATGGAATGAAAAAGAAATGTTGAACAACGAGAAAGGAATAAGAGAAAATTAAAAACAGACAATTAAATTAAAGAAGGTCATTTATAATTAACAAGTGCAAATTTAAGAAAACAAACACAAAAGCAAAATTTGCACGTTATCTCAAAAGCCCTTTCAAGATAAGGGAAGAAATATTGTTTGGAAATCCGGGAAAGGGTATCTCTAAAAAATTATTTATCTGGACAGCTGTCAGTGATTATAGAGGCCCAAAGGGAATTAGCGTTAAAAGATATCAGAAATTCTATTTGACATCAGTAAGTATTATTGGATGATGGAGTATAAAAAGGAAGCGCAATTGGAATCAAAGGGACAAAAATTGCTAAAAGACAAAGAAAGACAAAAAGAAATTAAACAGAAATTTGAAACAGAAATTAAGCAAGGTCAAAGCAAGCAAATCAACTAAATCAGAGTTACCGATCTCAGAAACCCACCACAGTAGTCAAGTGATTGTGAAATCCAATTGATCCGAAAGTACTATTTTCCCCGAAGGGTCGTAATAAGCACCAAATTGTGATTGATATATAGTTTGTTGTGTCATTTTAAAGTGGAGATAAAGTGTATTAATCAATAAAGTTTATATCGTTTGGAGTTCATTACTGTTGTTTAAAAGCACGTTTGGAGTCAGATTGACAATAATTCCTATTCGAATTCACCGACAACCCCAACACTAATAATATTAATTCAATGAATTTAAATTTATAAGGTAATTTCTATCATTTATTTAAGTAAAAAAGTTCGTTAAGTTAGATTTAGAAAGTGATGTAATTTTTGTCATCAAAATTAAAATAATTAATTTTACGCTAATTAATTTTGTCTTAAAAAGATATTTTGTTAAATGAATAAAATAGGACAAGCAAAATTTTCTTTAATTGTGAATGATAAAATTTTGATTTATTTAATTTTGTAAATCCCTTTGTAAATTATTACAGTAATTTCTATTTGTTACAGAAGATCCATTCTGAGATATGGAATTTGCTTTTTAACGGTACAATTTTGATGAAACCGCATTTGCCGCATGAATTCCGGTATTGAATGCTCCTTGTACTGTTCCAAAATATTCTAAAGTATAACTATCTCCGGCAAAAAGTAGCCGACTGGAATTATTGAAACTCTTAAGGTTTTCAACGTCTTTCATATTAAATTCAGAACTTGCAGTTGGAAAAGATCCAAAACTATAAGGACAGTTCTCTAAACAAAAAACCTGAAAATCGTTAATGCCCCTATACTCATTTCCTAGAATATGCTTTAGACTTATTTCAATTTTTCTTTCTAAATTATGAGAAATACTCTTAGATAAATTGTAAATATGACCAATAAGTGTTTTAGGGTGGTCATTTGGATTTTTCCATAAACATATTTCATTTTCAAAGTCATCTGACAAATGCACCAGCCAGTCGTAATTATTTATCCAATTTGGCTTTGGCAGTTCTACAAATACTCTGGAATATGTTGAAAACTTCAACTTGCTGATCGTCTCATAGATCTCATTCGAAAAATCTGGTTGAATTTTTATCAGATGTTTCCCTATAACAGAAATAGGAATTGTACAAATGCAATACTCTGCTAAATATTCCTTTCCGCTTGTTGTGACAATTTTAATTTTGTCCTCCTCACAGAAGAGTTTCTCGACTTTCTCATTGAATCGAATATTTTTATCATTTAGACCAGCTGATGCTCGAAAATAATTAATAATTTTTATGAAACTATCATTTTCCACAAAATGAAAATCCGAAAATGAGTGGACATTATTATAGATATCCGATGACATTTTATAGAGAAGAGCTGAAAACTTGTCGGACTCTAATCCATTTTCGAAATTAAAAGCCCAATAATTAATAAATTGAGAAAGTGTATCTGTTTGATTGGCATCAATTTTCAGAACTTCAGAAATGCTTTTATTTTCCAGCGATTCGAACGAGAAGTTCGCAAGTTTGTCATCGACTGCTTTTCTTAGCTTGTTAAATTTAGATTTGAAAAGTTTCTGACGATTCGTAACCGAGAGATTGCTGGGGTCGGTAAAATAAAATTTATCGTATTCAGAATTTCGAACTTTCAGACCGAGTTCGGCTTTAGCCAGATGAAAAATAGGATTACTCGTCTGACCGTGCAACCATTCGGGTCCGATGCTATATTCAGATCCTGATTAAAAAAATTAATTTATACATAATACTGATGAATTTATTTTATTATTCGTGTTGAATTTTTGATCTTTTAGAATTATAGCAATTTAATCTCAAGAAACAATTATATTATAAGATTTATTTTAATATTTATTTATCAATTAATAAATTCAATTATGAGACCCACACTTTTTAATAGTGTATCGTTAAAATAAACACGGCGTTGGGTTTAAGAAAAGTTTCTACTGGAATTCAGGTATAGCTTGACTCCATGTGTATCAAAACAATAAGACCCAACAAAATTAAAAGTTTTGTTCAATAATTTTTTTATTCAATTAAAAATTGGCAATACAGTTTGATGGGGTATAAAATCCACAAATCACTTATTAATTATACTCTTATTTTTAATCTTTACAATGTCAAATAAAGTGAAGTTCATTTTCTTTTATTATGTGGTCACGTTAATTTCCGTAGGAAAATATCATAATAAATGGTAAGTAAATAAATTAAAATAAAATTACAATTGTTTTAAATAATCAATTTAATATTTTTATTAATAATGAAATATTGCTACTAAAAATAAGAAAATTAAAAGATTTGTGAAAATACTTCCATGTCTGTACGAAATCTCTCACTTGTAAAGCAGTGGTTCTCAAAGTAGTGGTCCGTGGACCATAAATTACCGGTCCGCAACGTGAGTTAAATAGGAGGAAAATAATGCCAGAATATTGTTAAACTGTTTACCCCTTATAAAATAAATCGTATGAAATATTACAAAACTATAAACTTAAAATTACAGAATGTGCATTTAAGGTTAAATAAAAATTAATAAATGTGGCACTGGTCCATGGTACTATCGAAAAATTTTCTACCGGTCCGCCAAACGGAAAAGTTTGAGAACCACTGTTGTAAAGCATTATAAAGAAATACGCACAATTGAATAAAACTGAAAATCAGTTTTGAATTAATATGCTATTCATTTTACTGTTGTAGACACTTTCTACAATAAAATTAAGATTCTTCAAAATTTAAAGTGTTGGGTTCCTCGGTGTTGAAATTTTTGTGACTATGATTGTTACCCAGACAACCTCATAAAAATATTTTTCACTTGCCACTCGGCACCAGTTGCTAATGTTGAGAGGTCTCATTAAAATAATGTGTCCAATGTTTGAAATAGAAATTAAAGTGGATAATGAATTAAAAGGGATAGTTAAAGAAATGAAAAATCGACTCCGTGACGTTGTTCAGAAGTTTGACAATGTAGATACGTTTTGTGAGAGAACAATAATTGAAGACTTAACCAAAGATGGAATTAATCAGGAAGTTTAACCTATGCTATTTTAGGAATTAGGACTCATGCGTTTGTAAAGTCGCATGACTTGGATAATCTGATAGATATTGCTGCTCGGTAAATAATCGAATTTTGGATGAATTGGGTGAATGGAAATAGTCCATGTCCGCTGACATGACTTTATGAAACCTTAACTTCTATTAATATTAAATTAGTAATATGAGTTTAATATATGTAAAAGCTGATTAAATTACATTTCAAATGATTAAACTTACCACAAAATGTAATCTGCCTTACACGTCCACCAATATTTCCTCGAGCTTCCAAAATTAAAAAATCGCTAATACCCAATTTTTTTAATTGAACAGCAGTTGAAAGACCCGCAAAACCAGCTCCAATAACAATTACTTTATATCTCATTTTTTTTATTTTTATATAATAAATTGAATATATAGTTAAATAGAAAATGTAGGCGGAAAAGTTTAGTGTATAACAACAAACACAATTTTATTCAATTACATAATAATCATTTATCTTCTTTTCTTATTGGACACCGTATCGCTTAAAAATAAATCTAAAATATGAAATAAGCAGTTACAAATGAAGTTGCAATTCTAATATATAAAAAATACACCCGTTTAAAAAAATACACTTCTATAATAGAAGTTTTAATGAACATCCAACTACAATTATGATTAAGTTTATGAATTAGCCATTTTTAAAATGACTGACAGGTAAATGTTTTAATAAAGTATATTTTAGGGCTTGGATTGTGATCTCGTATATTTATGAGATCATTATTCAAGCTCTTAAATAATACTTTTCATCAAAGTGGATTTTAAAAAAAATCAATTTATTTTTAGTAATTAATTTTATGAAGATATTTCAATGTTTTATACAAAATTTCTCTGTACAAATATCAATTTATTGCAATAAAAATCGTCGCATTTTGATTGGTTGTTTATTAATTTCGTTTATTAAAGCTTTTGAAATGTTTTTTTCTAATTTGTTTAGTAAATTTAATAAATATTATAATCGCAATTTATAGAGATATTGACAGGAAAATCGTTATGCTTGACAGCGGGCCAATGTTCCCCTCTCTTTGAATTATTATTAAATTTGCAGGAGAAAATTTTGAAATTATTTCATTAATAATTAGAACTTTTTTTGATTTTTAAATTTATAATTTTAATTTTCAAACAAAATTTCTCAAATTTTACAATGAAAATTTAAATTTTTAATTGGTTGATTTTTTAATTTTAAATTTTAAAATCTTGGTAATTTTTTACTAGCAGTAATTCATAAAATATTGATCAAAATCATTGAGTTTTACAGGGTTAATCATTTTCGTCATTTTAATTAATTAATTTGTATTTTCTTAATAACTTTTTCTAGGGGTCCCAAATTAATTTCATATTATTATTTTCGTACTCGTCTCGTCAATTGGCATCGGCACATACCCGTTTCCCCGGGAAATATTGATTTTAATTTTTTTATTTAATTATAATAATTTTTTAAAAATCACCTAACCCAATCAATAAGTCATTTTGACTGCAAATAAACTTCGAATATAAATTTAAATCAACTTAACTTTCCAAACAGGGCAATTACCAATTTGGATTTGTTCATGTTAAATAAATTAATTTCCGAACAAAAAGTACAAATCGTGTAAGTAATCAATTTGGTTTTGATTATTTGATTTATAAAAAAGGAACACGTGGAGATTAACCGAATTGTGAAATAATAACCTAACATGATTATAATTATTATAATAGCAATCAATAAAACAATCGAATATTTAATCATTGAGATATTTATTTTTCTTTTCTTTCATTTAGCTTTTTTAAGTCCTGTATCAATACTTATATGATGATGCAGGTTGTCATCATGATCGCATCGCCATAAAGTCATAACAATATATCACAAAATAGTTTTGAATTCTACGAACCACTTGATACTCAGAAGGAACGTGTTTGAGATATAGATGGTTTGGTGAAGTAATTTTGTTGGCAATTTATATTTGGAAAAAATGAAACATCCTGAAAAGTGCTTTACTCCGTGGTTCTAGAGATTGTTAATAAATTGATGGACTTTGTGTTAACCATTGTAGAACACAGGACAAAACCTTTTTAATCAATTAATTGGATAATTAAGAAATTTATTATTTCATCCGATTGGATTATCAAAATTAACTAGAGTAGGCCAATGTGTAATATTCGATAAATTACTGAAAAAATAGAGAACTGTTAATATCTATGTAGAATCTGTATGCCTGTGTTTTACATCTGAACAGAGTCAGTGACTTGTATAACAAAGACCATGGTCCTATCAAGCTGCCGGTGTAGAGCTACATAGAAAACATGTTTACATTTCACTTTATTTTCTCTTTTTATTAATTTTAATATTTATGAATCCTTGTCACAATAAGAATTCACTATTAGTATCTAACAATCCAACAGCCTGCCGAGCTTTAATGCACTAATGGGTTTGTGTAAAACTTGCTAATTCCCCGGGTTAAAAATCTCAAGTCAACTATTATTGGAAAATGAGAAAAATAAACTAGATTGTAAAACTATTAAAATATTGATTTATTAATAATTCGAATTTATTATATAAAAATAATATTTAGAATTTCTATGGAAATTATAATTAAAATATTGATTTATTAATAATTCGAATTTATTATATAGAAATAATATTTAGAATTTCTATGGAAATTATAATTAAAATATTGATTTATTAATAATTCGAATTTATTATATAGAAATAATATTTAGAATTTCTATGGAAATTTATAATTAAAATATTGATTTATTATATTGAAATAATATATAGAATTTCTATTGGAGACTTATATATTAATATGAATTAAGGTGAATAGGTTCGGAATATTATACAATAATTATAATAAATTCGTACTGGTTGGTGGTGGTTTATTGAGAGTAAATGAAGAATTGGTTGTAGAAAACGAGAATGGAATCGTAGTTGCAGTAACTGCAGATGGATTCATTGATGGATCTATATTTCACAAAAATACAGAAATTTCAAACAAATGATTTATTTTATCTAACTGTTGTTGTTGATTCCAAATATGCTGGGTTTTTGGGCATTATTAACTGTTTTCGGAATAGAAAAAGAATTCAGTTGATTAATGTAGCAATTATTATCGAATGGTGAACTGCCAACGTTGTCACTAAATTTTAAAGCGGAATTTTTATTTGAATTAGATCTTTTAACGTCATTCAATTCACTAATTGATTCAAAGGTATCTCCAAATCGGCCTTCGATAGCTAAAAATGGATTTTGATGATTATTGGCTTGTTTATATCGGCGCAAATATTCTGTTTTAGCCATTTTTACGCGTTCATGGACTGCGTAAAGCTGAGCAGCTAATCCAATAAATTCATCATCCATTCTACGTATAATTTCTACCAAATCTCTTGTTGTTAAAGCAGATTTGTTAGATGAATTACACATTGATTCTACAACTTCTATTTCTTGCAAATAAAGACCAGCTCGATTTTCAAGTTCTCTTACTTTGTTACCAAAATAACTGAAATATAAATGTTTTCTATAATCATTCAGTTTAAAATAATAATGGTGATAATCAATTTTCAAAAATACAAAAAAAATAATTGTTAAAGGGTTAAATCTAAAAACTTGAGATTATAACTGAGATTAAATCTAAAAACAGAGATTATATAATATTTCACCTTACGTTGGAATTGTGTAAATAAAAATTCAAAAATATTATTTACTAAATCCAGTGAAAACATGAAGCATTGATTGAGAGGACCTCTAAAAAACATAATAACATTCTGTCCTTAAATATTCACTGTCTTTATATTAATCTACTCCCTCTCTATGTGTGACATTTTATGCTAATTGAAATACACTGCGAGATGAAATGAACAAACACAAAACTACCAGCTAATAAAAAGAATTGGAAAAAATGAATTCCTACAGCTATAGCAATTAATGCATATATAATTTATATTGAGCTTCGAATGGCTAAGAAATTTCAAAAAACCATATGAAAAAGTTTGCAGTTTCCTACAAATGGAAGCAAATATTGATCGCGGATTTTGAACCATAAACATTTAATTTTTTTCCCTCGATATATCAACATGTTGGAAATAATTTTCATTTAGCTACTTATCATTGCAAGTAATATATTTGGAATAAATTTTTATGAGTATTTGTCCGCAAATTTAAACAATAATTAGTTTAAACTAATCTCAATTTAAAAATAAATGTCTTTAATGCATAAAATACAAAATAATGAAGCTGACAAAGGAAATTTAATTTACTTATAATTTGTCACTAAAATTTAGCATTAATTATAATGTTAAAAAAAACAAATTATTATAATGAAAATGAAATACATAAAATAACAATCGCGAATGAGAATTTTTAAGTTATTATTCAAGCCCGTATTGTGAACATTTTCGCCCTTTTCTAATAAATAGGAATGAAATTTAAGCAAAAAGATATTTAACTTAATAGTATTAAATAAAAATATACGTTATTAGAAATATAATAAGTTTAAAACATTTTTTAACTTTTATTTCAAAAGTTAACGATTCGGAATTAATAGACTTACGTGCTAATATATTGATTATTTTTACTTCACCGACATTTTTTCAAACCGTTTCAAAAAATTAATATATTAATAAAAATATTTTATGTTCGAGTCGACCTTGAGACACATCATTCACTAGAATTAACTTCCGCTTTTTATCAAAATTATCGCCTTATATTAAAGAGTTTAAAATTTAGTTGAACTTACCCACCTTTTTATGTGTGATGTACATGGTTATGGGCGGTTTTTTCTGTAAATCAAAGGATGTATATTTAGAGATCAATATTTTGTATTAGATCAGTGGTTTCCAATCTTTTTGAGACTACCGCATATTTTGCAACACAAAGTTCTTTTTAACCCACCTCATTATAACATTCTAACGTTCAAGAAATCCGATATTTCACACTTAAATAACGCCTCCTGATACATTACTCAGTATTCTATAAATCCTTGCAAATACCAATAGTCATCTCAAAACTGGTTGGACTGAATAAATTACATAACAGTTGTTGAGACTCATCTGCTGTGCAAATGTATATAGACGAATTTAATTTTCTAATGATCTCGATTGCAAAATCACAAAAATTATTGATTTTAAAGTATTAGATCATGAAATTCTTCTATGAATGACCACCTCAATACACTAACGCCCCTTAGAACTACTGTGTTAGATAGAAGTTATCCCGTCATATAATTCATTGTAAATTTAGATCCCATGTTACCATAGCATTAATATAGTTCCCATGGTAATTTTAAATGGTTGATTTAGGGTCAAACAAAAAGGTTTTAAGAAAAAATCAATATTTTAGAAATCAAGCGTTAAATAATGTTTATTAAACTGTGAATTCCAATATTTATTAGTACAAATTGGTAATTGCAAATGACATAAAACTAATAAACCAAATTTTACCTAGACGTTTCATTGCGATCCAATGCCAAATTATTAGATGCTTCTGAACTAGTTTGTGCGATTTTAATGTTTGATTGTTCCTGTTAATGTAATGATAGAATTACTGATTAGTAGCCGTATTAACTTACTTTACTTATGTCTGATTTTAATTTATTACTCTGAACTTGAATTTTTTGTAAGCCATTTGCTACATCTGAAATAGATTGACGCAATATTTGTGATTCTTCTTCAACTCTTGTCATTAGGTTTGTTACCTCGTTTGATTTAATGATTTCTTCCTTTAATTTCTTTTGTTCAGTAACAAACTGTCTGTTGTTTATTTTATCATGGTTTATGAAATTTAAAGAGAAAACCCTACTTGAAATGTTCAACGGTTTCTTTAAGTTCAGGAAGCAAATCGGTATCTTTGACTTGTTTAACGATGCTAGAAATAAATCAATATAATGCAAATTTTACTATGAATTATCTTAATTGTCATTCAAATTGTGACAAGAATGCATAAACTATTTTGAAAACTTGATTAACAGGACTTTGAAAGTATACGAGTTGATCGGATATTCGAATTCTGCATACATATTGTTATTTATTAAAGTTGGAGGTACAAATGAACGTATGTGCAAATCTATACATTGGCTAGAATAAAAAAAACAGTTTAATTCAATTGCACAAAGATTTCACCAGAAAGGTTTACTGAAACTACAAAAGACAAAAGAGGAAATCCAATATTCGGTGAAATATGTACTGAAAAAATATTATGAATTTTTAGAACAGGAATGGCTAGAAAATTACATTTTCACTTAAACGATAAATAATTTATTTATTGAATAAAGTTGAATAAAAATGTTTATGAGCTCTATACCAGCTGGGAATCGGGAAAAGGATCTTTTAACTGACATTAAATAAATAGATATAGAAATATAGAAAAGAAAACCATTCATCGGCTGCCTCTAAATCAGCCCCAATTAAGTAGTAGATTAAGTGAGTCTTGGAGATAATATATTATAATCTAGATTAGGTTATTTCAATAAAAAGAATTTTATTGATTGATTTTACAGTATATGTATAGTACAAAAATACTTGAAACTGAACCCGAAGCCATCATTTTTGATTTAAATAACAGGAAATAATGATTTTCTGGAAATCCTAATCCAGCTTATGGATGTGAGGATTGCAGTTAATGTGAAATTTACACATAAAATATTGATTAATACTTAGATATAATTTTTAATTAAAAATTAAATGAACACAAAGATAAACTTTGTTATATGGATATGCTGTACAATTTTCAGGGAGAAAATGAATAGTATTTGATTAATTGTTTATGAGAAAAGTTTTAAGTGCTATAAAAAATATTTATAATTTTATAAAACTTCATTTTAGCATTCAAGGCTAAAGATTAAAATGTAACAATACCTTATTTTATGAGCAGCGTCCTTTGAAGCAATTGATTTTAAGGAATCGGAAATTGGTGATCCTCCTAACCCTTTCTTAGCCGATACAGAACTGCTGATCAAAGGAGAAGCACTATTGATTTGAAGTTTACTTGATGCGACTCCACCCAATCCTGAACTTGTCACTGATAAGCTAGACTGTGAAATTGTTGATGTTGTAGACTGGCTTAGATTCAGAGGAAAAGTAGATGCTGTCGTTTTATTAATTAATGAATTAGAGTTAAATGATGTCGAAGTGAGAGGCAATCCTGTATATATATTTGCTTGTGACACACAGAAATTTGAAATTGGTGCGCTAGCATTTGTTGTAAGAATACTTGCTGGCGATGCAAATGAAAATGTATTTTGCCCACCAACCGGTGCTATAGAGCTAGTATTCTGTGTTGGTGTAATAGATTGAAAACCAAACGAACTTTGTGTGGTACCGATTAAATTAGAACTTATTGTTGAAATCTGCTGTGGAGCAGCAAATGAAAACGTATTACTGGTCTGGTTTGATGATCCAATCCCAAAAGGTGATCCCGATTGACTCACAATAGAATTTGCTAATGTTGAAGTAGTAGAATTAGTATTCGGAAATGTATTATTATTAAGTCCTGGGTTAGAAAAGGTAGTTCCTAATTGTGAAAATCCGGCATTATTTGAAACACCAAAAGTGTTTGAAGGGGTATTGAACATCGTGGTCAAATTTGTACTAACCGACCCAAAGGTGGATTTAGTATTAGAATCTAACCCAAACAAGGATTGTGGTGCGACTGTACTACTTGATGAATTACCCATTGTTCCAAACGAGAAATTTGATGAAACAGTATTTTGGTTTCCTATATTGAAACCAGTTTGAGGTGAATTTGTTGCGAATCCAGTACCCTGATTAGAGGCTAGATTTTGCGTACTAAACATTGTCTTATTTTCAAATATAGAATTATTTGAAGTGGGCGTTGAAGAAATATTCGAATTGGTTAACATGGGATTATTAGATCCTATATATCCAGTATTATTTCCAAAACTATTGTTACTAGTTGGGCCAAACATGCTTGATGAATTAGAGTTTCCAGAAATCGCGAATCCTGTGGATGACTGATTAGACTGACCTCCAAACAATGAACTTTGCGTAGGAGTAGTGAATGGGGAATTGTTTGCCCCTAACGCTGTATTTTGAGTGTTCAGTCCCAAACTAAAAGCCTTAGGTTGAGATAATGCATTATTTGGAGTACCAAAAACATTTTGCTGGTTAGAAATTGAGTTATTATTGAATGGTAATGAATTCATGTAAATTCTAAATGTGAATAAATTTAAATAAATTTCTTATCAAAATAGAAATCATACGTTAATTATAAATTATAATTATAGTATTTAGAGTAAATTAAAATCTTAATTCAAATATTTCAAAATATTTCAAAATTAAACTTAAATAAACAAAAGAATATTAATTAAAGAATTAATTAATTTTGAAAACTTTAATATATTTATAAATATTTATAAATGAAAATTTATTGCATTATTTAATATTATAGATTTTAAAATATTGGTAAAAATAAATAAAATGTTAATATTCAATGCAACAATAAACACAAGAATTGTATTAAAAGTAATGGTCGTATAAGATTTAAAGGTTTCATGGACATTAAAAATTTAATGTCATAATTAAAACTTTATTTATTGATTCTCATGCGAAATTCAGTACCACTAATTAGGCGGTAAAATATTGAACGCGCTTTAAATCAATGGAAGTAGAGCAAGAAGAAGCTTTTATATTATCAAACAATGGGGAAATAAGAGGTCGAAAAAATTTAGTTAAAGAAATAGCAAATTCTTCATTTTCTGATCATATTTGTCTCCCTAACATTCAAAAAACTGCAAACAAACATAATGTCAAATTGAATGAAACAAAAGCAAAAAATGTTGATAGTCAGACAGCAAGCAATGGTTCATCTTACTATGTTAAAGCTAATGATAGCAACCTTAAAAGTCAGGAATTTTTTCCAAACCGAAAGAAGCCCAACTTTATTGTCAATGCTGAACTTGCTCCCATGGAACCCAACAGAGAAAAATTGGGTAACATTAAACCAAAAACATTTTATTTCAGTTCTATCTTATCTACTGACAACCAGAAAAATGAAACATGCAACATTGTCAATAAAAATGGTAAATATTTTCCAAGACCGAATTTAGAAACATTTAGTGATCATGATTCAGTTGATTTTGCTAATGTTTATAGAAATGGATTACCCGAGCAAGAATCAACAGATTTTGGCTATTCAAATTACATTAAACAGGTGGAAGAGTTGAATGAAAACAAAAGAGGTAATATTAATTATCATGCATATTTCAATAATTTTAAATATGCTCTATATTTTGACATAATCAAATTTTAAAAAATTAAGTATTCCGTTTATTTTTTTAACCAATTTATTTTACATACCAAAAAAATGTCAAAAATAAAAAGATAAATTATTTAAATAAAACTGAAATTAAGTACAATTGGAAAATATAGTCCAATGATATCTAAAATTTATGTTAGAATTAGTTTTAGGGTCCCCTCATTGAGATATTATGACAGTAATAACTAAAATCCAATCTTGAACTACAATATTTTATAAACGCTATGGTTTCAAAATTTTGCTTGTTTATGCACACGAATAAAGTTTTTACTGGAGGTGTGGCTCTAAATTATCAAAAATGACTAAAATCTATTATTATTTTTACCATAAATTTCATTATTTTTTAATTTTCTTAATATTTGTGAAAAAATCACCGGGAATTGTTCTGAAGTCAAATGTGTAAAGCTTTTTGAAACTATTATTCGATTTTAATATTACAACTATTAAATAATTAGCCAAAATTGTATTTTAAAAACTATAGGTATTCAAACAAATATATCATATTTTGCTGGTGTACTGGGTGCAATTAATTTGTTTAACTATATGCAAAGCTTATTCAAGCTTATTTCCCTCTATCAAAATGCCTTCTTTTCCTAGGGTCTATGCTGTCTCACCCAGACGCCCCACAATTTTAATCCTACCACTATATACCCATGAGCAAGCTCATGTTGGTACTGTATATAGCAGCTGAAAATTCATGAGCAGGTGAGCTCTATTTCTAGAACTACTCCTCATAATATTTTCACTTTCGGGTTCCTGACTGCCGATGGAAGGTCTTACGTCTCTTTCTATCTATACGCTTGTCCATATTCATCTATTTCTACAATTCCTATATCAATTTGTCATCATTACTTGTTATTTATTAAAATATTTTTCAAAAATTTGGGCAGCGTTCCGCCCTTATTTTATGGAAAACTCCTTGTTTCATACAAACGTTAGCCAATGGTAAATTGAAATCAATGCATTATTATAATGTCATTATTTTAGTCCAACAACTCATCTTTACTTTCCTATGGTCGCCACAGTTACCACCATTCGTAAATCTCTATATTATCTTCTCACAGATCTATGCCAAAATGCATCATTTTATTTTAATTTTCCACCACGATGATTATCGAACAATGTACGTGATTTAACCCTACTTTGTACTTTCGTTGACCTAAATTTCTATCACTAGTCGTACCCTTGAAAATATAAAAATCGGCAGGAATTAAATTAAAAATTCAATTTTCCTACTTAAACATTTACATAAATGTTATCCCCTTAATTATGGCGATCTTCCCGAATATTAATTTTTACCGTTCCGACCAACATTGAAATGGCCGCCACGGTGAAGTACGACGGCGTCCTACTCCGCGATCAGTGTGACAAGACCTGACCATGCCGGCAGACACCGAAGGGTGGTTAGCGACAAGGCAACACCTCAACATTCCTCAAAATCAACTGAGGAAATTGAATATTGCCCTAACACTTTCCACAAACTAATATAAGTAAAATGAATATAAATAAGTTAAGGGGGACCTGCCGAGCGATGCCAAAAGACATTGCGGCCATCCAAAATAAGTTAAATTAAACAAAACATTAACTTGGAAAAATATATTTCTACAAAAACAATACTTACGATCGACAAGTTTGTCAGTCAAGCATACAAATTTGAAAAATTGTCATACATCGGCATAAACAGTGAAGTCTAAAAATTTTGTGTCTACAAAATTTTCTCTACAAATGTCTAACAGTCTAAAAATTTTGTGTCAACAAAATGTCTACCAATGTCTAACAAAATTTGTCTATCAACAAAAATTGTCTAAAAATTATGAAAATGACTGCTGTATATATAGTCATTTCATGCCTGAGTGCGACCAATCAGAGTATTTTGAGCCTTTTTCGGCTATTTTTCGGGGGGTTTTATTGCTTTAATTTTTTATTTTAAATATTTTATTTTTCTCCTTATTTTTCTCTATTTTTTGATATTATTTTCTCAATATTTCGTAAATTTTTATTTTTTATTATTTAACCATTCTTTATGATTGTTTCTCTTTTTACCCTTTGATATTTAAATTTTTGGTCGCCGCTTCCGCCTATGTATTTTCTAAACCTTCTTTTGCAAGGTTTTGGCGGTTTTATTTTTTGGTTTTGTGTTTCTTTCTGCATCTGTAGGCTTTTCAATGATTTTAATTAATATTTGTTTTATTTAATTTTGTTATGTTTTTATTTTGTTTTATTTAATATGTTTTTTTTATTTTATTTTTGATTTCTGCTTGCGGTACGTGCTTATGTTACAGCAGCCATATTGATAATTTTCAAACCTCATTAATTATTTTGTTTTAATTTACACAATTTTTCCATTTTTGTTTAAATTTTGGCTTGTAGCCCAACAATTTCATAAATGTAAAATTGAATAAAAGTTTTTAAAGTGACATTCAATACGATTTCTAATGGCAGATTAGTTTTTACCTGTTTCACTTTAGTTCCTTGAAAGAGATATAAACACCGTGAATCACAGTGATGGTATGTGATACAAGGATGACCTAAGTTTTTCATACGCCTAGTTTGTAAGATATTAAAAGTATTTATATACCTTTAACAGCAGGAGTACAAAAATATGTGATACTCGATGATGATTGGTGGAGGAGTGCTCAAACTCTATTGTCAGAACACGAAATCTCTGGGTTCAATCCCGGGTTGAATCGAGTTTAATACATAATATTAATTAGGTCGAAAGTATTCTGCCAGTAAAAATAGCATTTAATATCACTATAAAAAACTTAAATTTTCATTAAAATAAAATCAGAAAGTAATGTTTATTGTACTCAATAATGATATTCTTATTTTTTAGATATTTGGAAGTCTCAGAAACCCCATAGTTTTTATTCCTGCAATAACGGCAGTTCAAACTCAAATAAACAATTTCATGAAGACTTAAACTTTAAAAACATCTTTTACACAATTAAAAGGAGAACAGATGAAAGTATTGAAAGAGAAACTTATCTAAATCAAATAAATGATAACACCAAATTTGACCTACCTCAAAATGATAATCTCATGACCGATAAATACGGATCAAGTAGAAATTCATCTGTTCGTTCTTTCAATAAAATGTTACCCGTTGGAACATTCGCTAAGCAAAAATTTCATGTCGTTCAAGATGAAGAAGAATTACTTGGCCGTCCAGTTATCTATGACTTAAATGGCCTCCAAATTCCAAACCTTGAAATTACAAACGAATTCGACTGTGTTTCAGAATCAGTTTCAATTAACATTAGTAAGTTGACCAACGTTGAAGTCGTTGTTACCATTTTGGTAAGTAAATACATTAGTAAAAAGCAGATAGACAAGCCTTGGACTAAAAAGACAATTGAAATCATTAGAACGATTTCCATAAATGTGGAAGCAAGTGGTAAAAAAGAAAAAGTTGAAAAGTTAATTAATGATTTAATGAAGAATAAGAGTGAAAAATTTGATATAAAGGCTTCAATTTATAGATTGAAAGGAGAGAAAATTCAGTTAACAGGATATTCAGCATTAAAAGTCTTTAAAATTCTAATGAAAATAGCTGAAAGTTGGAAAACCGAAAATCATAAAAACTTTGGTAAAAATTATAATTTTACCCCCTTATATCTTCTGGCAGTTTTAAAGGATCCGAATTCACCATATTTCCCTTATCATTGATACTTTATTTGTAAATTAATATATTTGCTATTTTTGATTTAACTTGTTGACTTGTGTGAATAATTAATTAATTAATATTAAGTTTTTTGAGTGTATGACAAATATATACGCAATGTACAAATTTTCCTGTGTATAACATAATATGGATTTTTCGTATCAATATATTTAAGGTAAAATGCAATAAAGTAATTTTTGTAAACTTTTTTTTTCAAACTCAATCTTCCTCAGCCTTTTTGAAATTTTCAAAAATTCCACTATATCCATTTAACAAAGAAATTTTTCAATATTTTTCATTGTTTATTTAAACAAGGAACTTTTGTAATAATTTTAAATTAAAGGGTTCAATTGTAGTTTATGGTCATCGTTTTTTCGGAGGTTAATAAAGTTTTTTATTGCATATTCAATGGTTCTTGGTTCATTTATGATGCATCAAAACATTTCCTGAATTATGGAGTTTCACCTAAATAAAAGAGTTCTTAACCTTTTTATGGTCATAAGGTTTGGTTTATAAACTGGGTTTTGTGTACTCTACAATATATTCTACATTTTTCTTCAAGAGTTCATCCATATTGGGTCAAAAAGTCCAAAGAGTTAAAAATAATTTACGCTTTAGATTTTTCTCAAACATGATTTAATAGGTTGATACCATCAATAAGAACATGTTGGAACACATATTTCAAGATTTCACAAGGATTAAAGGTCATCAACTGGAAATTAGATTCGAACTTCTTACTGAACCTTTAAAATTTATATGTAAAAAATATTTTAAATATAAAAAAACATAACAAAACCTTTGTACTGTATTATAATATTATAAACTATTAAAAGAGGAAGTAAATACTTATCTAATGGCATGTCATTCAATGTATTTTCATTTCAAAAAGATATTCACAATTTTAAAAATTATGTAAATTTTTTAAAAATATTAAAAAACATGCCAAATTTGGCATATATATCTCAATGATGAAATGTTATATGCCATTGAAACACACAAAAAAAATTTTACAAGATGATGCGGGATATACTTTTTAAATTATAAAAACTTAATAAAATGCTTCTATTATGTTTTATATATTGTTTGAAAGAGAAAGCAAATATCTATTTAATGATATAGATCAGTGTTTCCCAACCTTTTTTAGGCCATGCCCCACCTTAACATTTCTAATTTTTTATGCCCCACATACATAATTTTTAACCTTTGAAAATTGTTTTGTTCCCTTAAGAAATATAAATGATAAGTTTTAGGAAGAAATCACTATGCAACTGTTATCAAAACATTGTAAGTAAAATTTCAAAACATAATAAAAAACTGAAATTCAAAAAAATTTTAATATTGATTTTTCTATATTCATTTAGTGATTTCCTTTCGCTTGATGCTTGCTGCACAGAGATTTTATATTAAGTTCCAATTTACTTAGCTTTAATCTCAAGTCTCCACGTTGTGTTATATCAAGTCGATTTCATTTTTTATCAGTAAATGATTTACAGTACTAAATCCAAGTTCAACAAAGAATGGATGGTATCATGAAATTGGAACACAGAATAATAATTTTATAAAGTAATTAATTTCTATGATAAGCGATTTTCTACATTTGAGTTGTTAATTTATTTTAAGGAACTATTGTTTTAAAATTTGTAGAATACATTAAATGGAAGGGCGTAAAAACATCGGTTCTCATAATAGAAATGTAGCAAAAGAAAAATAAAAGAAACTCATTAAAATCATTGAAAAAACAACTAAACTAGATGTTTTTTAAATTAAAAAGCAGTAACAGAAATTCCAGAACAGGTAAGTAGTGGTGTTTCTATTATGGAAATTCCTAATGAAACTACCAATGTTTCATAAGGCTAAAAATATGTCTGGAATTTATTCAGGACTACAAGCACGGATTAAGAATATCGATGAACTAGCACACCAAGCGAAGTTCATATAAATTCCGCTATAATGCAAGTTGAAACATAAATCAACTTATTGGAATTTATTTTTTGAGAAAATTTAATGGATTTCAGCCATTTCTGAAATGACTGCAAAGTAAGTTATTTTTTAAAGTTATAAGCTTAAAGTTGTTGGGCCAGAACACAAACGGCCTTGAAAATTGTTTAAATATATGAGTAATATTGCACGAAAACCCAGCACCAAGATAACTTTAAATGCAACATACAACATCAACTAAACACTCTAAAATTTGAGAGAACATAAATAAATATAAAATCAAAAAACATAAAAGTAAAATAAAATAAATACAAAATGCATCAAGAAACACACGAAATTTACATAAAAAATAACATAATAACAAGAAAATTTGACCATAAAACGACAAGTTATATAAAAGTAAAAAATTAATGGATTAAATGAGTTAAAATAAAATATTTTTGGTTGAATAAACCTAATAAAAAATTTTAGAAATAAATTGCCAATTTAAATTAAGAAAATAATAAAAATTTAATTTAGATAACACAAATAACTTCAAGGTCAAATTTTGTTTTAGCACAATAAAAATAACACGCAAGGTTAAGGTCAAATTATAGGTATATATACACATGTAGTTTTAACAAATTATCAACTTTTTTGCAGAATTACTTTCAGTCTTATTTTGCAGTCTTATTTTTAGTTGGTGTGCGTTACAACTGTGAGCCGTGCATTCAGGCAATTAGCACTGGAAAGTGTTTTTTCTGGACACGACAACTCTCAGTTGTTGTGCATTGACTTATGATTTAAAAATGAAGGTATACCTGCTATATGATTTATAATGATTAAATGACTTGTGATGATACGAGTGGACTACTATGTGAGATATGACATGCCGAATAAACAATTTATGTATCGAAGCTTTTATCCAACTTATATGGTAATATTTATTTATTTATTTTTCGGCCCACAGCCAAAACATACAACAACATAGCAAACTCCACATAACAATTCGAGATGTGTAAGTGCAGATTCATCCGCCAATATCTCGTGCCCGTGAAGATTCTGCCGTGCATAACGCTGGAATCCAAACATCAAATCATAAAACTAAATAGCGAAAGCAAGTAGCTCGAGAGTGGGTCTTTTGGCTCAACGTTCTTGCACTTAATTTCGATAAAATCGACATAACATTTTAAACGATAATCGGCTCAAAATCACTAACACCGAGTAGTTCAGTGGGCACTCATTAAATACAATGTGAACACAACTAGATCATAAGGACAAAGGAAAGGGTAGCGGGGAAAATTGCGAAATTGTTACAACAGTTAAAATGAATAGCCATCGGAAAAGGATTAATCCGAACGACCAAAATCATGAAAAGGAATATTTTAAATAATATGTAAGAACTAAACAAATTATTTTTAGTTGAGAGCTAAAATATGGGCGGAACGCTGCGCAAATTTTTGGAAATAATTAAAATATTTATCAAAAAACTGTAAAATATGGGCAGAACGCTGTGCAAATTTTCCGAAATACTTAAAACACCTTATTAAAAACTGTAAAATAAGGGCGGAACGCTGCTCAAAATTTCCGAAATGACAAAAATACTTTATCGAAAACTGTAAAATAAGGATGGAGTACGGCTAAATTTTATATAAGTAAAATATTTCCATAAAGCCGAGGAATAAGGACGGATCATATAAAAAAACTTAACAATAATAATAGTAAGGATTATGGTAATTATAATAATAACAATAATTATAATAACAATAATAATAATAATAATAATAATAATAATAATAATAATAATAATAATAATAATAATAATAATAATAATAATAATAATAATAATAATAATAATAATAATAATAATAATAATAATAATAATAATAATAATAATAATAATAATAATAATAATAATATTAACAATAATAATAATAGTAATAGTAATAGCAGTAACAATAAATAAAGATAACACATATAATAGTAACGATGATAATACTAGTAACAATAATATGGAACATAGTACTTATAATAGGGATAAGGGTAAGAGAGATACTGTGGATATTTAACATAACGAAGGGTGTATAGACTATAGTAAAATCAATAAGTAGAACAACGACAAGGATCACTATAGGAATAGACATAATGATAAATGATTAAACATTATGGATTAACAATTGAAGAAGATAGGAGAACAGTGGGACCAAAAACTCCAAATCAAGCACAGGCCTTCTATCGTCAGCTCGTTGGACCCATGGATCGTTTTGGTCCGCTCACTTTTTGCGGACGATCCACCCACTCTAACACAGTTCCAACGTTGCTTAGCAACGGGGGCCGAGTGGTAAGCGAAAATATTTGTATGGGGTTGTCTGGGTAACAACCATATAGTTTCAAAATCTCAACACCCAGAAACCCAACAAAGTTATAAAGTTTTAAGAGTTGAATTATGATTTTACAAGGAAATTAAATCATTATTCAAACTTAAAATTGTAACTTTTGATCTACAAGCTCATGTATATTATTATTAATAATGATTATGAATATTCAGGAAATGATTAATTAATGATAACTTGTTTTTCGGAAATTATTCAAAAAAAGTGAGTTAAATTATTTTTGAAGTTATAAAAATTATTAATTGCATTAAATAATTATATTTTTTATACATCTTTTGAAAAAAATCTTCGAATATGTTTACAAAATAATTTGGTTTATGATTATTTTTTAAAACTTACTAATATAATTTACAATTTATGCTTTTTTCGGATTTCAAGTTTTGTTTTTTTTCGATAGAAGGGTCTGAAAAATTAAATTAATTTTAGTTTTAAGGGTAAATCATATGAAGATACATCCTCATTTACTCGAAATTTTTAGCATCAACCGCAATTTAAATTAAAAAAATTTTTCGCAATTTTTTTTTGTAAAAATTTCTTAAAAATGTCTATAAATTAATTTATTATAGGAGTTTTTTCAACTTTTGATGGCTACATGTTAAAAGTTTATATGCATGTTTTATTATGGGTTGTGTTAATGTGCATTATTTTATTTCTCTATCACTTTTTGTGTTTCTATAGTGTAGGGTTTGTCCTAGTGACTACTTTACAAACAACTTCAATGTGAGCGTCAATTCCAGTACAAGTGTATACAGACAGTAGAATTTTTTTTGGCGCAACTACTAACTTAAGGGAGCCATCGCATAACAGCCTATATAAAAATGGCATGATTTCTCCATAGTACGGAGTTTAAGAACTATCAATTACGATGAAAAACTCTCGATGCTCGTATGAAATGCTCAAAAAGTCTCCAAATTACAGTAATCACTCATTATTTGATCGGTGAAAGTAGAATTAAATTGTTTTTTGCATTCAATTGAAGGTTAATAATTTAGACGAACACGTTGAAATAACTCACGTAATCCATGAACAAAGGAAAACAGATGATACGCAAGACTTGCATGCAACTCAAAATTGTGTTTACTAATATTAATCAATTCCATAAGTCGACTGTGATCAATAACTTGAGAGCGGAAATGAGAGGCAGTCATTCCAATGTACGTGACATTGTACTCATGGCATATATATTTATAATCAAGATCTAAACACAATCTAAGTAGTACTTGAAATCCACTAATAAACAGAAATTTCAGATTTTAATTTTAAATTATTCTCTTTTTTTTAATAAATGTATTAAATTGATATCTGTTATTGATTATAATAAAATGTTTACAGGTTCATTATTATTAGCAAATACATAATTAATAAAGACATTAAAACCATATGTATTTTTTTATTAATTATTTTATAAATAAGTTTCTTAATGAAAATCACTCGTATTATGATGCTCTACAGCATACTAAAATTTAATTTTTCATAAAATGTCCTTAAAAACGTTTATCTATAATAGATCATAGAATAATAAGTACAATAATGGTTTCAATATAAGACCTTCAAATTTTAATAGAAGGTTTCCGGAAGCATGCAATCACGATACAAGAAAAGAAATTGGAAGACCACATTTTAGATATAGTAAGCGGAAAAATTATTCACAAAATCAAGCCAGCAATGAATTTTAAAATAGAAAGATACAAGGACCAACTAATCAACCAAAAAGATGTTGAGCATATAGAGACACAGGGCATATTCGCGCTTATTGTCAAAATGTTACTTGCAATCATTGTAAAAATTGGTCATTTCAAATATCAATGCTACGAGATATTTGAATAACAGATATTAGACACTAGTTGGAAAAGATTTAGATCAGCCGATCAAAGATGAGGACTCAAACGAATACGCCCCATCATTAGGAGAAGTGATTGAGGCTATCCATTTTGAAAATGCTGCTGCTCCGCCAACGTTTCAAGAGCGGATGAATAAAGTATTGGACTCCCTAAATTGAAAGGAAGCTGTAGGTTTTTTAGACGATATATTAATTGTTTCTAGAAGTAAAAAATAGCATTTACAGCGAATAATTAACATATTTGAAAGAAAATAAGAATCAGGATTAAAATTAAATAAAGATAAATGTCATTTCCATAGAGAAGAAACAAAATTTCTAAGGCATATTTTAAATAAAGATGGCATTCAAACAGAAAATAATAAAATAGAGGCAATAAAAAAAATATGAAAGACAAAAATGTATAAAAAAACTACGAAGTTTTTTGCGTCTGACAAACTAAAATCGACGTTTAATTAAAAATTATACAGAATACGCAAAACCATTGGAAATACTTTGTGGTAATAACAGCAATAAATTAATATAGACTGATATTTGTGAGTCAGCGTTTCAGAGTCTTAAAGAAAACCTAATGAATACTCCGATCTTAGCGTACCTTGGTTTCTACATAGAATATATATTAGATACTGATGCCAGTTTCAATCGAATCGGAGCAGTATTATTCCCAAAAGATGAAAATGGCAATGAAAAGGTAATTACATATGGTTCTGATGGAATAAATGCATATGAATTGGGATATCGTATTACAAGGAAAGAGTTGCTTGCAATTTATTTTTTACATTCCATTTTAAACACTACATATATGATAAAAGGTTCCGTCTTCGAACGGATCACAAAGCAATTACGTTTATGTTAAAGACTAAGAAATCTATAACACCACAATTTCAGATATGGATTAATCACTTAAGCAGTTTATTTATGAAACTCGAATTCAGAAAAGGCGAACTACATGCAAACGCCAACGCAAAGTCTCAAAAAGATTGTGATACGTGTTCTCTATGTCCGAAAATACATGAAGATCCAAAGAAAGGAAGGGTAAAAACAAGAATATTGGCATTGATAATTGAAATAATGGCTCAAAATGACAAGAAAAGTCAGCAGAAATTAATGAAATAAAGAAATTTTCTTCCTATACTATTTATCGAATTTTCCTAAAGGTAAGGAGGATAAAAATTAGAAATTTTAGGAAAAGTTTATTTAATTAATTTACTAATTCTAAAAAATAAATTCTTAATTAAAATAAATTTTTGCTCGGACTCAAATTATTGTCCGTTGGGTAACATACATGCGCGCATTCACATACACACAATCAGTCTAAATTCGGTCAATCATCATGATTATGTTGAAGTGCCTGTGGGGCATCTTATGGTCGATCGTTTAGATTATTAGAGAATGGTCGGGTCAACAAGTGAGTGGCACACCGAGTTTATCAGTGTCTCAAAAAAAAACTGTGTTGCAGCGATGCCAGGTTTTCATGCCACTTTAACCGCATGAATGTTCATCGTAATTGACATTCTACGAAAATCTGGTAATGAATTGACAACGAAATGTATGTCTATTATAATTAGTTCAGATTATAATGGACTTATCAATCGATCGGAAGAAACCTATCACCCATTAGCATTAGTCTGGGGTTTTTGCTAATTTTTTTTTGTTTTTGGTTCTATATATCCATCCTGGCTTTCGATTTAATTTCCCCTTTGGTCAGTACCTTTGGTTGGAGAATTGCTTATAATTTCTATCGTCGAATCAAACCAAATGATAAAAATTTATTACAGTTTTAGTATGATGGGTTTGTGAGTATATGCATTTATCGTTGTCGACGGAGAAAAATAGATACTCCCGACTATTTCCTTTTACTACTGACCCAAAAAAAGTTTTTAAAAATTTATTTATACCCAAAACTTGATATAACTCGTATAAATCACAACTCCGTTCTTTTACATTTTTCCTTTACGCCTATCATTATTCGATCCCCTCAATAAATATAACTTGTAGACAGGATTTTTTGTAAAAACCATTCTTTTACTTAAACATTTATATAAATGTTAATCCCCCTATAGTCAAAGCGATCTTCTCGTGATTTTATTTTGTTACTCCTCCTTCCACTATTCATGAACGCTGCGGTGAAATCCAGTGGATTCCTACTTTCGTGATCAATGCAAAGCTGACCAGTCCCAGCCGACTCCGAAGGGTGGAAAATGATAAATTGACACGTCAACGTCCCGCAAACATAACTGCGGGAATTGAATATCAATTCAACACTTGTCCAACAGACTATTATTATATAATTATTTAAAGGGAGATCTGTCATAATACTAAAAGTATCGTGGCTATTCATAAGAATAAATTAAAACTTTAAAGATTTAAAAATAATAAAATGTAATAAATATAACATTAAAACAACTTACAATATTGCAATGTTCAAAATTCAAAATAAAAATTGTGTTTTAAATTTTTTAAGTGTTAAAAATTATGAAAATGGCTTTTATTTTTATACTAATTTTGTGGTTTGGTGCAACCAATCAGCGAATTTTAAACATTTTTCGGCCATTTTTTCGGGTTTTTTAATAGCTTTTATTTATTATAATATTTTTATCTTTTTCTATTTATTTTTCTCTATTTTTTAATATTATTTTCTTTAAATTTACATTTTTATTCTCGCTGAGTATTACTCTTTTAATTCTTTTATTCTGGTCACCACTTCCGCCTGTGTATTTTTTAAACCTTATTTTGCAAGGTTTTGGGCGGTTTTAGGTTTTACGTTATGTTTCTGTATGCACTTGTAAGCGAAATTTATTAATATCTGTTTTTAATTAATTATGTTATTTTTTAATTTGTTTTAATTTTATTTTTGATTTCTGCTTGTGGCGCGTGTGTATGTTTTCGTCAGTCATTTTTATAATTCGGAAAAATATTTTATTTTTAAACTTTATTTTTTGTTTAAATTGTGGCTTCTAGCCCAACACTAACATCGATATCCTTTTTGGGAATTAAAAATTATAAATTAGATAAGCTTTTATCTGCAATAACTAGGAATAATTTACTTGTCTTCCAATTAGGACCAAAAACATTCCTTGTATTGAAGGAACATTGATTCTGTTATTGGAAAGTTCAAATACGATAAAAATGGCCTCAAATATAAGGATTTCATTATAATCAGTGGTTCCCAACCTTTCTGGTCCTGTGACCCCTTGATAACATTTGCCAAGTTGTGGTGTGGTGACTCTCAGTCACTGCATTTTTGCAGCTAACTATTGTTTTTGACTTTTAAATATTTGATTTTATTTATATTTTATACTATTATGTCAGAGTAGGATTATCGCTTAAATTTAAAATGATAGTAAGAAACCACTGACTAGCGTAAACAAATTATTTTCAGAAGGTCTCGGCGACCCTTGACAAATTGTCACACGTGACCAACAGGTTGGGAACCGCTGATTTAAATGCTTATGTCTTTTGAGTAATAATGAATATGTGCATAAAGTCAAAACAAAATTTATAAAAATATCTTTATTTTTAAAAATGTCTACGCAGAACCATGAAAACAATTAGATAAACATTAAAATAAAAAATGAACTACAATGGTCGCACTGTTCATCATCACTGGTAAAATTACAAATTTTAAAAAACGCATTTATAACTAACTCCTACAGACATTCCAGCAAGCTAACAATTTCAAATAGAAAAGTTTGAAATCAAGCAAAAATGAAGTTGAAAATGAAAAAGCACAACACATATATATAATGACATAGAAATCCCAAATCAACCCGTCCAAGCGCTTATAATCGGAATCCACATTGGAAATGTGAAAAAACAGATAAAATTTCTATCAATAAAAACACACAAATATAAAATTAATAGTTATCTATCGACAAATGGAAAATTCACACAAATCATTTTTAATGCAATACCGATTTTATCACTTGAATTAATTTATGGCAAAAAATCCGGAAATCTTTGCTCATTTTAAAGTTTTATGCTCCATAAAATTGTGTATTTACATAGGAAATTTGTAAAACCGTATTAAAACAAAAATCGTTTGTTAGAACTATTAAAATTATTTCCATAAAAACTTTATAAGTGATAAGGAATATAACACTGAATATTGCACCAATAAAAATGTTACAATGAGATAAAAATCAAGTATACAAATATAAATGAAAGCCTTTTTTTGTAAAATTTTTAATTTCTTTCAGACCATTTTGAATTTCTCAAATTACCATGATCGTTTAATGCTTAGCTGCTTTTAAAAATAACTTTATAAATTATGAAGTGAAAAAATGCCCTGACATATAGCAATGTTTCAATGAAAATGCTGTTGTAAATGTGCGCCGACGCAAATACAAAAATAAATTGTGCAATGACTCAAAAGTATGACATGGCAAAAAATACGACACAGTAAAACAGTTTATAATAATAATTAGCAATACTAGTAGCATCCAATAATATTTTACACATAACATCTTTTTTAATAATAATTAGATAATTGTATTAAAATGATCAGTGAAACTAATAGTAAAATTGTTGATAATAAACATTTCACTGTATAAAGAATAATAATTAATAATAATAATAATTTTAATAATTGATATTTTGTTTTGAAAAATCTGGTTTTAATCACCAGAATCTAAAAGCTTCTAATAATCCAAATACGAATTTTCTTTTACACTGTATTCTCGTTTCCAGAACTGAAAACAGAATATTAATTCAACCATTATAAAAATTTAGTTAAATAAAAATTTAATATTTACATCAAAGAAAATTTAAATTATATATATATATATATATATATATATATATATATATATAAATCATTTATAATATCAGTAAAACAACTATATCCTTTTCACCTTTTGATCAATTTCCTTTATCTTCATTAAAACGACAAATCTATATTTAAAATTTATTTTATACAAAATTTTGCCACAAGTGAACTAAAACTTTATCTAAGATCACAAAAAAATTTAAAATGTGGAGTTCTTATTTTGGCTGTTAACACTCGAGGTCTATCCCAAAATCTCCAAACTCTTTACGCCATATACTATGATGTAATAACTATGAAATCTTAAAAACACAATCCAATTCGGCTTAGAAATCGAATTATCTCTTTTCATAACTTCTAGAATTTTCTTAATATCTCTGAATCCTGAGAGTTTTCACAATTTACCAATAAAAATAACATTTTTTAATCTTTTTGCTTTTGCAACTAATTTTACTGACTTATCTGGATTTTTTAAAATTATTAAAACAATGCAAGAATCTTTAAGTTATATATAATATAATGAGTATTAAATAATAATAGGCATTCAAGTAACAAATAATAAATGATGGTTAAAGCAATAAAATAATTAAGAAGTAACAAAGGGCAAACAAAAAGAGATGACCAATCCAATGGTAATTGATAAAAAGAAAAGTGAAATTAAACAAAGTGATATCAGGCAAATCAAATAATTCATAAAAGGAACAAAAAAAATGGGATTTGAGTGTTATAATGGCTCGCAATTATTATCTAAACTCAACTGCTGCATGAATGGGCAAGGCATTGAATGTCGGAAAATCTCGAAACTAATTGACAGTTACATGTGGAATGTGTAAAAATGATATAAAGGAAAAGTGGAATGACCAAAAAACTGAAGCAAAAATCGTGAGTGATATATGAGAGTAGAGTATTTAAAATCAAAAAGTGTGGAGAATACAATTTATAGCGAAATTGAATTGTGAGAAGATACCCTGCGCCCATTCCAGTCGATGCGAGAACTTAAGTATCACTTTGCCCTAAAACTGACATCATTGTTGCATCAGCCAATGGACTGCATTCTACATAATACTCTACTATATTGTTTCTTCAAGACAATTTCCTCTAAATTAAATGGCCCGATCCAATTTTTAGTGTAATTATATTTAGACAGAATACAATTCTCTCCAAAATGATGTGTCGTTTGTGCTACATATCTGCTTTGTTTTGATTTTGTATTGTTCACCTAATTAAAAAAATATATTTCATTGAGTTTGCAATTTACTATATTTATTATTTTTAACAAAATAATTTAATTTGTAATTAATTTAAATAATAAAAAGAATACATTAAATGAAAGCTTATTAAATTAAATAATATTAATAATTAGATGTAATAATAAAATTTAAATATTAATTAAATTTATACAAAAATAAAATAATTAATAATAAAGATATAAATAATTTAACCTGATAACAGTGCGAGTCGTTAACAGTGTGTGTTGATAACAGTGTGAGGGTTTTTAACAGTATGACATCAGAAGTGTGCACGCGTACGATTACATACCTGGTAAGTATGAACTTCAGCGGTAAGTGGAGTCGAATGTAAATTTTTTACATAAAATGTAATTATTACGTAATCATTATTGTATCTGACTGGAAAAAATCCTACTACAAAATTTTATTTTACAACAATTGATTTACAAATAAATTCTTCTCTAATCTACACTTGTAGCTGGATAACACCTTAAAAATTATTCTTTTTGATAAATTTTTTTATTACCTTGTTTTATTTATTGATTTTTCAATTAATTAAATTTTGATAAATTTTGCATAGACCCAATACGATATTGATAACCGTATTTCCAAAGTTGATATATATAGTGATTCTCAGTCAAGGTGGTGCATGGATATAAATGGAATACCGTGACCTCAAAATAAATAAATACAGATATATTTTAATATTTTTGTTATCAACAATTTTATGAGACTTAATGATATTGATGATATTTGATGCATTTTTCAGTTTATACATTTTTATAATATTGTTTTGAATTAAAGCTAAATTCAGAACAATATTAAAAAAAATGTATACACTGAAAAATCTTGGAAAATCTTCAATATAAAATGGCGGTAACGGTAAGTGCTAGGGACTAAATAATATATATTATCTGGATTTATTTTAAACTCGCGACACCTTGGTTAAGAAGTACTGATCTATGGTATGTCACTTAAGACTAGGTGAAATAATAGCTATTTTCAGATTTTGTTTCCCTTTATCTGGTGACAGATTTGAAAATAAACTGTTTATATTAATCTCATCGTGAGGATATGAACAATTTGGCGTTAAATTTTTTTTGTTGGGGTAGAAAATAAGAATATGTTTAAATGCGGCAAAAATCAAAAACAAAGATGATAATCATACATCAACTAACACAAATAAAGAACATAGTATGTTGAGGATCGTTACACACGTTTTAATAAAATGATGAAACGCAAGAAGACGATAGCACCTACATAGTTAAGAGAAAAAAACGCATTCGAAAAATTAAAAAAGGTCAATGTTTCTGATGCAACAAATTTTTCTGTTTGTTTTTATTTCATTTCTCACAAATATTATGATCATATGGGTTTGGTTCAGAATTAAATTTTTGCTGATAACTATAATAATAATTTTGCATGTCACAGTAAATAAATACTGTTAGGTAAGCTCAAATATTAGACCGTCTAATAAGTAAAAATAAATATCAATGTATTGCTTTTTAAAAGGATGATTAAATTAGGGTCCAAATACAAATCAGTCATTTATAAAATTAAACAGAAACCAATTTTAAACTTAATACAATACTAAAAGTTAATTTTTCTTAATTATTTCGGTTATGTCTAATTGTGTTGCTATTTCCTTTTCGATGGATAATATTTCTACGTTATTCAATCGTTCGTCACTCATAGTAGATCGTAAATAGTTTTTTATTAGCTTCAATTTGCTAAAACTTTTCTCACCACTTACAACAGTAATTGGTATGGTAAGCATTTCTTAATGAAATCCAAATATTTGGAACTACATTTTGCAATCCATTGGATTTTATAAAGTTCAAGACATTTAAAGGTCCAAGAATATCTTTAGGATGCAGATTTCAATTCGTCAAATAATTCTGCGTCATCAATATTGCAATTATTTCCCAATTTTAATTTCAAATGCAGATCTTTGCAAAACTTAAGCAAGTCATTGTCGGCAGGTAATTTCTTAAGATTATATAAAATTGTCCAAGTTTGGTTAAATTCATTCGGCTGTTGAAATCGCTCTTGAAGAGATGCTATAGTATTATATAAAATTACATTAAAGACACTGTTCTTAAAATTGTTCTTTGGACTAAACTCCTATTTAAAAATAAGATAGTTTAAATGTTATAGTGTTATAAAATGTATATTAAGTAACATCATATTATAGTAAATTATATTACATTATTTTTAAATTAATTATATTGGTGACCGATAAATATATCAATATTAATAATTACCAAGCCTCAGTTGTTTAAATTTTCAGATTTGGATAAAAGAATTTGAATTTATATTTTGTAATTAAATAATAAATGTTATTAGAAGATTTGAATCTAATTGTGTCTAACATAGCGATCACGACCACGGATTTATTAATAAGCCGATTATTACCCGACAAATTTCATAAAGATGATTTAGAAAAAGTTATCAAAGGATTGAATTTAATTACGTCCAACAAATTCCAACTTTATATATTACTATTTTTAACTTTTTTAGACAATTTGTTTTAAAAAATGGAGGCGTGGCATCGTGGAGGTGAAAAATAACTCTACTTTGAGTTGTCGAGTAAATTATGAAATAATTTCATGAAATTCAATCAATTTAATATTTTCACAACATTTCAGAAATTTCCATAGAAAGATTTTTGCAAAGAAATAACAATGTAAGATTTACCTTGAAGTTAAAATAAATTCGTTTTTTTACCTCTTTTGTAACTTACCAGGAGCAATAGAACAAGGACCTTCAAATCTGGAGTTTAAAAAGAGGAAAACGTAGTTTTACGTTAACTTAAGTTTAAAAATAATAATTTTATAGAATTTCAGAAGTAGACAATCCGAATAATCAATGGCATATTAATGTGATAAAGCGACAAAAAAGCCCTGTAGACGATATTTTAGAATTAAGTATTTTCTTTTAAATACAAAACATATTTCCTTCGAAAAATTTCAAATATTACCATAGCAAATCGGTTTCAATTAATTAATAAAATTTGTTGATATCACATTTTGATGTTTCTAATCCAGCACAGCACAACCAACAAATATATATTTTAAAACTGTTTCGTAGTGAAAATATGAATCATTTTCACATTTTATTTTTAGTCTATAAAATCAATTTTGCACATCTATTGAAAATGTTGAATGAACCATTTCGAAAATTTTAATTAAGTATATTAATTGAGATAACATTGTTTTTCTATGTAATTGAGAATTTTAAAATAATCTATTTGAATATTGTACTTTTAAACATTTTATTCTGTAGGTCTTTCTAGTTTTGAATAATAAATCAATTTGTTTCAGTACTCATTTACATAGAATTTTATAATATTTTCCCTTTTTATATAAAATATTTGAACAAGTTGAAGATGAATTTTAACTTTATTCATTAGTTTCTGAAAAGTAACGGGAGTTGCGGCAATTCAAAATGGCATCCAATTGAAGCAATGTTAGTCATGTTTTGTTAAAAATGAAAGTTTTATTCAAAAGTATTGTCAAAAATATATTATTAAAACAAAAACAATTTCAAAATAATAAGTTGAGAACACACTTAAAACATCCAAATATTTATAAATACGTTATACAGTGACAAATGATTCACGAAATCTCTAATATACCTGTTTAAGGTCATTAATAACTTATGCAAATGTAGTTTCGATGCAAATCGAAATACAGTTATTCTGTAAATTATAATTTTAAGGGTTGAATTGTGATCTCGTAAAGTTAAGAGATCATTATTCAAGCTCTTAAATATTACTTTGTATCGACATTTATTTAATATTTATTAGTAATTAATTTTTTATGGTTTATAGATATTTATGTTCTCTTAAATGTAATTTTGGATATTTATAAATAATTGATTTTATTGAGGGTTTTGAAATTACAAATACTGTAAAAAATGAATTTATTTTAACTTTATGGTAAACCTCACGCTATAATTTCTTAATCTTCACAAAAATGGAGTTTTGTGGATATTTATGAAATATCTGGCATGCTGTGAAAATTTTTAATTTATTAAATTTCATGAAATATCTTACGAAATTGTTTCATCGTTTTCTTGAAGTCAAGTTATCGGAATTTACTTCAAAAATTTTCGCCACCATTTTTTAAAAAATGAATTAGAAAATTGTAATTTATAATTAGTTAATATTCATCTTTACATTTCAACATTTTGAAAGTTTGTATGCATTATTTACTATGTATTATGTTTGTGTGTAAGAAAAATTTTCTTCAAATTAGATTCTTTCCACACCAATAGTCTATAAATCGAACCGTTGGAGACAGTCGGTACAACCCTGGATTTTTTAAATGTTTAAATTGATTAAAATTTTCTTTGTTTAACTTAGAATGTTCTTTATCAAAGTGAAATTTATAATTTATACATGGATTTTATGATTTTTTATATGAATTTTGGAATTATGAAGAAAAAGGTAAGACATTTATTTATTAATTTAAATACAAAATTTTACAATTCATCCAAAATCTCTTCTTTATTCATACATTTTGGTTAAAATCTATTGATATTATGGTAATTATTTATTAAATTACCATAATCAGGCTTCTGTAGCTCTTCGTTGATCACTTGACATACCGCTTCATATCGATTGTTGAAAGGC
The DNA here is from genome assembly GCA_022537955.1 of Schmidtea mediterranea. Taxonomy (NCBI): domain Eukaryota; kingdom Metazoa; phylum Platyhelminthes; order Tricladida; family Dugesiidae; genus Schmidtea; species Schmidtea mediterranea. The sequence goes on along the minus strand of CM039681.1, from coordinate 109,855,161 downwards.
ATTGTGTTAAATCCTTGAAGAGAGGATATTTTTGTTCTTACCCCATTTTTAATTTTGCAAACACGCTCTCAACGGGGCTTAGAAATGGTGGTAAATGTTCCATCGTGTTACCTGCTGAGATGACATGATTGACACATTATCATGTATAAGGATATACCCTATACATCTAGTTTTTGGGAAAAATTCATTGATGAACAACTGATACGATTCTTTTTTGAAAGATCCACAGATAATTTTCGAATGGATAGGTACATTTTTTGAGATCGCGAGAACTAGCGATATATTTGGAACTCTATATGTTGGGACAGAAGCATATAATCTTTGAATTATTCTGGAACTGCCAACTTTTTTATTCGTCCAAGTGTTAAATGAGCACTCATCGATATACATTGATATGCATTTTTAAAAGAAATTAACTTTTTGATCAGAAATCTGGAAATTGTTTTTGTTGATACTTGGATATTCTGAATTATTTCCAAATATCTTTTCATTTGGTATAACGTTGATTAATAATTTTTGTCAACGTACTCCAATAATTTGTGTCCAATCCAATAAGAGTGTCGATTTCCACCTTATCGTCCTGTAGGAAGTTCTCCAGACCTTTTGTAACGTCCAACGATGCTTTTCACCGTTGGTTGTTTTGTTTAATTCCAAGAAGATGGCCTACTTCATAAAAATCCCGTCCATCTTTCATGGCTTCTATAATTCGTATTTTATCGGCATTTGATATCCTAATAAATTTTATAATTTAATTTAATTTTAAATATAAGCTTACTTATTTCTATGACTTTCTCTGTGCAAGATGGATAATTCCGTGGAAGTTTCAGGATATATTCTGTAACAAATTTTATAAAAATAATTAAATTAAAAAAACTAACATATTTTGAATCTGTTCTCTGAACACTGTCGATGCTGTTGAAGCATAAGAAAAGTATAAAAATAGCGACAATTTATCGTACAAGGTGCAATTTATTGACTAATTTGTTAGTACTTTTATTATAGAAATTTTCTGAACCAAGATTGTGTACAAATATATTTTTTCTTTTATGAAATTTCTCTGCCCTCATATAATATAAGCTCCTACTGAATGAGACAGCTCTTACCAACATTCTAACACACACATTTATTATTGGTTAGATTTTTGATTGATTATATAAAATCCATAATTTAATGCGCTTTGGTGTATACACCTGTTCCAGGTCATTAACAACTATAATAGAAGTTTGAATGAAAATCTGACAGCAGTTAATATGCAGTTTATGTATTAGCCATTTTTAAAATAACTGGTAAGTAAATTTTAAATAAAGTAAATTTTAAGGCTTTGATTGTGATCTCGTTAAGTTATGAAATCATTAAAAAAGCTCTTTCAAATATATTTGTAATTAGTGATTGCAAAATCGGTTACCCGATACATCGGCTAATCGTCCTATTTCAGCAAACCAATTAATCGGTTTTAGCATCATACAAACCGATTCTTTATTAATGAAAAATTTTTTATAAAATTTTTAAAAACAATCGGTCATAATGTTATTTTTTGTTGCTCTCCATACAAAATTTATAGCGAAAATAAATATACTTATATAGATCTATAATATTAATTAATCGCTTTAATTTTTTAATCGAATCGAATCGAATCGAAATATTTATTATTTTAAATAAAACTTTTGGCCTGGTTAATAATGTATTCATCAAACGTTCAGAGTACCGATAAAAGCAACACTAGTTCTGAGTTACATAATATATGGCATTTCTTCAAGCATGATAAACTTAATCAGTCGGCAAAATGTAATAAATGCATGAAGGTGCTAAAGTGTTATGGTAAATCAACAAGTTCTTTGCACTCACATTTAAAAACTGCACACAATACCAACGCATTAAAAAGAACGACATCAGATACAAAATGCATGGAAGCTGAATCTTCAGTTTGCTCATCATTACGCGAAACCGTGCAGATACCAAATTTTTTTCGAAGTCAAACTGATGATTCTTTAGCAGCAATTGTGTCAAGAATGACTGCAAAGGACGGGATTCCACTATCCATGTTTTGTACTTCGTCCAATTTGAGAAAACTTTTAATTGCAAAAGGATTCCAGAAAATTCCAAAATCTCCTAACTCAATAAGACAAATGATTTTTGGTTACTCAAAAAAAATACGAGATGAAGTTGTTAATGAAATATCGTTCTATAAACAGAAAGGTGGAAGATTGAGTCTCTCATTCGATGAGTGGACATCAACTCGAAATCGCAGATATTTAAATATAAATGCTCACTCAAATTCTGGAAGACGATCTTGAAATTTAGGTCTCGCCGGTGTTGTAGGAAGCTTGGCTGCTGGAAGGTTTGTAGACTTTCTCTTGCAAAAATTAAGCATTTTCAATATTTCGATGGAAAAAGATGTTGTTTGCATAATGCTTATCAGCAGCTTTGTTTTGCGCATGGTATACAGTTAGCAGTCTTAAGTGTTTTGTACCGTAATGACACATCTACTGAAGTGGAGTTGCTTGCAGATTTTCCGGGAAACGAAAAACATTCAAGTGATGAAGATTTAGCTGATGCAGATTTAGCTGATGAAGATTTAGCTGATGAAGATTTAGCTGATGCAGGTTTAGGAGCTGGCAACCAGAACTACAATTTCGATGTAGGTATTGAAAATGATCATAATATTGTTTCAATTTTGCACCACCGTTTGATGCCACTGATAGCAAAAGTGCGAAAAGTTATTAGATTATTTCGGTTTTCTCCTACTAAAAACGATGGAAACCGAATTTGGAAAAGAGCTCATGTTGATTTTGGACTCAAAAACACGGTGGAACAGCTTACTAACTATGTTTTAGCGGTTCTTAAAATTGAAGCTTTGATCGGTATTAAATCAAGCTATCAGTTTTCGGCAAATAAATTCAACTTGCTGTCTGATACAGTTGCTACGCTTACCCCAATTAAATATGCCCCCGAAGCTATCTGCCGTCAAGACGCTAATCTATTAACTTCAGATGCAACGTTGAAATTCCTAATTTGCACACTGGGAAAAATAAACTGCGTTCTTGCGAACGACATGAAGAATGCATTAGAATTCCGAATTAAGGAAAGAAGAACCGATTTATCAGGTTTGTTGCAGTATTTGCACAGTGGTTATGGTAATAGTTCATCTTCCTCCACTGACCTATTTCCTGCTTTGAAGAAAATCACGATAAAGAGACTCTTATTGAATATGGTGCAACGACTATTTATATCAGAATCAGATAATGAAAATGACGAACTACGAAAGCAGCATAGCGACGAAAATTTTAGTATGGAAGTTTCGATTGTTGAAGAAACCGAAAACGACACCGATACGATTAAGCAACAAATTCAAAGAGCAATTTATCAGAATTTGGCTGTATCTGACAAACGGAACACATTTTCTTCCACATCTTCAATAATCGAAAAAACTTTAAAACGTTAGCTTGCTCAATTTGAAGATGATGGAAATCGCAGTAAATGGTTGGATCTTTGTTATAACACCTTAAAATCAATTCCTCCTACCAGTGTGGAATCGGAGAGGGCGTTTTCCGTATCCGGAAACTTTTGTACAAAACTGAGATCACGATTAAGCGATGAAACGATTGATAATTTATGTTTTCTACGAGTTCATTTTAATAATTTTTAAAAACATTTTTCCAGAATTTGTCTAATAAAAACTTTAATATTGTTTTATTAATGAATTATATGTTTTTTATATTTTTAAATAAATATTATCTTTTTTATACATGAATTAAAATGAAAAAAAAGGTAAAATTGAAAAATTTTTACAAAAAATAGAAAAAAAGTTACTTTTAAAACCCGATTAATCGGTTTTAGTAAAATTGAAAACCGAAAAATCGGTTTTAACTTTTACAATACTTTTTGAAATCACTATTTGTAATTAATTTTTTAGGTTTTTAGGAATTTTTGTCAATATATTTCAATTATTGGATTTATTTTTCGATTTAATGTAAGTCAGATAAATTTAGAAGTGAAATTTATTAAAAGCAAATTTATATATTACCAAAACGTTTCTAAATTCCAATAAATTATTTCTCTGTTCCTAGGAAAAATTTCTGAAATGTTGAATGTCGTGAAAAATCTTAAGAAATTATTTCTTAATTTTTATCGAAAACTCAAAGTAGAGTTATTTTTTTCAAAACTTTTCGCCTCCATTTCTTAAAAAAAATTGTCTAAAAAATTTGAGCCATTAATTTTGAAAGTGGCACAAGTCACTTTTATCGAAAAACGAATTAGAGCTAAATAGCTCTAAACAACAAAATGTTTTTTCATATTTTTCATATAACATACAGAATTATTAAAGAAATAACAATAAATCAGTAAAATATGAAAAAATTATACGTATTTGTAATCACAAATAGCTCTAACTCATTTTTCACAAAGTCACTTATGCCACTTTCAAAATTAACGGCTCATATAGAGTTTGTATTCATCTGGAAATTTCTACATTTTGAAAGTTTGTATGCATTATTTAATATGTATTATTAAAAAAAATGTTTCTTCGAATTCCTTCCTTTCTATGATATAAGTTGTTCAGATATGTAATTCATTTGGACAAATTACATATCCACACATGTATATGTCTTAAAATATAACGTTATTGATTTTTTCATTTTATTATAGGTGTATAAATAATCGAATATAAAGTGTAATGAATAAAATAATTTTTAAACACGTAAATGGAGCAGTTACAACATATAATAACTTTTGGATTTCAGACGAATACAAATTTAAATTAATTATTTAATATCTAAGAAATATGTCACGAAGCTCGTTTATCGAACAACTTTAAAATGAAAACTTTTAAACAATCGGTTTTTGATAATTTAAATGCTTCGGAAAACATCCAGGAAAGAAAGGTACATATAAAATTAAAGAATGTAAAGGTGATTCGAAAAAAATTATGTGGATTACTGCAAAGCATTTATAAAATTGATGAAAAAATTTCGATTACCAAATAATTCTTTTTTATACAAAATTATGTTCATGAATTTTTAAAAGTTTATGAAAATTGATGACCTAAAAAAAACGTAATAATACATATAAAAATTCGTCAAAAATTAGAAAAAAAAATCAGCAATTCTTTTTAATTTTTTTTTCAATACGTCAGCCAATTCTCGTTATCAGAAATCATCTTTAGTTCCGGAACGCGTTCCTGTCCAAAAAGGAAGTACCGGAACGCGTTCCTGTCCAAAAAGGAAGTACCGGAACGACGTTCCGGCTCGACAACACCACTGCCAATAACCTTCCATAAACAACTCAAGATTAAACACAATTGTACTCTGATTTTTATGTTGTTTTGCTTTGTATTTTATATTAAAATTTTAAAAACATTTTAAAAGAGAAATTATTTAAATTTTAAAATTTTAAATTCGATGAAAATGTATGATATTTTATTTAAAAATCTAAAAAAACTTTAAGCCAATCAACAAACAATTAATTTTAAATGAAGACCAGAATGCTTATGACAATTGAAAATAGCTACTCTCCAAAAAATTGAAAAGGTTTATTGGATAATAAAAAAGTTTTCGTCAATTTAATAAATAAGTTACAGCGAGGCTTATTCTGTTATTTATTTGTCTAATATTTTAAGTAATATTGATAATCAATAAAATTAAATTAATATTCATTAATTTGCACGAAATTTTATTTATAATGAAAATACATTTAAAAATTTCAGTATTAACTATTCAAATGTAAATAATTATTCTTCAGTTGCCCTGCCCCTAAATTCTTGGATGAATTAATGGGAAAGAAATGACAATATAATCAAAAACTAACTTTTTGATATAGGATCTTGATATGGCGCCAAAATTCACTCGGTTATTTAAAGTTTAAAAAGCAGAACCACCCATCTCACTTTGTAAAATGGATCTACCTTATTCACGAATAGAAGAAAAGGCACGAATATTTTTTAAATTAAATTATTAACCTTTTAAAAAAATCATTTATCTTTTTGTTCGGCTTTGATATGTTTTGTTTCCATTAGAATTTCATTCATTTATCTTCATGTAGATTTTGACTATAGATCAAAGTTAATTAGGGAAAAAACATTGATTTATAGTCGAAATCTAAACGTAGATGAAATATTAACCTTCCAGTATACTTTTATTGTAAATTATTAATTATTCATTTTTGAAATGAATAAAAATTATGACAAATTAAATTCTGGTTTAAGTTATGTAAAAACAAACTTGTTAATTTCTTCGGAAATTGTAGATAAAGATGTCGGAGATGCTCCATAAATATTAGTGAGAGTTCGTTTACTTATTGCCCAAATAAGTGAATTCCTACTACACGGCTGACGAGAATACCGAGCCTCATAAAGGTGATATATTAACTCTGCAGTAGCCATCACAGTTTTTATGTCAATCTTTAAAACACATCATTATTTTATTATAGATACTGTAAAAATTACTTTGCAAGCTATTGCCATTGCTTTCACAAAAGTCGTATTTCTATCTTCTTGAATTACTATTAAACATGCCAGAGCTATAACAGACGGTCTTTGACAACATATCTTTAAAGATGTCTGGCTAATTTCTAGTAAAGTTTCCAGTTTGATCCAACTACTTTGCTTTTCATTACCTCGTACCTTCCAGAAAAATGAAAGAAAGTTATGAGCAGTGACGATTTGCAGATTATTGTTCAATTTTGTCAAAATGATTTCCATCATACGTTCAAGATCTTGGACAGATCCTCCACATTTTGACAACTGAATAAGACTTTCCAATGATGGGCATTGTAACTAAATAATATTAATTATAAATTCTTTAGATGGACTCTATATATTAATTGATAAATGTAAGTGATCATTTGTATTAAATTCAAATTCTGGGATTACAATAAATAGCTGCTATTAAAATTTCGATTTTTAATTAACCAAAATCACCTGAAACTCAGTGGCCTAGATATAATTAATTAATTTAAACAAACATTTTATTCAAGTTCAAACTAGGTTAAGCAAATTTCAAAAAATTGATATGACATAGTAAAATGATTAATTAATTATTAAATTGACACAATTTTCCTATAATCAATAATAATAATGTAATTTTATCAATTTACTTTGTCACGTTCTGAGCCATTGGCAACAATGTATAAACTTGTTGTAGCTACGCATGTCATATATTTAGGTTTTACCTGAAATATAATAAATTTAACCCAGAAAATTTATTATTGAATAAAATTTTTTTTGAAAACTATTAAAATGTCCTCACTTTGACTCTAGATATAAATCGATCGATTAAGGAAACCGATTTTACAAAAACATCAATTGGTAGTTCAAAAAATATTTTATTTAATATTTGAAGATTCTTGACAGTATAATCTCTCAATTCCGCATTTACTTTATCGTCAATAATTGGATCAACATAAAATAGAAAAGAACAATCAATATATGATCTATTTTCTACGAATAGCATATTTGATATATGATTAACGAATTTCTTGTGAATTTCTTGATCTTGTTTCTGGAAATATTTTAAAACACTGATAACTTTATATGTGAAAAAAACCTCTTTATAAATTGTTTGGAATGATTGTTCTGTTGGTTGATTTAATTTCTGAAGCACCAGTAACTGAGAATGTTGGTCATCAGTCAGCTGTTGGTTTTTTCGACATTTAATTGACCTTGGAAAGACAGATTTAGGTAGTTCGGCAGATTCGATAAACTTTACTAAGCTTTCCGAATTGACCATTGCCAACATTCTCTTTTTAGTCATTTTACGATTTGCTACTTATGCAAATTGTAGAACTCCTAACACAGACTAGAAACAACTTAGTTGTAGAAATTATTATATTTTTAAAAAACCAATGACAATTTAATAAGAAAGATCCAATCATATTCTGATTTAGTTTACAGCTGATACAATGTTCTTACCCGATTGACAGAATTGCTACAGAATTGTATTGAAGATGGAATTGCATGCTACCGTAATTGCCTCACTCTGTTATTCCAGTAATTTGTTAGTATGCACATACTACTTTTAGAAACAGAATGTATGTAACCACATAATCGATAATAGATAGATTTTATAAACATTAAAAATGGTTTAATATTTGAATCTATTTATCAATTATTATTTAAAAATATATTTCATTAAAAATTTTAAAAAATTTAAATCATAATTGAAATAATTTTAACGAAAAATTTAAGTTATTTTAACTCATTTGTATAATTTCTAGTTTGGCTTAATAATTTCATGCCAGGCTACCAGAGTAGCCAACTCAATAAATTAGTTTCCATTTATAAATATTAAAATCATAATTTTTATCATAATTCATTTAAATTCGGCGTTTCTCTAATCTATACGATGAGCTTATTTTATAGGATCAGGGGCTTCCAAAGTGAGTCATCAAAAATTTTAATATTTATGTGATAATATTTAGGCATAATTAAAACGGACATAAAATTAAGTTTTAAAATGATTAAAATTAAAAATAAGATTTAAATTAACTTTTGATAAATTAGATGAAAATATTTTAAAATATTTGATTATAAATTATTATACTAATTATTAAATAAAATAAGTAATTTATTACAAATTTATATTTTGAATAAAATAAAATTTTAATATAAAAATAAATGCCGTTGTTAATTTTGTTTAAATATTCAGAAATATGGAATATATATTTTTGATTTGAATAAATTTTGAACTTTTAATGACTACAGATTTTGAACTAATTGAAGATGTTTTCACAAAATCTAGCATTACTACCACGTCTATGGAGCTTTTACTAAGGAAATTGACACCAGAAGAATTAATAAAGGATGGATATGTGGAAATATTTATCCAACAATGCGAGAAATATTTCCGGATCGAGAAATTAACGGGTTTCCGTCAAGTGATGATGGTTTAACTCTGGATTAACAAGGAGAATAACAAGATTTTCTATGATTTCATTACCTATGTTGTAGATAATTGTCGGCGGACACTATTGACTCCTCATATTCTTTGTATTAAATAAGGAACAGCCAATACAATATTTTTTCGTAAATCGTATTTACACTCGTCAATACACGCACTTGATTTCTAATAAATGAACCTTTCTTTTTTAGTATTATAAGTTTGTAACTCAATGGGTAACTATCTCTACATATTTGCTAATCTTCTCTATACCCTGCACAAACTCCATTTTAACTTAACAGGATAACATTTTTCCTGTCAAGTTCGGAAATATAAGTTCACCCACATTGCACAGATATTAAAGTGTGAGAAATATGACTAGACAAATAATATATGAGCACATAAAAAAATTAAGTAATTAGTTTGAATACTGTCACTGCAAAATGATTGTGATTTCAAACAAGTTTAAGGTTGTAGGAGATTTATAATTATTCTCAAGATTTTGAATTAGAGCAGAACAGATTTAGTTTAGATAAGCTAACAATAAAGTTTTTAAAAAAGTCGTTTTTTATATTACAGGTTTATTCATAAATATATATGTTACTCATAATTATATATATATATATAGTATTCATTATTATATATATAGTATTCAAAATTATATATATATATATATATATATATATATATATATATATATATATATATATATTATTCATTATTATATATATGATGTTCGTCAGTCGTTGTTTTCCTTGTTTAAATTGAGCGTTATCCCATATTATAATACACAACCAGTGTTGCACTGTACCGATCAGATATATTTTCTAGATTTTTTAAATGCTTGTTCACTATAAATATTTTTATACAAGTACAATCAACCCACTATATAGCGCTAAATTTCGGGAAATCGTGGATTTTTTTTAATTATAGCGATATACGGGGGTGGCGCTATATTTAAATGGCGCTCTATGGGGTGCTGACTATATATTAAATAATTTTACACAATATTTTAAAAATACATAGTCAAATCCATCAATTAAATCAAGAAATATTGCATTAAAAAAATAAGAAATACGAACAAAACTTTTAAAATTTCTAATATACTGATACAACATTTTAATTCAAGTTTACAACACTACAAACTTTTATTCAAAAAAAGGCACCAGTGTAGACTAACTCCATGAACTTCCTCATGTGTGCGTACAACGCATTCATGCCAAAACTAATATCTTCATTCATTTCACCAAAAACATTCGTAGCGAACTGTTTAATATTCGAATTCATCTGTGGTAGTGGTGTTTTATTAAAATATCTTGCCTTAAAAACACTGAAACATTCTTCAATTGGATTTAATCCGGGTGAGTAAGGGGTTATAAAATCAAATATACGTTCATTAGAAATCAAAACCATTCAGCTTACATTCCTTCCTCTTGGTTTCACAAGAACATTTACCGGGGTATTCTTCGGTGAATATCCGTAATTCATCATCATGTGAAGATTAAGTCCTGTTTCGCCGAGATAAAATAATGTAGAATATGGAGTATTTCTATATTTTATCGAAAAGGCCTTTCGTTCATTAATTATTCGAAGATCAGTCACTTTTTCGTATACTTTTTTTTACTCTTTTCCTTGTTATCTCTACATTTTTTAATTGCCACGATAATGTTGGTTGAGATGCTGAATATAATTTTCTTCCATTTTTTTTATTACACTTTGCGTTAAAAGTGGGTCATATTGGATAATTTTCTGCAACTGCAAAAGCATGTTACCATCACTTAAAACAGCCCTACTCTTCTTCTTAATCAAAGTCGATAAGTTAATGTCTTCAACCTAGCACTTTTCAATCTCCATAAATCGTTTCTGAACAGTTATAATTGATAGATTTAAATTCCGGGCGATTTTTATGAAAGAATTGCTATCTTTGCGCATCGCATAAATCGTTTCAAGATCTTTTACAGTGATTGTTGTTCTGATTATACGCTTCCTGGTCAAATTGTCGTTGTTTTCCATCGTGGGTATTTTAAAATATTAATAACACATATATATATATAATTATGAATAACGTATATATATTTATGAATAAACTTGTATCATAAAATTATTGTTTTAAAAAATTGTATTTTTGTTTCTAAAATTTGTCATCCTAAGAAACTGTGTTTATCGCCTTTGCTAGGAACCGGCTTTGTCTACGAATTTGTCTTTGGCGCACCTGCGGTTGAATTTTTTGAGTGAGCTTATATTTGAACTTTTGTCTGTCCAGTGCTTTCCATGCTTGGGCAGACAAAATGTTGAACCAAAACATTACAAAATAGATTTTGCTAGAAGCAGGCAGTTTGTCCGTTACACTCATGTGACAATTTTGAGGTTTAATAAAACTTGTTAATATGTTAGGTTCGTTAGATTGATTTACTGCAACGTCTAAAACAAAATTTTACTGAATCTGACTCCAAAAGATTATCTTTATTTACGTGCGTCTAAAATTATGTTATAAATATTAAATAAGTATTTTACTAAATAAGATTTATTAATTCAAAATCTAATTTATTGTGTATAAAAAAATAAATAATGTATTACTGTTGGCTTAAGTAAAATATCGGTTGTATCAAACCGTCCTAAACAGCACGTCTAAGAAATCAAGGTTGACCTTAAATTCATTAACAGCTCGATCTAAGTGAACAGAACCAAAGTAGGGTTGTTACAAGTTTAACGTGACAGTAAAGGCCCAGAAATTATTCTTTAATTTATATTGGTGAATATTCACATCCAAAAAATTGTGGAGGTCTTCCCAGGTAATGTTAAAAAGAAAGAAAAAATGTAGCAGGATAAATCCTGATATCCTGACTTCTTCCTATTGCGAAACAAGTATGTATAGTAGTAAAAATAAACTACTAAATCTATGTAAAAAAATAGTAATAAAAAAACAAATAGTTTAAATCAAGTGAACAAAAACCAAAGAGAAAAACTTTGCAGGAAGCACTTATTTCAATACATGGCGGCACTTACCATTTCTCATACTCGGCAACTCTTCTGACATCTGAGTAAACAGGTTTTCCACTCTCTCTCTAAAAATTGTGCTGAAACCGTGTTCTATTATCGCAATAAAGATAATCTACTTTAACATACCTGAACCTTGAATCCTCATATATTTACCAAAAATATACAATAAATGAAGGGACACATTTCAACAATGTAGAAAATATTGTTTACCAAATGATAACGATAAAAAAGATATATGATTGTAATTTATTTGAAAACAAACTCACTTATTGAGGAGTACTAAGTAATATTAGCAGATATATAAGTTTATAACTCCTATCCTCTCGTTTTAATTTTTCATCAAAAGCTATGATTATAATTTTTTACTTTTACCAGACATTCTAAGATTATATTGAACTTTTACAAACATGGTACTTTAGTTCAAATTTTTACCGATAGTAAAAACACAGGAGTCACTTGAGATGAACTGCGGCGCTATTCTGACATACGATACAAAGCGTCATTTTTACTACTATCGAGTGCCAATAGTCCGTTGGTAGCTACGTTCATGCTGTCTTCGCGCGTACCAAATATTATATAAATTTTCTATTGATTAAATTCTATTGAAATTCCATTCGTAAAAATAAATTGACATTTTGGTTAGGGTTTTTATTTGTGTCATGGTAAATTATAATAATAATAATAATAATAATAATAATAATAATAATAAACAATAATAATAATATAAGTAATAATATTAATTGTAATAATAATAATATTTAATAATTATAATTAATATTCTTTAAATTTCCCAACGGTTTACTTCACTTCATCGTATAATTTTTAAAACTTTCCGATTACAGCAATACCAATTCAAATTTAGGGTCATAATTCTTGCATACATTCTTGACATTATTTATATCAGCAATCTATTTACACAAATTAGTCAAATTACAATCAGACATTCTCAAACATGGATCATATAAAAAAAGCATAATTTGTAAATTATATTGGTAAGTTTTAAAAAATAATCATAAACCAAATTATTTTGTGAACATATTCGAAGATTTTTTTCAAAAGATGTATAAAAAATATAATTATTTAATGCAATTAATAATTTTTATAACTTCAAAAATAATTTAACTCACTTTTTTTGAATAATTTCCGAAAAACAAGTTATCATTAATTAATCATTTCCTGAATATTCATAATCATTATTAATAATAATATACATGAGCTTGTAGATCAAAAGTTACAATTTTAAGTTTGAATAATGATTTAATTTCCTTGTAAAATCATAATTCAACTCTTAAAACTTTATAACTTTGTTGGGTTTCTGGGTGTTGAGATTTTGAAACTATATGGTTGTTACCCAGACAACCCCATACAAATATTTTCGCTTACCACTCGGCCCCCGTTGCTAAGCAACGTTGGAACTGTGTTAGAGTGGGTGGATCGTCCGCAAAAAGTGAGCGGACCAAAACGATCCATGGGTCCAACGAGCTGACGATAGAAGGCCTGTGCTTGATTTGGAGTTTTTGGTCCCACTGTTCTCCTATCTTCTTCAATTGTTAATCCATAATGTTTAATCATTTATCATTATGTCTATTCCTATAGTGATCCTTGTCGTTGTTCTACTTATTGATTTTACTATAGTCTATACACCCTTCGTTATGTTAAATATCCACAGTATCTCTCTTACCCTTATCCCTATTATAAGTACTATGTTCCATATTATTGTTACTAGTATTATCATCGTTACTATTATATGTGTTATCTTTATTTATTGTTACTGCTATTACTATTACTATTATTATTATTGTTAATATTATTATTATTATTATTATTATTATTATTATTATTATTATTATTATTATTATTATTATTATTATTATTATTATTATTATTATTGTTATTATAATTATTGTTATTATTATAATTACCATAATCCTTACTATTATTATTACTAGTATTATCATCGTTACTATTGTTGGGCCAGAACGTAAACGGCCTTGAGGAATGTTTTAATGGATCAGTAACACACACGCAAATATAACATGCAATTTAAATAAACCTATTAAACACCAATTAAACCCTATAAAATATGAGAAAAAAGGGAATTAAAAATAAAATAATAAACATAAAAATAAATTAAAATAATAACAAAACGCACCAAGATTCGCACGATACCAACACAAACATAACAAGAAAACACAACAAATTCGACAAAATTGAAAAATTAATAAAAGTTCATGAAAATGAAACTTAAATCAAAAAATTTGAATTAGTAATAATTCAATAAAAATGCTAAACGAAAAATTATTAAAATAAATGGAAAAAATATAAAATTAAAGAATAGAATTTACTAGAAAATAACAAGGTCGAATTTTGTTTTACTGCATCAAATTTAACATGCGAGAAAAATAGGTATATATACTGATCCATTTTCACATTAAAGTTAACCTTAACCTTAACCTTAACCTTAACCTTAAAAAATCATATTTTCAAACACTTGGAACTATTTTACAAATTTGTTTAAAACTATTCCAATTTAATTTTTAGGTGAGAAATATTTATGTTGGAACCCTCTCTCCACGTCACATCCTTGCAACTCAGTAGAGCTCTGCTTGGACGTCGGCGTGGGGAGAGAGGCATTTATGTTTTATTTTATGATATGCAATTTTATGCGATTTTTATGGATTGGCAATGAATGGTAACTATGTTCAATTTTTGTTTATAATTAATAAATATTATTATAATTAATGCATTGTTATATGTTTAAATAAACTAAACCAAAATTTTTCTGTCGAAATTTTTCCGGCCCACAGCCAACACATAACGCAAGAAAGCAAAATCTACATAGTACAGATGCATGTAAGTGCGTGGAAGATCGCCAATGATATGTACCCGTGAAGACTCAGCGTGCGGAACGCATAGGTTGTAACGTCAATATTATCCCTATAGCTGAAAAGAGAAATAAGGAAGAAGTCTCTGGCTGCTTCCTCGTTTCTCATTTCTGTAAAATCGACCTAAAGTTATATTACACACGGCTCAAAATCACCACACCGAGTAGTCCAGTGGGCACTCAGTAAATATAATATAAACACAATCTGCGCCTAAGGTCTATTAAAGGGAAAGGGTACTGGAATCAATAAAACGAAATCATTGATATACCTATGTTGAACTAATATTTCGAAATAAATTAAAAACATTGATATGATTTAACGGACTTCATAGAGAATTATTACATCAACGATTCGGTTAAATTAAAATAACTACTGATTATAGATAAGGTAACAATTAAAGTGATTTATTGCTCACGATTAGAGTAATTCCTATATTAAATTGTCATAAGTTAGCAAGAGTAAAGCGATTAAGTTATTATAATCATAGATAAACCTTAAAGCAATAACAAGTAAATCTCGGATCAACTCAGTTTTAGTAAAATATTACAACGATTAAATAAAAGCATGTAATGGAATCATCAGTTAAAACGAGGTAGCTTATTGAGTGGCCAATTCCAGGATTTAATAAAGGAAAATAATTGACTGTCACTAAAATAATTCATGGGTTAGATGATAAAATAATTGACCAACTAATTCATAGTTTAATATTAAATAAAATGTATTGGTTACTTGGAAGATAAAATCCACTCCAAGTCATTGGGCGAAAACTTGAATTAACTGAATCGTTGATATAGAGGAAAGCTTACAGACAAATTACATCAATAGAATTAAAGCTTTATTAATTAAATTCAAAGCGAGACGACGAAACGTTACTTAAAAACTAATAATTCCGAGATCCAAAGTTCGAGAAATATATTCCGTAGATATCAAAATGAATAGAATGACACAACTAAAATCTTCGAAGATTCCAAAATTCATTCCTCCTTACATAATAACTGTATCCCATCATCCGATAAACAGCGCATAACGTCGTAGATAAGCCATGAAGGCTCAATCTAATAATCGAGTAGAGAATAGACCCTGAATCCCTATAATGACACCAAAAATCATGCGGAATCAAATCACAAATTAAAATACTCACCACGGACCCGATCGTTGTGCTGCCGTGCTTAAAGATCCCTTCACTGGAAATACTTGACAAAATTCTAAACGAACTGATAACATTAAAATTAAGACGAAATATACAACACTTACCCGATCGTGAACTATTGAATTTTCGTCAATCGCCGAAACTTTCATCACTAATTATTGACTGAACGGAAATGGCTAGCGTAAACAATATCAATGCTAATGATAAATAAACCAACTCATTTAGAACAATCAATAATTTCAGCATCCGGCAAATCTACCAAAATCATGGAAAACAATTCTCGATCAAAAGGAGAAAGCAAAGGACCGGAAGCATTCTTAGAAGGAGGAGGACTGACAGAGCTGGTCGCCATGCATAGTGGTAATTCATTTTTGCCTTTTATAATCATTTGCTTTCAATAATAAATAAATGAATTTGGATGGTAGAACTTTGCGATACATTATTAATTAGTATTAATTTCCATAAATCATTTATACCACGATGCACCACTCGTAAGGCGGTAGAGTACACAGTATCACCAATTTGGATAGCTCTGCAATAAAACGTCGAATTAGGACGGATGGTCCCGTAATTGAGCGCCATTGAGGAAATTAGATGGGTTATTTCGGTAACAAGCTAAACCACCAACTACATTTTACCACTCACTAACATACTCGATTGATCGAGGAGATAGTTGGCACTTAAGAGACAAATCTAATCGAGGGGATTGCTTGCCCATCAAACAATACAATACAACTTCTCTTTAACTCATGATAGGTTTGGTTACGAAACATCTCACCCAAGATCTTAGATGATGAAACCCATGACAGTAAATATTCGAAACATTTCAAGGGGAGTAGTTTCTTACAATAGCCTGAAATCACCATCCGTGTTAAACCCAGTAGTAGAAATTCCGAATAGGTTAATATCGATAATCACGTTTCTGAGGCTTCCCCGTAAATAAATAGTCGATGATGAGATTTAATTTCAGCTCTCAATGCTACACTCTCCCTCGCAGATCGCTGGAGATGGGCTTGGGCCCAGCACCGCCAGGAGCGATGCCCGGAATTTCCGCCGTCGAAATTCCTCGACCGGGAGAATCTGGGAGTAGGCTCATCTACGCAATGGAGCCCGTCAGAAGAAATACTCCAGCAGGCTCAACAGCAATTGGAAGACTTGTTGTCTCAACGGCGAGATTTGGATTCCCAGGTGGCCCGAGCTCGCCAGTATTTGGCCAATGTAGAAGAGGATTTGCTGGCGGGGCGGATTGCCAATTCATACTGGCACCCCCAACAGACCTCATTGAGCAGCACTCGTAGCACTAAAAGGCCGACGATGGCCATTTCCGGCTTCACACCCGAAGAGTGGGTAGTGAGCAAATTCCCCTGACAGTAATAACTATCATGCGTTGTTGTTGAACCAATATTATTGAGTTGTGTTTTCTCTTAGCTAATAAAAATCATAATTTATTGTTAGTTCTTTGCCAGGTAAAGTCTTCATCGGTGTATACGAATTTGTTTAAAAATTAACGTGATACTCGTAACATGAATCTCTAGATTTGATTTTGTTTATAGTAGATATGAATCCAACTCAGTTATTACAACGGGAACTATCTCGAGCACAACGGCGCAATCGGACACTTTTTGGACAAATATTACAGCTGACCAACGAGTTCCAACAAGTGAAATCTACCTGGGCAAACCCGGCCAGGCAAAAGTCCGTTTACCAACGCCTAACAGCGGCTCAAAGGGGCTGGGCGGAAGAGCGCCAGTTAAATCAAAGTCTCCGGACTCGAATTCGAGGGCTGGAAGTAGCCCTGGCGGCAAGTCGGGAAGGGCAAGCGGTCACTTACCCGCTCATCTTCGCCCGTCCCAGTTGTCTCATCAGACAAACGCTCACGAACCTGCACCTGTCAAAGATTCCCCAACCGCCCCATCTAACAGTCGTCGACCGGGACGTAAAGAACGCGCCCGCCGCAAAGCCGAGCAAAAATCCATTGTGAACAATTGTCTTGACGGACGAAATACATTTTTCCTTGAAACCATATTTGTGATTAAATCAAATTTTGTATATTTTCCATATAATTAACTAAAATAGAATGGCATTCGTAAATGCTCTCCTTAGGTCGTTAAAACGATAGTACTTTTTGGTATTAGTAAGCATAAACTCCAAAACTCCACACGAGGGACCAGATGATCAAAAGCGAGCGCAGGTCTTCTATCGACAGCTCGTGAACCCGAGGGTTGTCCGAGCAATTACAGTACTAGAGATAATACTCAATTTTTGCGGACAGTCCACCACTTGAACACATTACCAACGTTGCCTAGCAACGGGTGCCAAGTGGCAGTCAGCATCTTTTTGTATGGCGTTACTGGGGCAACTAGAAGGATAAGCAAGACTCGAAACCCTGTAACCCACCACTATTATATGTGTTATCTTTATTTATTGTTACTGCTATTACTATTATTATTATTATTATTATTATTATTATTATTATTATTATTATTATTATTATAATTATTATTATTATTATTATTATTATTATTATTATTATTATTGTTATTATAATTATTGTTATTATTATAATTACCATTATCCTTACTATTATTATTATTAAGTTTTTTTATATGATCCGTCCTTATTCCTCGGCTTTATGGAAATATTTTACTTATATAAAATTTAGTCGTACTCCATCCTTATTTTACAGTTTCCGATAAAGTATTTTTGTTATTTCGGAAATTTTGAGCAGCGTTCCGCCCTTATTTTACAGTTTTTAATAAGGTGTTTTAAGTATTTCGGAAAATTTGCACAGCGTTCTGCCCATATTTTACAGTTTTTTGATAAATATTTTAATTATTTCCAAAAATTTGCGCAGCGTTTCGCCCATATTTTAGCTCTCAACTAAAAATAATTTGTTTAGTTCTTACATATTATTTAAAATATTCCTTTTCATGATTTTGGTCGTTCGGATTAATCCTTTTCCGATGGCTATTCATTTTACCTGTTGTAACAATTTCGCAATTTTCCCCGCTACCCTTTCCTTTGTCCTTATGATCTAGTTGTGTTCACATTGTATTTAATGAGTGCCCACTGGACTACTCGGTGTTAGTGATTTCGAGCCGATTGTCGTTTAAAATGCTATGTCGATTTTATAGAAATTAAGTGCAAGAACGTTGAGCCAAAAGACCCACTCTCGAGCTACTTGCTTTCGCTATTTAGTTTTATGATTTGATGTTTGGATTCCAGCGTTATGCACGGCAGAATCTTCACGGGGACGAGATATTGGCGGATGAATCTGCACTTACACATCTCGAATTGTTATGTGGAGTTTGCTATGTTGTTGTATGTTTTGGCTGTGGGCCGAAAAATAAATAAATAAATATTACCATATAAGTTGGATAAAAGCTTCGATACATAAATTGTTTATTCGGCATGTCATATCTCACATAGTAGTCCACTCGTATCATCACAAGTCATTTAATCATTATAAATCATATAGCAGGTATACCTTCATTTTTAAATCATAAGTCAATGCACAACAACTGAGAGTTGTCGTGTCCAGACAAAACACTTTCCAGTGTTAATTGCCTGAATGCACGGCTCACAGTTGTAACGCACACCAACTAAAAATAAAACTGCAAAATAAGACTGAAAGTAATTCTGCAAAAAAGTTGATAATTTGTTAAAAATACATGTGTATATATACCTATAATTTGACCTTAACCTTGCGTGTTATTTTTATTGTGCTAAAACAAAATTTGACCTTGAAGTTATTTGTGTTATCTAAATTAAATTTTTATTATTTTCTTAATTTAAATTGGCAATTTATTTCTAAAATTTTTTATTAGGTTTATTCAACCAAAAATATTTTATTTTAACTCACTTAATCCATTAATTTTTTACTTTTATATAACTTGTCGTTTTATGGTCAAATTTTCTTGTTAATATGTTATTTTTTATGTTAATTTCGTGTGTTTCTTGATGCATTTTGTATTTATTTTATTTTACTTTTATGTTTTTTGATTTTATATTTATTTATGTTCTCTCAAATTTTAGAGTGTTTAGTTGATGTTGTATGTTGTATTTAAAGTTATCTTGGTGCTGGGTTTTCGTGCAATATTACTCATATATTTAAACAATTTTCAAGGCCGTTTGTGTTCTGGTCCAACAACTTTAAGCTTATAACTTTAAAAAATAACTTACTTTGCAGTCATTTCAGAAATGGCTGAAATCCATTAAATTTTCTCAAAAAATAAATTCCAATGAGTTGATTTATGTTTCAACTTGCATTATAGCGGAATTTATATGAACTTCGCTTGGTGTGCTAGTTCATTGATATTCTTAATCCGTGCTTGTAGTCCTGAATAAATTCCAGGCATATTTTTATTCTTATGAAACATTGGTAGTTTAATTAGGAATTTCCATAATAGAAACACCACTACTTACCTGTTCTGGAATTGCTGTTACTGCTTTTTAATTTAAAAAATATCTAGTTTAGTTGTTTTTTCAATGATTTTAATGAGTTTCTTTTATTTTTCTTTTGCTACATTTCTATTATGAGAACCGATGTTTTTACGCCCTTCCATTTAATGTATTCTACAAATTTTAAAACAATAGTTCTGTAAAATAAATTAACAACTCAAATGTAGAAAATCGCTTATCATAGAAAATTAATTACTTTATAAAATAATTATCTGAATACAAATCACCAAATACCACTCAAAAAATTCAAGTTTAAGAAAATAGAAAAAAATGAAATTTTGATACCAAAGCAATCTGAGGTGAAATTTAGAGAAAATATTATTTCAATTAGATGCGCAAAACAACTAACTTACTATGAATTTTAATGTATATTAATATGATTATCTTTCAATGCTTAATTTCGATTACATAAGTTAATTATGGTTATCAATAAATTTAAAATTAATTCTGATTATGTGATAAAAATAAAAAAAAATTATGCTTGATGGAATTTTTCAAAGAAAATAAAAAATCAAGCACCTCTTTTGGCTGGCGCCCCTAGGCAGTCTATTTAATAGACTGTTGACAAATTGATTCAGAATTCTAAGGATCCATGATTGAGAAAGTCTGATTGTAATTTGACTAAAAGGCGTAAACCAATTGTTGTAAATAATATCA
Organism: Schmidtea mediterranea; assembly: GCA_022537955.1. Lineage (NCBI taxonomy): Eukaryota > Metazoa > Platyhelminthes > Tricladida > Dugesiidae > Schmidtea > Schmidtea mediterranea. The sequence goes on along the minus strand of CM039681.1, from coordinate 109,834,138 downwards.
AAGATGTATATTTGAATGAGGAGACTAAATTTGTGTTCATATTAAGGTTTTACAAATTTTTAAAATTTTTTATTATTATTTAAAATGTATTGTTAATATTAATTATCATCCTATCCATTTGTTGAAATCTGTACATCCCTTTATCAATGCATTTCGCGTGCATCGACGCAATTGTTAATTTATTTTACCATAAATGAATGTTGTTATATAATTTTAAAAGTATTTTTGTTTTAATATTATAAACTTAAAAATAATTTTAAAAAACTTTATAAAAAAGCAAAGCAAATGTTGAAAAATCAATCACAAAAAAAATTTTAATGACTGATTTTATTCAGTTTTATAATAGTAAAAGTTTTTTTAAAAATAATTTTAACTATGTTTAAATCTTTATAAAAATGTTTTATTTGGATTTATTCATTTTAGAAATGTTGGCTAATTAAATTTTAAAATGTTTTTAAAATTTGTTTAAATTTCGTCATTTATTAAAAATATTCGTACTAAAAGAAGATTAACAAGAGAAGAAGCAGAAGGAAAAAACTTCGTGAATTTTATATTATGAGTCAACAGGATCATGTTAAGATCGAAATATTTCATACTTTATGAATAACCTTTGCGGAATTGCGATGATAGTTATCTATTAAATTTATGTTAAAATATTACCCGTATGCTTTCACTGAAATTTACTAAACCTATTTCGCCTCATTTCTTCAAATTTTATTAAACACGTTTATTTTAATAGTATGGACAAATAACTTAAAGAAAGTCAATGTGAAATGGGTTATTATTTTGTAAAATATATATATATATATATATATATATATATATTTAGAAAAGTATAACTAACAGTGAGAGAATTGACTGCTTTTATTCCGTATGAAGATTCATTTATAAACCTTATTTATTTTTCTATATTGTATCAATATACCATAAAATAAAATAAAGGATGAAAGGTTTGTGATTTCTTTTCTAGAGACTACTTTTGATTTGAAAATTTTTTACACTATAAGAGACTTTAATGAAAAGAGTCTATAGTTTCCAGTTCCGATTCAAATTCTTGTGAACCAAATTGATGATATTTTAGCGTTGATCAACAATCGTTTTCAAAAAGCTTTTAGAACCAGCAGGACAAATAACCAAACCAGCTGGTTACTCGGTCTTATTTCAGGTCAATTCACCTAATGTGACTAAGGTCTCATCTCAAAATCAGAGTAGATCATCTTCTATCAATGTTCTTGTGGATTCTGGTTCTTGATTGTCCGTATTGCCCGCTAAATTATTTAAAGATTTCGTATTTAAAATGTTAGTATGGCCAAATATGAATTCGATTGAAACTTCCACCAATTCCAAATGATTTTGTTTGGACTTTTTCTGTAGTACAAGTTACGCAACCAATAATCAATTCAGATTTTCTTGCTCACGATGGATTTCTCGTCGATTGTCAATCACTAATCATGTCGGATATATCAATGAGAGTTCCGGCAACCAAAGTTCATCAACCTTCAAGAATACGATTACAGCTATGGTCTATCTCCAAAGAAAATTTTGAAAAAATGTCATGGAACTTATTACAGAACCAATTTTCAGACTTTTAGAAGATGACTTACCAGCAATATCAAACACTGTTGCTCAGCATATCCTTCAAACAAATCCATTCCCACCTCAGTTTACGAGACGTCACGAATTATCACAATAAAAAGGGAAATTACAGAGTCATGATTTCGAAATATGGAAAGAATGGGAATTATATGCAGGTCAAATTCACCTTGGGCATCGACATGACACAAGATACGCAAAAGCGACGAGTCTTGGTGACCTTATGGAGACTATGGAACAGGGGCGGGCAAACGGTCAATCACAAACAGTTCAGTAGTCGATCGCGGACATTAAAAATAATTTACTAGGTTAATTTAAAATTTAATTTAATATATATACTAAAAATTATGCAAACAATGAAACATTCAATTAAAATTAAACATGTATATCATTACATCAATTACATCAATTACACTTCATTACATCAATTGTGTATCAGTGATTACAAACCTAATTTTACAAGACTCATTGATGAAATAGAATGTCACGCATCTACATTATTAGCTACTGTAGCTTTTGTATGTATGACAACCATTAATAACTGCGAAAAATAATTTATTCCAAGAAATTCAAAAAACCACTGTTTTTTCAATATCATTTAAACAATTAATATTTTTGACGAGTTTTCCTTAAGTGTAAACTTGATATTTTTATAAGTACGGATTTTATTATTCATACATTCAATTTACATATATATACTAAATTTATTGTTTTATATTTTCAAAACATTATGTTAATTTGAAAATACTATTTTGAAAATCCACATTCCACAAAATAATAAACAAAATGCATCTATTCATATATATATATTATTATTAATAAAGACGTTAATAAGTTTTTTATTAGTTTTTAATTTAAACCATTTTTGGAAGTCGATCGCGCATAAATAAGAAAGATTAAAGTTGATCATACCATCAATCAGTTTGCACACCCCTGCTATGGAGGATAAATTATATGACAATACCTGATGCTTATCTGATGCCTCTTATTCATGATATCACGAACAGATTTGAAGGATGCTCGATTTTGTCTAAGCTTGATTTGAGAAAAGCCTACCTTTAAGTACCAGTGGCACCCGAAGACATTCCAAAGACTGCTATAACAACTCCTTTAAATTTATTTGAATATTTTCGTCTTACTTTTGGATTGCGTAATGTGACACAAATTTTTCAGAGGCTCATAGACCAGGTGCTTATGGATCTTTCCTATGTGGCAATACGCCGATGACGTCATCATAGGATCCAACTTAGACGACAATCACATTTAGGATTTGTCAGATCTTTTTCGTCGACATGGAAATCAAATTCTACTCATAAATCAGGCCAAATGTCTCTTTGGCAAGGACTCAGTATCTTTTCTTGGTCGTATTATCATTGGATCCGGATTAAAACATCTAACAGAAAGAGCAAGTTCTGTCAAAAAACCTTCCCAAATCTCAAACGTTAACAATTACGCAGCTTTGTATGTATGATACGCTTTTATCATTATTATATTAAAAACTGCTCTGGAATTTTGGCGCCTCTTACTGCAATCATGCACGATCCCAAGCTTGATATTGCGACTTCGACAAAAGAAAGAAAAGAAGCCTTTATTAAATCCAGAGAAGCATTTGTGGATGCCGTTAGCTTGCGTTTTACATAAGAAATACCGAACTAAATCTTACAATAGATGCCTCTGACGTAGCCATAGGAGCATCATTACATCAAGTCATCGATTGAAAAAGCTCCAACACTGGCGTTTTTTTTCACAAAAACTCACTCAATGCCAACGGAAATATTCGACATTCGACAGAGAGCTCTAGGGAATCACTGCGCCAATAAAAATTTTTCAGTATATGTTAGAAGGTCAATTTACATTGACCACAAACCATTGACACACTCGTCAATGATGACCAAGGCGTCCCCTAGATAACATCAATAACTTAGCTATATAGCTGAATACGATTGCCAAATCAATTTCATTCAAGCTCGTTTCAATATTGTAGCTGATTGTTTCTCACGGGATTTTTCCAGCAGCAATATCAAACACAAGTTTGATAACCAGGGAGTAATTCAAGAAAAATTTATCCTCAAAAGACGAATTGACTAATTCATTCTTGAGCATAGAATGGATAGATGATATTCCTTTCGATACTCGTGCTGTGTTGGGAAGGGCTCTTCGATACCTTGCCTTCAGTTAATTTCACGATTTTCATCACACATACATTCGTGGTACGTATGAATATTTAAGAAATAGTGTGCTGGCCTTCAATGAGAGAAGACGTCAAAAATTGGTGGAAATCTTGCCAATCATCGAAGATTATGCGCTACACAAAATCAGCAATTCAACATATTGATAAGCCTTTATTTATTCCCGTTTTGATCATTATCAAGATTATTATGATACAATCATAAGGTTTTTAATTACTTTGAAATTCCTTAATGTTTTGTTTTTTTGATTTTTTTATTTGATGAGATTTTAACTAATAATTGTTTCTATTTTTTTAATATTTTTGTGGTAATTATTATTGAATTTAGAAAAATTAAACTTATAATATGATAATTAGTACTATTAATCAATAAAAAGTGCTCCAAATTAGCATAAATCGTGAATAAATTTTTATGAAAAACTTTAATGAAACTATGGAATGGTGAGGTGATTATTCATTGGCTGCATATAGACAACAATGACTAATGGAAATAGTTCATTGGCTAGTTCTAGACAACAATGACTAATGAAAATAAAACAATACACACAAACGCGCACACACTAAAGGTGTGTAATGAAGACTCTTTGTCTCAATATATTACATATTTTTCAGACTGTTTTTGATTTATATTTAGACAAGAATTGAATTTCGTCACAAAGCTTTATCGAATCTTTCGTTTTTAATGCGAATAATTGAGATTTAAGATACGCAAAATATAGAGAAATTTAATTATAAAATTTTTCTAAGTTATTAAAAGCGTCAATTGTTAAATTTAAAGAATAACATTTAACTAAAAAGTCTTAATCAACAACAAAGTTGATATATATAATATTAAATGATATATTTCTTCTGTAATTTTTTAAAATTATTTTTTAGTTCCCGTGCAAATATTTTAGAACAATAATAGTTGTTCTGTGATGATTGATTTGTTATTATTTTTATTGTTGACTTCTTTGTTCCCAGCGGATGGGATGCAGACCGACCCAGGTAGTTGCGTATTTAATTTAATTAATAATAGGTATTTAAGTGATAAATAAATAAGATTTTGCTAAAAACATTTATTCGGAACAAATACAAAAAAACCCAAAATCAAAATTTTAATATCTATAATTTGATAATAACAAGACTATTGAATCTTAGTCTCCTGTTGGGTCTCGAGAAACACAGAAAAAGAAGATCAAAGGTTCAGACTAATAATTGCCACCATAAAATTTACAGGGTTCTAATCACTGAGCCAATCCGTACTTTTGCTGTTTATTATTAGATGTATAATACATCATGTATTAGAGGTATTTTTAAGAACATAAATGCTTCGTTTTGGCTACCTTTGAATTTTACATGTGTAAATGACGTTTATTTGATAATAGCAACAAAAAAATTAATTATCAAATTTAAAAATCCAGGACGGAAGGAATTAAACCCCATCGCATTATTTAACGCCCCAACAAATAAGTCAGTGTTTCTAATTAATAATTAACAACCAGTCTCATATATAATGGAAATTTTTTCCACATATTCAAGGGATTTTTTGCGCTAATTTTTATCCAGTTCGACATATTTTTTCCAACGTCTTTATACGAGATGGTTAAAAATACTTTTCTATTTTTCAATATCAATCAGCACTATACAAATGAGTTTCTTTTAAAATTATGGGTTTAGGACAACAGATTCAGTGCCCTGACAACATTTGAAAAAATGTTTTCATGAGCAATACAAACTGGACAAACTCTGTAAGGGAGACTTTCGTTCGGTAATGGTGTTGTATATTGCTTAATTCATTTCCGAAAACTCTTCCACTATTTCTGTATTTCAACTAATTGTATTTGTGTTTCAAATTTCTAAATTTTCTATATGCCAAGCAAAAAACCAAATGATGTGATATTTGCTGTACCATGAAAGTAAATAATGAAGTCGATTTAACTCTGTTGTACACTTACCTGGTGCAAAGAAAAATATTCGAGTCTCTTGCAGAGTACTTGTGAGAGCCAAAAGCTCAAAACTAGTCTACTATTTGCATTTGCATTGAGTATCACAAAGCTTGTATTGATTTTATTATTAATGTTATTATTATTATGACTTGTTTTAAACGGCCACATTTTTCTTATTGTTACAGTACTCCAAAGAATAATTCTGAATGTCGTTTTAGGTCTGCAAAATTGCTAATGTTCTAACAACAAAATCGGGATGAATGAAAGTGAATTTGTCAACATTTTCTATTAATAAATCTATTGATTTTCTGTTAAACTTAAGTTTATTATTTACAATTGATAATATAATCAATTATTTAGTAATTAATTATTTTTCACTCAAATTTAATTAATTAAATTTTATCTTCAAATGAATAGGCAGCTGAGAAACCTTTTTTGGAGAATAATTGTTACTAAAAAATATTAAAAATAATCAAATGTTGATAAAATTTCCTGACACTGATAAATTAGACATTCTGTGCCGCAAATTTGGACTAGACATTTATTTTGGTTCAATGCGTTCGAATGAAATATTCATGGAAAAAGATAAGCTCAAAAACAGACTAGCTATTAAGAAATTATAATAAATATTTTACAATTATTATTGCTTTAGCATTCTTTAAATTGTTTTTGATGAAATATTTTGAGGAAATTTTTTTTATAAAAATATATACCGTCTATATATATAAATTTTTAAAATGAATTCAAATAAATTTTAGAAACATTAAAAATAAATATTGGTTTTTTGACTAAATTGTTTTTACATTTGATTCCAGCTGCATATAATCATTCAACTCCTTTTAGAATTCAAATGTTAAGGGGCCATCCATAAATGACATCACAAGGTTCGAAACCCCACAAAATACCTTTTCCAATATTGATAAAATTAAGATATTTAAATTATCTTGTGCTTAAATAATTGATTATTTGGCACTATGAAATAAATCATATGATGGAAATTAATTCGCTTAAAAACGAGTTGGATCTAAATTAGATCCATCAGTTAGATCATCTAACTGATCAAATAAAACAGTATGATATTTTAAATCACAAAGTTATTCTAATTGTAATAATTATTAGCATAAGTATAAAATGGTGATTACTTGGTAGCATCATAAATTAATATATCAGATAAGTGAGTAAAAAAATAACCCTTTGCTGTGAAGTAATAATCATATTTTTGAAAAAAGTTTCGATTATTAGCTGAAGAGGATTAATTAATAATCGAAACTTTTTTCAAAAATATAATTATTACTTCGCAGCAAGGCCTTGTTTTGTTACTCACTTATCTGATATGTAATAATTATTATTATCATTTATTGAGTTTTAAGATGATAAACTAAATGAATTTCATTAACGTTTCAGTATTTCTCGGCTATTAAAGTTTTCGTTGTTGATTTATCATATAAGAAAATTTTGTTTTATAACAATTTCAAAGCTCAATAACTATAGCAATTTTAAATATATTTCCAAAATCTCGAGACACTCATGTTGAGAAACACTGGGTTATTCTGAAACAATATATATATGATAACAAAATCCACTTACTGATTCTGTTATAAAACTTTTGTTGTCTTATAATTTCTGTGAGAATAGATCCAGATAATTCATTGCACATTTTGCTAGCCTTCTGTTGCTCAAATTTTAAAGGTTTATTCTAATTACAATTAAAACATTTATTTTTGACTTTAATTTTGGAAATATTTTACTTCTGTTGAACAAATCTCAATTAGTAAACACTTTAATTAGGTTTTATAATTTAAATTTAATCAAAATCGCAACTTATTTTAGTTCATTAAACGTTAACATTTAATTACTAGCAGATTTTCTTCACTTTCCAACGACTTTCAGATTTTTTTCGGGTCATTCAAAACACGTTTTACGATATATTAATAATAATAATAATAATAATAATAATAATAATAATAATAATAATAATAATAATAATAATAATAATAATAATAATAATAATAATAATAATAATAATAATAATAATAATAATAATAATAATAATAATAATAATAATAATAATAATAATAATAATAATAATAATAATAATAATAATAATAATAATAATAATAATAATAATAATAATAATAATAATAATAATAATAATAATAATAATAATAATAATAATAATAATAATAATAATAATAAAAAGAATCATAATAAAAGGAAATTTTGAAAAATAGAACACTTTTTGTATAAATTTAAAAAATAGTTTAATTATCTTTTGAAAGAAGTCAAAGTTCTTCTGAGTTTTGGCCTGCCTCTTGATCTTCTAGCTATAGGTGAAGTGAGATCAGACCTAACTAGGTGTAGGGATAATAGGAGCAAAATACTCCTTGGCAACTGACTAAATAGAGCAGGGCTGCCGCTGAGAATTGTCTATAATCAAGAGATTGCATGAGTGAAAAGGATTTATATCTTTGACGCTAAATCTGCCCTTTTTAATAACATTTCTAGTCGTAACCTTGAATGTGGATCCAAGTTATTTGAACTTCAAGGTTATTGAACTGGTGTTCCTTTGGTGAATGTAAAATTTAACATCCTTTTCCAATGCTGAGATTGAGAATGTCTCAGAAAACTCAGCTATGGAAATGAATTCGGTACTCACCGGGAATTCGTTCATTAAACTCATTTCGTGATCTATTAAATTCCTTGAGCGCAAAAGAGTTATGCGAAAAACATTCTATTTTTCAAATTTATACAAAAATAGTTCTATTTTTCAGAATGCACCTAATACTAATTATAATAATAATAATGAATGATGATTAAATAATACTTTAAATTCCAATTGTTCTATAAGTACAGCGATTCAAACTTCATTAATTATAAATTTTAATACTAATAAGGTAAACAAAATAAAAAATTGTTGAAGTTTAAAAATTTAAACAAAATTTCATTATACTTTATACTTAAAAATATTGAGATTTTGAAAATAAAATATTTCAATAAGGTAACTGTCGTTCATAGCGCCACTGTAACAATATTGCCTTTTTTTATAAAAGTTCTCAAAGTTTTATAATCTCCAAAATTCCTTTGTTTTGTGATATGCTATGGACACATAAATATAGAAGTATCCAAAGCTTTTAAAATATAGGAACTAAATTAGAATATCTAATCAAGTCTTTTAATTCTAAAACATAAATTATACTATGCATCGTACACTTCTGCTTTCATACCATATATTGTTATTGAGAAGTATTCATCTTATCTTGGTCTCTCACAAAGACTTCAAATTGAGCAGTTATATTTTCTCGACGCTCAATTATCAGTCCAAAGAAAGTTTGTTGAAATTCATGATAATTACTTGAACTCCGAAACAAGATTCCATTAAAAAAAATTACTGACTTGATTCTGTGTGAGATCGAGTATCTTATTTATGAAAGGAAAATAAGCTAGAGATTAGTCTGCCATTACGAAGATAAACATTGCGAATTTGCATTATTTTTAAAGTGTGTTGATTATTTCAGTTCAATTTACATACCATATTTTCGACATCTTTGAATTTGTAATCATTCTAAAACTAAGATAAAAAAATAATAAATATTTATTATATTTATCTAATATGGAAAATGAATAATATCATACAATATTATTCACATTGATTATAAGTATTGTTTTAATGAACTATTTATTAAAGTTTTGTTTCAATATGTTGGAGACTTTTGTTGAAAATACATAAAATATTTCCAAATAAATTACAAGTCAAAAATCCCACTGGAGAAAATAAAACAAATTTTAATTGTAACTAGGAAAATTAAAAATCTAAATTTGTGTTAAGATTTCAGCATTTATGCTGATCAGTGAAATTTTCAAAAATTTTTTCATTGATGCCGCGATTAAAATTACCAAAGACGCTCATAAAAATTATTTTCTACAAAATGTCAATGAAGTAAAAAAAGTAATTTAATGATTATCAATAAAAACAGGTTAAATTTTCGGTGAAATTATTGGTTTGCCACATGTAAAAACTAAATGATAACATTAAGTCTGTAAGTTTATTTTTCAAAAATTTATTGGCAAAATGAATCATTAAAGATGGAAATAAATTATTTCTATTGGTATTTATTTAAGAATTTTTATCAGTGACAAATGCAATGAAAATATAATTAAGTTGATTACTCAACAGTTTAGGAGTGATTACGTCACGATTACATAATTAACAATGAAGAGATCCAAAAATATCACTGCTATATATTTTTTAAAAATTATAAGTTTTAATCATAATAATTAAAATTAAAATAAAATTATCGAAAAATAAATAATTATAGAATTGTAAATTATTTTTAAAACTGAATAAATTTCAAGTAAACATGTTTAACAAATATATTATATAAATTATTATTAATTATTGTAAAATCATAAAACCGTGATTCCTTGGTAGCAGCATAAATTAAGATATCAGATATGTGAATAATAAAATAAGCTCTTGCTGCAAAGTAGTTATTATATTGTTTCAACTTATTTTTATTTGTCCACAAGAAACTGAAGAGGATTATTTAATAATCGAAACTTTTTTCAACAAAATAATAATTACTTTGCAGAAAGGGCTTATTTTGTTATTCACTTATCTGATAATATAAAATCAATAACAATAAAAATTATATTTTTTTAAATCAATAGAAAAATTACCACAAATTCCTTAAAAATTATATTTTTGTATAAAATTTTATATTTGACTAGTTTTACTTAAGCAGATGTCATGATTTTAATTTTTATTTATGTGAATCAAATAAATGTTTTTCGGATTGTACAATGTTATCAATCCTAAATTTTATTAATTTGTTATGATATTGATAAATGTAACAAAATATCATTCATATTGTTATAAATGAAATTTTATTTTACCTTTTCAATTCTGATATGTTGAAATTTGTATTTTAACATATTTTTTCGATACACTAGCAATTTCAATTTCTCAAAAATAATAAAACACGATACCACTCCTGACGTTTGCTGTATCAATTTAAGGATATTCAAGCATATGCCGCTTTTTATATTGATAATAATAATAATAATAATAATAATAATAATAATAATAATAATAATAATAATAATAATAATAATAATAATAATATTAAAAATAATAATAATAATAATAATAATAATAATATTAATAATAATAATAATAATAATAATAATAATAATAATATTAATATTAATAATAATAATAATAATAATAATAATAATAATAATAAGCGTGGATTGCAAATATCCGACATTCACAAGGAGATTATTGGGACGCTGGGAAATGGAGTAATCAGTCTGTGACGTTAAAGATGATGAACGCCCTGGTCATCCATCCTTCAACCTGGATCATCAGATTGATAAAATTTTGAAATAGAATTGTCACTAGGTTTTTTCTTTTATTAGACACTTTGTTAAAAATCTTTTCATATGGTAGTAAAAACTTATAATACAACCATAATCGGGCTTTTAGCGCTCCTCGTCGATTTATTGACAGATAGCAACATGTAAAATACTGAAAGACATTTTTTTCTTATCTTGTTTTTAATTTTCAAAAATACAAAATTACATATTTCGATGATTTCTTCTGTGTGGAATAGTTGATTCTACGGAAGCATCAGAAATTGATTCAAAAACATTCATAAATTATTTTTTAAATATAAAATTCTGGGGACAATTAAATGTCAATGTGTGAAATTTATGGTCCAATTGTTAGTACTAATATAGAAATTTTGTGAACTAAGATTAAGTGTAGGATTATAGTATAAGGTCTAATCTAATGTCCCCAGACATTATCTAGGGTCAATTTTGACTGTGACACACAAACTTATAAAGGGTTAGTTTTTGATTTATTATTTAATTGCAATCTTATTGTCAATTTAGGTTAAATTTAATATTCCTTGGTGTATAGCATTACAATATTAAGTGCAACATTTTCAAGTTGAACATGTTATAAGCAAATGATTTCTACATCACACATACGATAATTTTCTATGGCAGAAAAGGGAATAGTTGAACACTAAAATTGTGTATTCGTTTATAAGTTTAATGGATGTGAAAAAATCAAGATGTAATTAATTTTTGTTTTTAACATATGTTTTCAATGATTAAAATCAATCTATAATATAAATGAAATCAATACGTTTATATGTTATAGAAACACAAAAAAATACTTGTGTTGAATTTTAATCTTGCAATGAATAAACTCATTTAATTTAGAAAAGTGATACCCAGTTAAAATATCCAATGAAAAAATAAATTGAGCAATTAGAAAAATATGCATGTTAACTTTCGATATGTAAAAATACTTCATAAATAAACTCATTATATTTACCGTGACAAAAGTTTTGGTGACAAATTGTTGAGCCCCCAAAAATCATGTTGGACGCACAGGAGTTATTAAAAATCCAACACCTCGCTGGTTCTACAGCTGAGATTTTCATCATTAAGAACTAGGGGAAAACCTCCTGATGCGCCGCACGATTTTAGTAACCATTATGTACCCGTGACCGAAATCACGTTGGTACCGTACACAATGGCCGAATGCCATTCGAGCAGGTGAGCGCCATTTCTAGCACTACTCCTCGAAGGACCTTCGTCTTTCCCGAGTTGTTTGCTGCCGTTAGAAGGGCTTACGCTTTCATCCATGGGTTTTCAATTCGTGACAAACCTCGGAGAGAAGATTAGGGATGATCATCTAATCTTAATATGTGTTGCCATAGTTTAACCCTCTAGTCCCGCTACACCACTCTTAAACCCATTAATTTAGCCATCTCAACATAAGAAATAAAACGAAAACGAAAGAAAACATCATATTATTAACAATTGGATTCATCCCAGCAGCGAAACAAAATGGTTTACAAAACTAGTCATGTCGAGTTTTCAAGAGAAAGAAATTTCACTCCACGTTCTATTTACATCATAAACTAATTCGGATTTCCATTAATCGTCTCCATCGATGTCGGTGGGAAAATATTTTCGCTTCCTTGGCCTATATGGCGGAGGGTCTGATGATTGAGTCTCTTCTCTTCTGGATGAGGGACCTGCGATCTCTTGTGCCCCGCTAGAATTAGGCACTTCGCCCGTAAGAACGGCGATATCTTCCGCTTCGAGCCCAAGTCCATCGAGGATGTGGGTGACCGGGAAAGACTCCGGATCCTCGTCGATCAAATTTATATGAATAGACCGGGCAGGTGATTGGATTTTTACATCGGGAGCGTAGAGAATATCCGGGTCGAATTCCGGAAATTCAAACTCCTGGTAAGGTGGAGGCGGATCGTTGGTTGGGTAGGAGATCTCCGTAGGTTCCGCTCCAGTGAGGACCTCTTCCACTCGTCGGCGCCGCTCGCGACGTCGCCGATTTCGATTCGGTCGCCGGCGTGTCCGTGCGCTAGCAGCACTCCTTGCGTCCCTAACAGGTGGTTGAGGGACCTCGGGCTCGACAGACCGACTGAGAATTTCGGAGATTTGGTTCCCGGAGACTGGGGATGAAGGCAATTCAGTGGAGACAGGAAGGTGAGAAGCTGGTATTATTTCCAGTTGCCTGGCTCGGATACTTGCCGGGAAGCAGGCTTGAAGTTCGGTATCTGTAAACGCGCGGCGGAGTGCAGTTGATTGCTCTTTGATGAACAGTCGCTGAGCACGGGATTCGGTGACTAGCTCATCTCGTGCTCGAGTGAGCCGCTCGATTCTCTGTCTTAGTACTTTGATGACATCGGGCGGAGCCCACGTGCCCTTTATTCGTGCGTATTTGGTCTGGAGGGCCTCGTGCCTTTGCTTTAATTCCTCATACTGATGGCGGACAGCCACGATCGACGGGGGAAGTCGGGGTATTCTCGGCAATCTGGCTAGTCCGGAGTCGTTATTATTGTCTTGCATCCTGAAAAGAAAACAAGGAAAAATAAAAAGAAGCCTCCTGAGAAGTGAGGTGGTGATAGAATACGGAAACATTGGCGAGGGGCAGGGTGGCAGTTGATGGCTGAATCCTTATTTTTGTTATTCCCCCTTGAATTTCATCGTAATTTAACCATTTATCATTATTAGGTAGAACTTCTATCCCTCCTATTTATACTATTGCGATTAAATCGTCGGCGTTATTAGGTCAAATTGGTACCATGCTTCACGTGTCCTATTGTAAATTAACTAAAAATGGCTAGTTACTCTACTACTATTACCTTAGTGATTCCCTTACCGTTAACTCGACAAATGTTATCTGACTCTCCTATTCTGGCCTTTGTATACATCATGATAGGGTAGCCCCTAGTTATTATTACATTAGCCTCGATTACCTCTTCGCAGAATTTGGTTACTAATTGTCATTAGGCGGCATTAGGGTATCTTCGTGCATACTACGATAAGTCAAGCACTAATTATTACCGAATTTACTAACCTTAATTTATCCAATTTATGATAAAGTGATTGAACATTTTTATTTAATTAATTTGTGATTAGGTTCGTTTACTTTATCACGAAATGAGTGTTCATTTATTAGTGGATTGAATTTGTTGTTATTTCGACATGCTTTACTCAATGGTTATCTCTAGACTAAATGCCATCTATTATAAGTTAGCCCCTAATTGCTATTATATTTACCCTTAGTATTATAGATATTTTATTCCTTTCATTTATCACTATTATCAGGCCTATGAAATTTATTATTATTACTACTATTATTAATTTTAGGCTATTCGTTTCATCGATCCCTATCATTACGTTCAGGGAATTTGCTATAGTTACTACTATCATTTGTGTTTATTTTATTTATTATATTTATCATGCTTATTATACCCGAGGCACTCAGTACAATTTACTATCATTATTATATTTTATTTATTTTATTTATCAATTTTGTTGTATTAGTAGTAATTAGTACAATTACTTCCGCCATTATGTTCGAGCCATTTACTACACTTACCGCTATTATTATTTCTACAGTTTATCTAAGAATGTCAAAAATTTGTCACGTTCTGTAGGCCTGTTACAACGCTGTATCAAATTTGGTTTAAATTTGTTGTATATCGTTGCTACATTAGATCATCACGTAAACGTTTCATATGCATTCAGGCATAACTATTGACTATTTGTGCAAAACTATTGATTTTTAATTCGACATCTAGTAATATTTAAATGTTTTGGGGTTTCATGCTATCACCATTTCTTCTATTCGGGGCACAATTCGATTCTGTTGGGTAGAAATTTTTGTGTTTTGTTGTTCGTGCTAACACTCCCGTAGCTATGTGCTCATTGTTTTGCTCATTTTAACTGATTTACGAGATCACTTTGTACGGGGACCTTATGGTCACATTATTTATTCATTGACTATTCCTACGCTTACCCCTGCTACCCATTTCTTATTGAGACGTCCGAAAGGAAAATGATTCGTATGATCTAGTTGTGATAGTGCCTAAATTCCCCCTTTACTCTGCTGTCGCATCTTCCCTGATTTTATTTCGACTCGTTCCGGCCACATATTTCAGAAGCCGCCCCGAGTATACAACGGCGCCCTGCGTAGCGGTCCTGTGCATTATCACCAGAACCGACTGCGGACTGCCGAGGGGTCCACGAGGCATGACCCGCGAGCCCAACTAAGGGTTTTCACCCACTAGTTAGCCCGAGATCCGTCCCATGGACCATCTATTACCATACGATATATATAGGAATTTAATGGTCGGACGATAAATATAAATATAATTTTATTAGCATAAAAGTGAATGAGACATTACAGAAAATTTTTATGAATAAAACATACAAAATTAGGACAAGATATACAATAAAAATTCCTTACTTCTAAAGAGTTTTCTAGCTTAAAGTGATTGGTTGTTCAAAATTTGCATAAAAGTTTTAAAGGTTTTTAAAGGTTAAAAATTATGAAATTCATCACTGTATTTATACTATTTGTATGCGTGTGTGCGACCAATAGGCGATTTTTCGCCATTTTTAGGGCTTTTTAATTATTTTATTACTTAAAGTTTATTTTTATTATTTTTTATATATTTTTCTTTATTTTTTAATATATAATTCAGTTTATGTTAGAATTTTATTTTTACTGTTATTTTTTGATAATATTATTTTTGCCCTTTTTTATTTGTTTTCTGGTCGCCACTTCTGCCTATGTTTTTTCTAAACCTTATTTTGCAAGGTTTTGGCAGTTTATTTTATTTTTAATATGTTTCTTTCTGCAGCTGTCTTGCTTTTTCCTGATTTTTATTAATTATTTGTTTTATTTAATTTCTGTTATCTTTTATTTTGTTTTTATTTATTATGTTATTTATTGATTTTTAATATCTTGGTGCGGTGCATGTTTATGTGCAGTGATTCCTTTCACAACTTTTTTTTTCTTTTTATTTTTGTTTAAATTGTGGCTCTGAGCCCAACAACTGGTTTTACTTAACTTATTTTATAAGAGCTTTTTCGGGTATATTTTGTTACCATCGGTCATTTTATAAGACATATTTGAACATTTAATTATTCCTAACTATAGTAATTTTGATATTTATGTTTTCTATTTATATTTTTATAAAATGCTAATTTTAAATCAATTGAAGTATTATGAAATTAAATTTCATTATTTTAATGAAAAATTTAATAAAATATTTAGAAATTATGATATTTTCAGTCGATGACGTCTCCAGGAGTCATCAAATTTTGAACCTCATATCACAGTTGATACATGAACATATTAAGTCTTATCTAATGCCAATTTAGGACCTAAAGTTTAGGTGCTATCTAATGTGCATTGGTGTAAACTTACTTCTGTTAAAATCATAAATTACTCAATGTTTTACTAATTATTTTACCTAAAAATAATATTTTTCCCAGAAAAATTTAGAATATATTGAAAGGAAATTAACTGTACAAATAATAATTAATTTGCAATTAATAATGTTGAATTACAACTTGATATCTTGTTATTGATTGGACAAATGATTTGCTAGAATCTGATTGGCTGGAATATTGTAGCATGATTTGGCTAGGTGGCAAATATGAATTAAATATATGATGCAAGTGTTAGAAAGCAGATTTATATCAGAAACTTTCAGATTATTGATTTATTATATTTAGTATGTATTTTATCTGAAATATTAGAATTCTGCATAGATCCTTCGAACTCAAATTATTATTACTTATCTTATTCTTACTGAAGCAATTGTTTTTCTTTTAGAAGAGTTCTCATGTGTATAATTAACATTATGAGATACAGTGTGTATTATCTATTATTCTACTTGCACTACAGTGCTAATGATGTTTGTAAGAATTATTGTTTAGGCTTTTGACGAAACCTGAAGATTATCACATCACAGTCTTGAGCTTTTAGTGTCTTATTCATTTTTGAATTCAGAAATGTACAATCAAGAGTCAAAATATTCATAAATGTTTTAATGCAAAGATGATCAAATGGATGTTGATTGGTTTTGGGCACGTATTGTAACCATCTATGCTCTGTTTGACTCTAAAATGTGTGCCCTCAACTCGATTAAAAAGTAGTTTCAAGAAATTTTGATTATAAAATTGGTTATAAAATTATAAAAATAAAATGAGTGAACAAAAAGAAAATATCAAAAATAATTAAAGTACAAAAAATAATTAAAAATCAATTTGAAAATCAATATTGATCGGGGGAAACGGGTATGGTTGAACGCCAAATCAAAAGACAAACTCAAATATAATAATAAACATTTAGTGAAGGGCCTTCAAGGAAAGTAATAGTCAAAAAACAAACTAATTAAAATTAATTAATACCCTAATGGAAAACCCGAGCCAATGTAAGGCCCGAGATATGTAAAGACCCGAGCTGCACAGAGAGCCAGAGAGTAATAAAAATGATTAAGGAAAGTTACCCCAACAGCCGACCGAGAAAAAAGGATGTTCGAAAACAATTTTTCAAATAATCAACTTCAATTTCAGGAAAGATTTGGGAACAGCAACTTAATTTTTTTCAAGAAAACTCTATAAAAAGAGTGTGAGATGAGTTGAAACGCTAGTTGGTCGGAGAAAATTATTAGAACATATTGGTAGTAGTGAAAATCAAACAAGGTCAGAAGCCGAGTATAAATAAGAATCAATTTTAAATAAAATAACGTGCCAGACAAGGCTATCTACCATTGGGACATCTGCTTCCACTTTGTGAATCTGTAATTGATCGAGGAGGGCAAATCGTTTGAAAAAGTGTAAATTTTGTGGTCGAAATTAATAAAGTTATTCTGTGTTGGGTTTATTTATTTCAAAAAGAGTACGAGGAGTCAGAGATTTAACCGACTTAAAATTAATACCCCAACAATTATAACCCACCCCCTCCCGAAAGTCATATAGGTCATTTTTTGTACTATATATAAATAAATAAAGTTGATTCCCATCTTTCTACATTTTTTAAAATTTCAATATATTTCGATAGATTCTCTGTCATAATGTAAAAAAAACAAAAAATATGGATTAATTAATATATTTTTAACAAATTATTTTTTTGTTAAATACTATAATACATTTTTTGTTTTTACATCAATCTTAAAATTTATAAAGAATAAAATAAAGTCATTACTATAATAAAAATCTCAAATTAATATTAAAAATTAAAATTTTTTAAACATATTAAATATAATTTATCACAATTTTACATAATCAAACTATTTAAAAATATTCAAAACATTCGTATTCAGCATTTTACTCGTTAATCTTTGGTTCAAAATATCTTATCAACAATTCTTCAAAAATAACACTTTCCCAATTAGTATTAAAACTTTTTAATAAAATTTTAAAATCAGACATGCCACTACTGTGCTCACTAATATTGGTCAAACCAATCAGTCGACAATACTCTAGAACTCGAGCACAGAGAGGACGACAAATTTCTTCAATGTATATGGTATTACACCCATTACACATAAAGTGATAAACAAGATCTGGACCCAATCCAACAGTAGTTTTAGACTTATTATTGAACACATAGCATAATGTTTAAAAAATTAAAATTTTTAATATTAATTTGAGATTATTATTATTCTGATGACTTTACTTTATTTATATAAATCTTAAGAATAATGTAAAAAATTTTTAAAACTAAAAATGTAATAAAATATTTAATAAAAAATAATAATTTGTTAAAAATATATTAATTAATCCATATTATTTTGGTTGGTTTTTACCGGATAGTGACAGTGAATCGGTCGAAATATATCGTAAAATGAGTTTTAATGGCACTTTCTTTTAATAATAATAGTAATAATTAATAATAATAATTATTATTCAATTCAATGGTAATTTAATACAAATGTAATATATTTACAATTTTCTTTCAGTATTAAAAACTTTCATTTAAACTTTACAAATATTATTTTAAATGAAAGCAAAATTTTCCTAATATTTCTTTGTTTAACCTGTTGAAAAACTGGTTGAAATGCTGCAATCGAGATGTCAATGGCAACTCGGTATTGCAAAAGGAATCAACTGAGTTCAATATAATTGTTCTATAAATTTGTAGACAAATGAAAATTACGTAATAACATTTTAAATGACTCATTTCATACATTTTCAACCAAAACAGATGAGAAGACTTATTAATTAGAATAAAAATAAAAATGATTCTGAACATGATTTATATTTTTTTCATTAAAAGATTTTATCAGAAAATTTAATTATTACCGAAGAATTTTTTTTATTAATTTCCGATAAAAATATATTAATAAACTGATAAATATTTTGATTAAAATACATTTAATTAAAATTTTCATCATGCCAATATGAATAAAGTATTTATTATTAGTATTATTGTTTCGTGAAAGGAACATTAAAAGTCTCGTTATTAATTTTCCTTATTTTATTTTTACATTAATGGAAAGATCTATGGGAAAGTTTAAATAATTGGTGAACAATAGGTAGATCTTATGAGTGCTGCGTGTACTGGTGGCAGCTCACATACATACAGTGATTCAATACAAAATATCATCAACAACAGCAGCATTGGCGGGCCACAAAACAGATAATTCAAACTGCTGGACACTCAGGGTGCTACTGAAATAAAACTTGTAAATCTATAGTAAGATATTGTTAACTGATTATAACAGGGGTCTGCAAACATTAAAAAGTAGCTCTGGCCCTGGAAATCATGCGGCTTCAAGATCGACCTATTATTTTAAAAAAAAATACAGAAATATAATATTTATTAAAACAATTAATGTGATGAATGGAATTGTTTTTCATCCAATAGTTTCTTTATATCGTAACGTAACTTTTTGAAAATTTTGAACTTTAAAAAAAATATTTTTAAGTACTCCGAGATTGACGTCGAAATCGTTCGCGTTCGACCATTTGCAGACCCCTGGATTATAACAATGCATGCGAATATGAAAAATTTTAAAATTTTAGACATTACTGGCACTCTTGATATTCAATTTTGGAAGTTCACACCTCAATAATTGATTCATAGTTTGAAGTATTTTATTTTATTTTCATTAGTTAAACGATTTCGTTAATAATATATTTCATATTTGAAAATGTTTGTACCGAAAATACTGAAAATAGCGAATGCAACTTTTTCCATAAAATAAAATTATGTCAATATGCTTATTTATTTTAATGAAAATAGTAATCGAACATTTTTGACCTGACCCAAATCAATTGATGAGTACGAATGAATTTCATCAGTATTTTGGAAAACGATTGAAACATCGGTGTAGAGGAATCGAAGTCACTTAGTTTTGACAAGATGCGATGAAAAAGGTGAAACGGGCAAACAAGATGTTGAGATAGCTGCCTATGAAGGAAAATGAAGACTATTAAGTTGGCGGTCAAGTGCTTGGAAGCCTAATTTAACTAGGATGCAAACAATGACGAGCTTGCAAACGGCAGTATAAGAAAAGGAACTAGTATCGGATATAAAACTATGTCCACTGCAAGCAGACTGTCAATATGTCTCATTCACCGTTGCACAGCCACCACCGTGGGCAAAAAAAATCGGTACAAAACTGGGAAATAGGTAGTTATGAGCACACTGGAATCACAACCAAATCTCCAGTAGCCCCTGGGGAGGGGATTTAATCGGATTAAATTACATAATTAGGTGATTAATCTTGATTATGTAATTAAGATAATTGATTTTTGTGTGCGTGTTTATTTTTAAAAATTTATTTTGAATTTAATTTTTTTTTCATAAGGTAAAATTTTAAAAGTAGAAATTTTGAAAGTAAGTTTTATCGATATATTTTTTATACAGGTTTTTTAAAGATGGAATTTTTAGTGTAATTTTATTGATGAATTTTTTATGTTTTTTATAGATGAAATTTTCAGTGTAATTTTTACAATGATTTTTTTCTACATGTTGATAACGATGAAATTTTCAATGAATTTTTTCAAAACCTTTTTTCAATCAATTTTATTAAATTGAATTTTCGACTAAAGTCTGGGTTACATAGTAGTTCTTAAAAATAATAATAATTAATTCATCAAAAATCAAAAAAAATTAAACTAACTTGGTATCAACCTCTTCACACTTGGTGGGTTACAGGGTTTCAAATCTCGCTTATCGTTCTGGTTACCCTCGTAACGCCATACAAAATGATTCTGACCGCCACTTGGCACCCGTTGCTAGGCAACGTTGGTAATGTGTTCAAGTGGTGGATTGCCCGCAAAAATTGAGTACCATGTGCTAGTACTGTAGTTGCTCGGACAACCCTCGGGTTCACGAGCTGTCGATAGAAGACCTGTGCTCGCTTTTGCTTCTTAGGTCCCATTATTCTCCTATCTCCTTCAAATGTTAACCTATACTCTCATGTCATTCATTTTTATGTCCATTCCCATAGTCCTTCTTATCGTTGTCCATGTCGAAGATTATTCTTTGGTCGGTACACCCTTGGTTGTGTTAAATACACCCACATTATATCTTTCACCCTTATCCCTATTATAACTACAATGTTCCCTATCATTGTTACTAGCATTATCATTGTTGCTATTATATGTATTACCTTTATTAATTGTTGCTACCATTTCCTATATTATTATTTTTATTACTATAACTACCATTATATTTATTGTTATTGTTACTATGAGTATTACTATTATTATTATTGTTATCATAATTATTATCAATCATTACTACAAATACCATGATTATTATTATTATTACCATCATTATTATTATTATTAATATTATTATTATTATAATTACCATTACCCTTATCATTATCGTTACATTTATTAAGATTTTGTAGGGATCCTTCCTTATTCCTCAGCGTTAAAATTTTTTATTGATATACAACATTAGCCGTAGTCCATCTATAATTTTCGGTTTTTGATAAAGTATTTTTGTAAATTCGAAAATTTTAGCAGCGTTCCGCCCTTATTTTACGGTTCATCCCTATTCTACCGTTTTCGACAAAGTATTTTCATTGACTCGGAAAATTTGAGCAGCGTTCCGCCCTTATTTTACGGATTCCATTTTTACGTTACTATTTTTGTTAAGTATTTGAATTAGTTCGGAAAATTTGAGCAGCGTCCCGCCCATATTTTCCGCCTCAACTCAAATTAAATTATTTAATTTTTATTTAAAAATATTATTTTTCATGATTTTGGTCGTTCGGATTAATCTTTTTCCGATGGCTATTCATTTTAACTGTTGCAACGATTTCGCAATTTTCCCCGCTACCCATTCCCTCTTTTGTCCTTAAGATCTATTTATGTTCATATTATAGTTAATGAGTGCCCACTGGACTACTCGGTGTTAGAGATTTTGAGCCAATTGTTGTTAAAAATTTATGTCACTTTTACAGAAAACGGATGGTGAAGGAGCAGCCAATAAACTACTCATTTACCCTCCAATTTCCCCTATGTACGGATAATATTGACGTTCCAACTCCTGCGTTCCGCACGCTGAGCCTTCACGGGTACATATCATTGGCGATTTTCCACGCACTTACATGCATCTGCACTGTGTAGATTTTATTTACTTGCGTTATGTGTTGGCTGTGGGCCGAAAAAGAATAACAAATAATATTTTACCATAGCATTTGGAATAAAAGTTTCGATGCACTAAGGCTGTAGATATAAAATATTTATTCAGCATATTACATCGGCTACATACATTTGAAATTCATTGTATCCATTCCATAAAATTTATTCAGCATATTACATCGGCTACATACATTTGAAATTCATTGTATCCATTCCATAAAATTTACTTCGAAAATCCCATAAATTTAATTCGATAAATCATTTATAAATTCAATTGGAAAAACAAAATTATCCATAAATTTAATCTGAAAAATCATCCATAAATTCAATTGAAAAATTACCCACAAATTTGATTCAAAAAATCATCCATAAATTCAATTGGAAAAACAAAATTATCCATAACTTCAATTTGCAAAACAAAAATCATTCATTAATTCGATCTGAAAAGTCATACATAAATTCAATTGAAAATTACCCATCAATTCTCTTCGAAAAAATCAACTAATAATATTGCACCAGTTGAGAGTGATCGTGTTCAGGCAAAACACTTACCCGTGTTAATTGCCTGAATGCACGGCTCTCAACCAGCCATACAACCAGCCACACAACTCTGCAATGAAATTTTCCTCCGAAAAATAAGACTGAAAATTTGTGAAAACACATCGGTATTTATACCTATTTTTCTCGCGTGTGAAATTTGATGCAGTAAAACAAAATTCGACCTTGTTATTTTCTAGTAAATTCTATTCGTTAATTTTATTATTTTTTTGATTTATTTTTATAATTTTTTTATTTAAGATTTTTATTGAATTATTACTAATTCAAATTTTCGATTTAAATTTCATTTTAATGAACTTTTATTAATTTTTTCAATTTCGTCGAATTTGTTGTGTTTTCTTGTTATATTTGTGTAAGTATCGTGCGAATCTTGGTGCATTTTGTTATTATTTTAATTTTATTTTTATGTTTTTGATTTTATATTTATTTATATTCTCTCAGATTTTAAAGTGTTTAATTGGTGTTGTATATTGTATTTTAAGTTATCTTGGTGCTGGGTTTTCGTGCTGTATTACTAATGCATTTAAACAATTCTCAAGGCTATTGGTGTGCTGGCCCAACATAAAACACTCCGGGGCCCGTAAAATTGCGACCCGCAATTTCTTAAAGATTCAAGCTATGAACTATGCAGAGTTTACATTTTCCATTCAATTGGGTCTACGAGCTACATGGTCGTGACCTTAAAACCCACATGCATAAAAATAATCATACAGTATACATCAATATACGGTTTACAAGATGAAGTGAAAGAGGACATACAGTCCGGTCATGATCACACATAAAGAATAGTTGATAGTCTAAGAATCATTAGTTCATTGTTAATCATGAGTTCAATATTCAGTCACTTGGGTATTCGTCTCGCTGATGCTTTGAGTTTCTTGGTTTCTGATTGATTACTTCCTTCAGCAGGTTCTGATATTTTGACGATTCGATATCTGTTGTGCGATTTGACTTTGAGATTTTGTTTAGTTTGGGGAATTGACTTCATTAGATGCCGATTGTTTGGAAGATTGGCAGGCTTAGTGAATCTCAGATAAGAAGAATAGATAGAATGTTTAGTTCAAATATCCTTTCTTGCTGGTTTATTTAGGGTTTTGAGTTGTAAATTGACATTTAGCTTTCGTTTGTTGATTTTTTTTTTTTTTTTTTTTTTTTCTTTGCATCTTGAACTGGGTGGCGTTCAATTGGATTCTGTGGATAGCTGACCCTTTATCATATTATCTAGTCTCGATTATTTTATGATAATTGATCGGTTCGGGATTATTCATGATTCTTTGAGGTTGGTCTGGGTTTCTTCTTTTCAGTTATCAATTTTGGCTGTTTGTTCTCGATTTTTCGGTTCTTTTTGTTATTTTGTAGGGTTTCTAAAGATCATCCATGATTATTTTAATATCGTTTCCTTGATGGGTGTTTCCTTTTTCTATTGACTTTCGATTTGATTTTCTAGAGTTCTGAGGGTTTGAACGATCTGTTTTTCTTGTGTTAATCCTTTGACCATTGGGTATAATAGGAATTGATCCGTCCGTAATTGGTATCCTTTGGGTTTCTCATATATCGGCATATTTGTTACAGTTAATTTTTGCATCGATTGATTGATTGTGGGGTTTTTCGACATCTTTCTAAGGGATACTAGATTGTATATATGGGTTTATTACTGCCATCTTCTTTCGCATCGCCAATATCATGCTGCTTTCGCATTTCACAAATTTTGAGCTATTTTAATAAGACTCGTTATCATTCCTCTTGATTTTAGGTAGCGGTTTGACTTTCTGTTTCTCTTCCTTTTGATTTCTGTTGCCTTTATTATCATATCTGGTTTCTCGTTTCTGTGATTGGTATTAACTTTATTTTGACATCATTTATCTTCTTTGTTTGTCTTTACTCGATTTGCAAGATCCTTTCAATATTCCATTTTAATTGAGTGCATTTTTTAGTTCAGTCTCATCATCTTTTGTCTTGTCATTTATTGGTATTGTCTTTTGTAATCTCTCTTTACTGATTCGATTTTTCTTTCTTGTAATCTGGTTTTTGATTTTTGAGTTGGTTTTGATTTGTTCTCTGATCCTTTCCTTATTCCTATCCGCTGTTGCACGTCAGTCTTGCTTGGAATTACGATTCCGTGATATTCATTTTGTCTCGTTTGGCTGCATCTAGTTTCATTTGCAGTTGGTTGTTTTTCTTACTTTATTCCCCGAATTGATTTTATAGTCTCTTCCACCCTTTTTTGTATTCATTTAGGTTTGTATATTGAGCTTTACTGGTTCTAATTCTTTGTCTTTGTCGTTTTTCCTTTTAACTCAATCACCACAAATTTCGTTTCTCAGTTAGCTGTCCTTTGTTGTTATTCGCCAGTTTCTCATTACTTGATTCAGTTTTTCATCAGATTATTCTCCCTCGTCTTTTTCGTTAACTGACTTGATATTTCATCTATTTCTTCAATGCTTTCGTTTTGTGTTGGTGATCTCTTTACTATTTTGTTGCTTTATCTTGCTCCGATCGTGACTTTGTTTTCGTTGTTCCTGATTTTCGTCTCTCATCTGATTGTTCTGGATTCTCTCCAAATTTACTCTTGTCTCTGATTTCTTTGATGGCTTCGGTACCTCTTAATCGGTTTATTTCAATTTCTGATCCTGATCTGATTCTTGTTTTACACTCATCTATCTAACTAAGCTTTACTGCTTGATATTTGATTGGCTTCCATTTGATTTGTTTCTCCATTTTAACGTAATATCACATCACATGTCTTTCTCATTCGCTATATTCTTTATCCCATCGTCTGATTTCTAATTTGTTTTCGCTCTTTGACTATAATATTTATATACTACTTTTATATATTATCGGATATTATTATACTCATTCCATATAATATTTATACACTACTTTTATACATTACTATATAAACATATCTATTATATAAATTATATGCACATTTCTAACTATTTATTACTTTATCTCCAAAGGGTCTACGCGCAAGGTGCGTATCCCTCCGCATCTCTCATCAATTACTGGATATAGATATCGATCTCACTTGGCCACTGGAGTGGTGAAATTAGTGACGGTGGTTGTTGCGTCCATATCATACTTGGGTATTGGTTCATATTTTGACTTTTTTTTTTTTTTTTTTTTTTCGATTTTAAATTTTCTGTGAGTCGATCATTTGGTTCAAACAGATTTTGTCTGTATTTTCTTCATCTTTTGATCTTTTCTGATCGTCTACGTTATTTGGCTTTGATTGTTGTCCTATTTCTTGGTAGGCTACTGAAACTTGCTTCTTTTTTTTAAATTTCTATCTGGGTTTTCTCCCTCTTCGTTATCATCTTCCTTTTTGTCCTGGTTTTTATTACATCGAGCCTTCTCAATCCTGTTGTCCTCGGCATTTATTTCTTTGATTATATCTTCATACATCTTGATTAGCATTTTTCTTCCATTTCAGATGTCATCAATTTCTTGTTTTTTTTACCGCTAGGTTTTCCTTGTATTCGGTGCCATTCTCCTACCAATGTTTCTAATTCTTCTTTTCTGGGCATTATTCTCTCAGGCTCTCTTTTATTGTCCGTGAATTTTATTTCTCATCTCTTTAACAGGGCTTTTATCGTCTTTGGTAATGCATATTCGGATTTCATTGCTCTTTTTACTAATATATTTTCATTGCTTTCGAATTTGTTTACGTCCATGATTTCGTTATCAGATTTTCTTTTTCTCCACTTGATCAATTTTGCTGCTGTTTTATCGTATCCTCTCCCGATTGCTCCAAGAATTGGGTTTAAATTTTTCCTATTACTTCGATGTCTTCTTTAATTCCATTTATCGTAACTAAATCTATTGCTCTTGCTTCTCGCGACATCATAACGTAATTTAACATCGTTTTTCCTTTATTGTCCTTCTCATTTAGAGTTGATCCTGTTTTTAATAACGACTTTTTGCTGTTCCGAATATTTTCCGGTCCATAAATATCGAACATCATTCCTGTTTCTCCTCGTATTACTTCGTTGTCTTTGATTGTTTGCGGATATTCGTTTAATCATACCCCTTAATTGCTCACTCTCTTGCATTTGATTACTTTGTGTACTTTGACTATAATTTTCGTTTTGGTTGTCCCGATTTTCTCTCTATTGGACAATTTTCAGCCAAATGTCCGTTTAGGTTGCAGTTGAAACAGGTTGTAATCTCGAATCTTGTTGTTGTACTCATTATCGCCTTATCTCTTAAATGTCTGAACTCTTGGGTTGGGTTATTTTGTGGATTCTTCTTGAATTGGTTTGGTTTTTGTTGACTTTGAATTCTTCTCCTTTGACACTTCTTTGACATATGACCCGTTTGATCGCAATTAAAACATTTTATCATTCCTTCTCCTACGTTCCGTGTAGAGTTCATTAATATAGGTTCTCTGTTGATACTTTCTGTGCGAACTCTTCTATCATATCCTTGGCAATTCTTTATTGATAACCTCGATCAGTTCTGCATCCTTCTTTTGAATAGATATCACATATTTGATTGTAGTTCGCGTTGTTAATCCTGTAATAATTATTACACTTTATAAATTTACCTCTACTGTCTTGAATTCTCTTAACTGGCATATCGTAAATTCGTAATGGTTTTTCAATATATTGATTTGGTTGCGGGTAAATATCTTTCGTTTGTCTCGTTATCTCCATCACTACTTTTATTGGTTCTGATACTCGATCTTTTAACTCGGTTTGTTCATTTTCTCTTTCGACTCTTTCTTCCATTGTGGTTAATATTTTCTCTTCCAGTACGATTTCCGTTTGCCATTGTTTCAGCTATTTTTGTTCCAACTGTTTTTATTTCCGAATTTCCAGTTTCTTTTTTGTCATTTAAATCTTCTTCGTTGCATTTTCTTTTTGAATGCATCTCCTGTACATTCCTCTTTAAACTTGAAGATATTGGTTCTCGGTCCTTCATTTCCGGTTCATCTCGTACGATTTTGTACATTGTTGATTCTCTCAAAAATATTTCTGTTTTATCCGTGTTTTTACTTGGCAACTCTTGGTTCATTTCCTCTCGGAGTTTTTCCATCTCTGTACTTGTTTTCAACTGAATTGGAATTCCTAGCTCGGGTGATTTCACGTTGTTTCCTTTATCGGTTAGCTTTTCCGTTAATTTATCATATTTTTCAGCTTCTGTTTCCAAACTTTCTAATCTCGTTGTAATCATTGGTTCTGCTATCGCTACTGTATTAAGTTTTCTATCTGTTGCCGCTTTTCACTCTCTTTGAATTTCAATAACATGGTCTATTTCTTTATCCTTGTTCTCCGTTTGTTTTGGTATATTTTCAGTTTCTCTACACAATGGTTTCCTTGATTCCGGTTTCTCGTAACTCGTTTTCTTGATTCTATCTCTAGTTCATCGGCTCTATTATTCGTCGTTTACTTGATCTCTTTATTCTTTGCCAATTATCTAAAAATAAATAACACTTCTAGTATATAAATTTCCGCATTAATTTATCGTACTACTCTCACTGCTTTTCCTTAATTCTTTTCTCTACGTCAACTTTTTATCTTTTTAATTTTTGTTTTTTCATTTTAATTTTATTTTAAATTATCTATAGCTCGTATCAATTATCTATTTGTTTCGTCTAAATTATCCTTATAGTCGCATCAATTATCTATCCGGTCGTATCAATTAACTATTTTAATCCAATAAATCATCACCATCATATCAATAATCGTCTCGTTTACTATTCTCCTTTATCTCTATCATTGGTCCAAAAACGTTCCTTAATTTCTATGCGCTATAGGCCTTTTTACTTAACTCTTCTCGTCTTTTTCCTTAAACTTTAACCACTGTTGCTCTATGGGTCTTTTTATTTAAATTCTCTTGTCTTTTTCCGTAAACTCTATTCGCTGTAATAATTTTTCTTTTGCTTCATCTCCCTTCATTTTTAAGTCTATTTTGAATTATCTATATCTCGTAACAATTATCTATCGACCTCGTATCAATTATCTATATAGTCTTATCAATTATCTATGTGGTCGCATTAATTATCTATATTACAATAATAAAATCATTATACTCATACTCTCATTCAATCTGTAAATCATTTTTCCTAGGTCTCATTGATTAAAAATCGTTTACTTAATCCTCAGTCGCTGGCGCTCTATGCCCTCTAGAATTTCCGTTGGCTCTTCGGCCTTCGGCTTTAACTCTTTTACTGGTCATCTGTGACCTTAACATCTATTCGTACTCATATTTCCTCTTTACTCATATCTCTTTTCATTATAATCATATCATTCTTATTATTTCTCATCTAATCATAATCATATCTCATCCGGCACTCTATGGCCTCTAATATCTAATCATAATCATATCTCATCTGGCACTCTATGGCCTCTAATATCTAATCATAATCATATCTTATCCGGCACTCTATGGCCTCTAATATCTAATCATAATCATATCTTATCCGGCACTCTATGGCCTCTAATATCTAATCATAATCGTCCGGCACTCTATGGCCTCTAATATCTAATCATAATCATCCGGCACTCTATGGCCTCTAGTATCTGATCATAATCATCCGGCACTCTATGGCCTCTAATATCTAATCATAATCATATCTCATCTGGCACTCTATGGCCTCTAATATCTAATCATAATCATATCTTATCCGGCTCTCTATGGCCTCTAATATCTAATCATAATCATATCTTATCCGGCACTCTATGGCCTCTAATATCTAATCATAATCGTCCGGCACTCTATGGCCTCTAATATCTAATCATAATCATCCGGCACTCTATGGCCTCTAGTATCTGATCATAATCATCCGGCACTCTATGGCCTCTAGTATCTGATCATAATCATCCGGCACTCTATGGCCTCTAGTATCTGATCATAATCATCCGGCACTCTATAGCCTCTAGTATCTGATCATAATCATCCGGCACTCTATAGCCTCTAGTATCTGATCATAATCATCCGGCACTCTATGGCCTCTAGTATCTGATCATAATCATCCGGCACTCATATTCGTTTTAATCTAATTCATCTTATTTTTTCTCATTGTTTCACCGGACTTGAGCTCATCAGTGACTTTTGGGTATGTTTGAGGCCTCACACTGACTCTCAAGCCATGGCGTCTTTTGGCCGCGCATTCTTCCGGTTACGCTTTACTCACCGCCATTCGGATATTTGGTACTCGGTGTGGGATCCGGGTTATTGTACCAAACTCCTCGCTGGGCAATAAAAAAACATTCCCTCGGTACTCGGTGTGGGATCCGGGTTGTGTACCTCGGAGAATATAAAAGTATGGAAATGCCTAGACGTTCAATCAAGTTCCAAAAGCGGTTTACTTGATTTCCCGAATAGTGAAAAGAAAAGGAAGCGATTAAATGTGGGAGCGGAAAATAAACTATCAAATCTCTGCCCGCTCCTTCCATCAGATTTCTCGGCTCAATTCGGCCGCTCTCATCTGGCTTTAGTAGGACATTTTGAGTATGAACCATTTACCGGTTAGTTCACATCTCACCTACCGTTTGGCCCCGATACTCGGTGTGGGATCCGGGTTGTTGTATCGAGTTCCTCCCAGCGAAAAAAAGAATCGTTCGATACTCGGTGTGTGATCCGGGTTTTTGTATCGAACGGCTCAGCGCCATCAGTCCCTTGGCTGATAACAACCTGAACACGACAGTCCGTAGCTGTCCTCTGGTGCCTCACCACCAGCTAGGGAAAAAAGAATATCTCTAGGTACCTTTAACGTCTAAATCATGCGCATTTTCCAATTTTTATTTTTATTTTCGGTTTCCCCTTCACTTTCCCAATTCAAAAATTGTAGTAATCGCGTTGGTTTGTTCCCCAAAGAGGTGATCAATCTCTCGCCAGGAACTCCCCAACATTTGCGACGGTACCTACTACCTTCCTCTCCTCGGGTTGATCAAGGTTCCCCATCGGAATAAGCGTACTATCGTTATGATAGCTCGGTTTTAAATCTTACTTTCCAGTATCATTTCCATATAATATAATATAAATAACACTACAAAATACACTAACAAAATGATGCATCGAAACTTTTACCGTACCTTATGTGTGATTTTTTCAGCTTCCACTGTTTAAGTTGTGTTTTACTTGTCCACTCAGAATTTATTTAACGGCTTTCATGAAGTTTTCGGCTTTTTCCGTATGTTTTACACCTTTCGGTTGCTATTGTTGTCTCATTTATTATTATCATTAATCTCAACTCATCGTTTTCAATCATTATTTTCCTCTGGTTGCTAACTATTATTCTCGTAATTCATTATTATCTCTAATCCTTTATTTTCATTAATAACAAGCATCATCATTTTATTCATCTATGCTCATTTCTTACTATTCATTTCATTTACACCTGAACATTTCCTTTTATCTACGCCTAAGTTTCTCCATCATCTGGATTATCTTTTCGTCAATTTCTCTAACTTAATCGATTATCTGTTCTCGTTTTGTATCTAATTTGGCTCTACTTGGCCTCATGTCTTTTGTAATACTTACAATCAATTGTTCGTTACTTCCGCTAATATTTCTCATCTCATAGGAGTAGGGGTTCGAAATCGTTGCAACCTTTTCCGTTAATATTTTGATCCTTAATTTAATTACTTTCAATTAATCGTTTATTACGTTTAGAATTATTTTGACTGACTTGGTGATCACGTCTTATTTCAAACAATTTTAATCCAGTAATTTCTAGTTTTGCAATTTTTTTTTACGAACTCTTAGACGACCCGCATTTTTGTGGTTTCCCCCTATTTCTAATCACTTTAACCCTCATGATTTCCACCTTTTCCCTGTTTTTATTATTTTAATTTTTATTTATTTATCTATTTTTTATATTTTTATTACTACTTCTACGGTTTTTTGGATGATATTTACACGATGATTCCATTGATTTATACAACCCACCCATAATTTTATTTTTATTTATAGTTTCCTGTTTCTTTGATTCCTACTCTACAAATATTGATAATTTTATCCCCACTTTCCTGTTGAATCGTTTCATTTTTGACATTTTTGTGTATCTAATATTTTAACTTATTTACATTTATTGATATTTTCCTTTCTTATTACAATACTCGTCATTTATGAGTTTTCTAAACTGTTGTTTTGTTTCATCATATTGTTGGGGTTCTCGGTGACTTCGAATAGAAATTATTGTTGATCTGACTCCAAACGTGCTTTAAACACCAGTAACGAACTCCAAACTATATAAACTTTATTGATTAAAACACTTTGTCTCCACTGATTTACAAAAATATTTACAATTCACTTTCAAAATTTTTAATTTCTTCGCAATTTTCCGAATTCTAGAGTGTTCGAAGGTTTTGACCCATTGTAACTTTTTATCAAAAGTTCACATGATGATCGTTCTATAGTAATTTTTGATCGTCTTATTATTCTACACCATATATCAAAAATTAAAGATTTTTTGTCAAAGTTGTGACCCTTTATAACTTTTTATCTAAAGCTCTGATGACTACAGTTCTATTGGCAATTTTGCTTGTTTCGTCGATCTCTACAACATATCAAAAATTAAAAATTTTGACCAAGGTTTTGACCCTTTATAACTTTTGACCCAGAAGTCAGACTGCCATACTTCTATAGTAAATATTGCTCAGCTTCTCAAGCTCTACAACATATCAAAAATTAAAAATTTTGACCAAGGTTTTGACCCTTTATAACTTTTGACCCAGCAGTCAGACTGCCATACTTCTATAGTAAATATTGCTCAGCTTCTCACGCTCTACAACATATCAAAAATTAGAATTTTTGAAGGTTTGACCCTTAATAACTTTTTATCCAAAGGTCGGAAGATCCTAATTTTATCACTACTTTTGCCATTTCATCGTTCTGTACAACATATTAAAAATAATTTTTTTGACCAAAGTTTGACCCTTTCTAGCTTCAAACCTTTAGAA
Source organism: Schmidtea mediterranea (assembly GCA_022537955.1). NCBI lineage: Eukaryota > Metazoa > Platyhelminthes > Tricladida > Dugesiidae > Schmidtea > Schmidtea mediterranea. The sequence continues at coordinate 109,801,013 of CM039681.1, read as the reverse complement.
GATATAACCATGGTTCTATTGGCAATTTTATTAAGCTCATTCTTCTCTACAACATATCAAAAATTATATTTTTGGTCAAGGTTTGACCCTTTTTAGCTTCGGACCCTTAGAAGATACAACCATAGTTCTATTGGCAATTTTATTAAGCTCATTCTTCTCTACAACATATCAAAAGTTATATTTTTGGTCAAGGTTTGACCCTTTACACCTTTGAAGTTCGATAAGATACGACTATAGTTCCATTGACAATAATACTCAACTCGCCGTCCTGTACAACATATCAAAAATAAAATTTTTGGCCAAGGTTTGACCCTTTTTGGCTTCGAACCTTTAGAAGATATGACCATGGTTCTATTGGCAATTTTATTAAGCGCATTCTTCTCTACAACATATCAAAAGTTATATTTTTGGTCAAGGTTTGACCCTTTACACCTTTGAAGTTCGATAAGATACGACTATACTTCCATTGACAATAATACTCAACTCGCCGTCCTGTACAACATATCAAAAATAAAATTTTTGGCCAAGGTTTGACCCTTTGTAACTTCGAACCTTCAGAAAATACAACCACAGTTCAATTGGCATTTTTACTCAGCTCATCGTTCTCTACATAATATCATCGAACTGTTTTCTCATCGTCAATAAGTCGATCGTTTTCCTTCGTTTGTTATTAAGTTCCATTCTTTAGTTCATCCTCTCTCCGTGGTCCGACAAAATGTCATTTCAACATTTCTGTTTAATAATTAAACATTTGCTTTTATTTCCTTGGATTCTTTGCAAAAACAATCATGGTTATCCCGACTGAGCCCCCAAATTTGCACTTCGTGGGCTAGTCGTCTGTTATTTACTCTCTTGATTTGTAGTCAGGTTGATCGCTTTTCATCGATCTTTCAATTTTCTCATCGATCTTTACAATTGATTTTTACAACTTTTAAGTTCCACATATTTCATCTCTCCGGGGTTCGGCAAAATGTCGTCCCGACATTTCTATTTGAAAAGATAGTTCTGTAACCTGTCCCCTCTCATTTGTCTGTACAAGAAAATCATTCTATCCCGGCTGAGCCCCCAAATTTGTACTTGGTGGGCAAGCCATTCGTTTCATCAACATATTTTCTCATTTTGTAGTCGGGTTAATCGTTTTTTATCGTTCTGTATTAAGCTCCCTTCTTTCTCATTTGTCATCTCTCCGGGTTTTGGTAAAATGTCGTCCCGACATTTCCTATTTAAACCTTAAACATTTGCTGATATCTCCTTTGGTTTTTCGCAAAAACAATCATTCAATCCCGGCTGAGCCCCCAAATTTGTACTTGGTGGGCCAGTCGTTTATTTCTTTGACATTTCTCCTTATCTGTAGTCAGGTTGTTCGCTTTTCAACGGTATTTCATCTCTGCGGGGTTTGGTAAAATGTCGTCCCGACATTTTCTATTTAATTCCAAGATTTTTATTTCGGTTTCTTTTGGTCCTTTGCCAACAAAATCATTCAATCCCGGCTGAGCCCCCAAATTTGTATGGTGGGTTACAGGGTTTCATTGTTTGTTTGAACTAACCGGTGGTTGCCCTCGTAACGCCATACAAAATGATTCTGACCGCCACTTGGCACCCGTTGCTAGGCAACGTTGGTAATGTGTTCAAGTGGTGGATTGCCCGCAAAAATTGAGTACCATGTGCTAGTACTGTAGTTGCTCGGACAACCCTCGGGTTCACGAGCTGTCGATAGAAGACCTGTGCTCGCTTTTGCTTCTTAGGTCCCATTATTCTCCTATCTCCTTCAAATGTTAACCTATACTCTCATGTCATTCATTTTTATGTCCATTCCCATAGTCCTTCTTATCGTTGTCCATGTCGAAGATTATTCTTTGGTCGGTACACCCTTGGTTGTGTTAAATACACCCACATTATATCTTTCACCCTTATCCCTATTATAACTACAATGTTCCCTATCATTGTTACTAGCATTATCATTGTTGCTATTATATGTATTACCTTTATTAATTGTTGCTACCATTTCCTATATTATTATTTTTATTACTATAACTACCATTATATTTATTGTTATTGTTACTATGAGTATTACTATTATTATTATTGTTATCATAATTATTATCAATCATTACTACAAATACCATGATTATTATTATTATTACCATCATTATTATTATTATTAATATTATTATTATTATAATTACCATTACCCTTATCATTATCGTTACATTTATTAAGATTTTGTAGGGATCCTTCCTTATTCCTCAGCGTTAAAATTTTTTATTGATATACAACATTAGCCGTAGTCCATCTATAATTTTCGGTTTTTGATAAAGTATTTTTGTAAATTCGAAAATTTTAGCAGCGTTCCGCCCTTATTTTACGGTTCATCCCTATTCTACCGTTTTCGACAAAGTATTTTCATTGACTCGGAAAATTTGAGCAGCGTTCCGCCCTTATTTTACGGATTCCATTTTTACGTTACTATTTTTGTTAAGTATTTGAATTAGTTCGGAAAATTTGAGCAGCGTCCCGCCCATATTTTCCGCCTCAACTCAAATTAAATTATTTAATTTTTATTTAAAAATATTATTTTTCATGATTTTGGTCGTTCGGATTAATCTTTTTCCGATGGCTATTCATTTTAACTGTTGCAACGATTTCGCAATTTTCCCCGCTACCCATTCCCTCTTTTGTCCTTAAGATCTATTTATGTTCATATTATAGTTAATGAGTGCCCACTGGACTACTCGGTGTTAGAGATTTTGAGCCAATTGTTGTTAAAAATTTATGTCACTTTTACAGAAAACGGATGGTGAAGGAGCAGCCAATAAACTACTCATTTACCCTCCAATTTCCCCTATGTACGGATAATATTGACGTTCCAACTCCTGCGTTCCGCACGCTGAGCCTTCACGGGTACATATCATTGGCGATTTTCCACGCACTTACATGCATCTGCACTGTGTAGATTTTATTTACTTGCGTTATGTGTTGGCTGTGGGCCGAAAAAGAATAACAAATAATATTTTACCATAGCATTTGGAATAAAAGTTTCGATGCACTAAGGCTGTAGATATAAAATATTTATTCAGCATATTACATCGGCTACATACATTTGAAATTCATTGTATCCATTCCATAAAATTTACTTCGAAAATCCCATAAATTTAATTCGATAAATCATTTATAAATTCAATTGGAAAAACAAAATTATCCATAAATTTAATCTGAAAAATCATCCATAAATTCAATTGAAAAATTACCCACAAATTTGATTCAAAAAATCATCCATAAATTCAATTGGAAAAACAAAATTATCCATAACTTCAATTTGCAAAACAAAAATCATTCATTAATTCGATCTGAAAAGTCATACATAAATTCAATTGAAAATTACCCATCAATTCTCTTCGAAAAAATCAACTAATAATATTGCACCAGTTGAGAGTGATCGTGTTCAGGCAAAACACTTACCCGTGTTAATTGCCTGAATGCACGGCTCTCAACCAGCCATACAACCAGCCACACAACTCTGCAATGAAATTTTCCTCCGAAAAATAAGACTGAAAATTTGTGAAAACACATCGGTATTTATACCTATTTTTCTCGCGTGTGAAATTTGATGCAGTAAAACAAAATTCGACCTTGTTATTTTCTAGTAAATTCTATTCGTTAATTTTATTATTTTTTTGATTTATTTTTATAATTTTTTTATTTAAGATTTTTATTGAATTATTACTAATTCAAATTTTCGATTTAAATTTCATTTTAATGAACTTTTATTAATTTTTTCAATTTCGTCGAATTTGTTGTGTTTTCTTGTTATATTTGTGTAAGTATCGTGCGAATCTTGGTGCATTTTGTTATTATTTTAATTTTATTTTTATGTTTTTGATTTTATATTTATTTATATTCTCTCAGATTTTAAAGTGTTTAATTGGTGTTGTATATTGTATTTTAAGTTATCTTGGTGCTGGGTTTTCGTGCTGTATTACTGATGCATTTAAACAATTCTCAAGGCTATTGGTGTGCTGGCCCAACACACTGAACAACCCACTGATCAGGTACTATAAATTATTAACTATGTACTTAACAACTAGATATCAACACATGGTTACCAATAACCAAGTACTGAACAAATAAATATCAATAATTATCTTATCATAAGTGTGGATTTGATCTTTTCTCGGTCTGTTTGACTAAGAATTAGGCCTCTATGCTACCGTTTCTTTATGCGCTCCCATTTTCTCCGTTTGCAGAGATTCTATATTGAAAGATTCGATTTTGTGGGTAGTCGGGATTTGGTGACATTCGTGATTCTTAGTAACCTCACGTCCTTGCGTTCGTCTCCTGATAGATGTGTGAACATGTATTTATTTTCCATATAAATTTAATGGTGATCAACTTCTAGAATCCGGATCCTTATCTTGAATGCCCGAATCTTGAATTGGTCACAGTCTAACTTTACATGGAGAACCTAGTTGATTCACTTTCATTCTTTATCTTATTTAGTTTGAACCAGGTTGATTCTTTAGTGCGACATTTGTGTTTTAATCATTCTGCTTGCTGTCGATACTCTTGCTTCTTGCCGAGTAAGCAGTTTATGTTCACTGATAAATAATAGAATATTGTTAGGCCAGAACAAAGTTTTGTTTAAATGAATTGGTAATAGCACGCAAACATAACATGCAGATTTAAAATCAGACCCTTAAAACATCAAATAACCACTTTAAAATACAAGAAATAAATAATTAAAATATAAAATCAAAAACATAAAAATAAATTAAAATAATAACAAGATGCAACAAGAGCTGCACCAAATAAACATAGAAATAACAAGAAAACACAGAAATTTGACCGAAAATTGACAATTTATTTAAAAGAATAAGAGTTAATGAAAAATGGAAGTAAAATCAAGTGATTTTAATTGAAAATAATTAAATAAAAAATGAAAGAAATGAATTGTCAAATTAAATCATGAAAATAATAAAATTAGAGTTAGATTACACAGATAATCTCAAGGTAAAATTTTGTTTTACTGCACTAAATTTTACAAGTAAGGTTAGGGTCACAGAACAGGTATATATACCGATTCATTTTCACAGAATTTTAACTTTTTTTAACCGGTTAATTTTGGTTAACTGAACACTACTATTATTCAAGCCAATTTTACTATTCAAGTGGACGATTAGAGAACTTTTCCATACAGCGTATATGCACCTTCAATGTTAGCACTACTTAACGCTTGTGTGAGAAAACGTTATTTATACGATGTATGATGATGTTATGCCAACTATGTCAAATATGTTATGCCAGAATAGATGCTTCAAAGAAAACATGTTTTTGTCCAAATTTTTCCGGCCCACAGCCGACACAACATCGCAAGAAAGCAAAATCTACATACTAATTTAAGCTGAGTAGGTGCGGTTCATCCGCCAATAGGTTGTGCCCGTGAAGGTTTTGGCGTGCGTATCGCAGGAACCCAAACGTCAATACTATCCGTTAGAGGGAAAATGGGAAGATAAGGGGGTAGTCTTTTGGCTATTCCTTCGTCACCCATCTCCCAAAAATCGACCTTAGCTTCTTAGTTCATATCGGCTTAAAATCATAAACATTGAATAGCCCAGTGGGCACTCATAAAATCATAACATTAACATAACTGCCTTAAGGTCAAATAAGGAAGGGAGTGCGGGAAAGAATCGGAAATCGTTGTTATGTCAACAAACAAATGAAAATAAACTATTTTAACTTTAAAAATAAAGTATTTTAATAAAAGCTATGATAGATAAATGAAAAGAGACCTACAATTATCTTAGATCTGTGTTGGAAAGATCGAGCTTGAAATCAATTTAGAATCTTGTTAATACTAATATTTCTATGACAGTAAAATGAATGTAGCAAACCCAGTAGCTAGGCTGGTAATCCAAAATTTTGACAGTAATATTCGTGACAAATGTATATTAACTGAAAATAATCCAAGGCTATGTAACAAATCCGAGTGTCGAAATGATAATGTCCACGTGAAAGTTAAATTAGCTGAAATTAACTCAACGTCTAAATTACTAACCTGTAACCTCTAACGACAACCTTCATACTGAAGTTTAAATGCGAAAAATTTAAAATGATAAATCCCTTACCAGAGAATTTCGACGATAATATGCTAATAAATAACCCGAAAACGAATAACTTAAATTTGCAACATTAAATTAAGGGTAATGATAGCAATAAATAATGACGATCATAAATCACGTAATCAATAACGAGCGGGATTATCAATGTATACGACCCCGATACCAATAATAGTTCACAATTAATAAAATCAGAAAAATGATAAAACTAATATTGTAATGATACGTTAAATCAAATAAAATCAATTCCTGAAATATAACCAGTATGTAAGGAAATCCACTCCACATCACTATATTCGGCGACAGCTCAAAAATCAATAGACCGAACACCACAGAATAACATCACATATACATAAGGCCATCATAGTGAAGAGCTCGCGCGCACGCAGGTAGTTGATTTAAGTGATCGTTTATTGAAGAAAAACTTCAGAACTGAGCATTGAATCAGGAGAATTGTAATCATCGACCATGTGCTGAAACGCTGGAGGCGGAGAAGTGACGTCAAGGATCGATCTAGAAAAATCAAACCACCAATACGATTGCCGGAATAACTAGATCAAGAAAATTCTAGTTGAATGAAAATAATCCTCATAATCCGATCGATAAGATTTCCATTTATTGTTCAAAAAAACCCGAAGTAACAAGCGGATCAAACATGCTGAGTAAAACGTGCATACTCGCTGCACACAGAAATTGTCTGACAGTTGCTTATAGAAGTTAACATGCCACGTGGACAAGGCAGAGAAGAAATTCAGAAAACCAAAATCAATTAAACACAATAAAAGGACAACCATCAGCCACGTCACTGACACGGGAGTTATTGTGATCAATACACGCCAACAGACGACGGCGTATAAATAGTCAGTCAAATGTTTAAAATCAGCAACTACTCAATTCAAGAACTCACTTAAAATTATGTACGCACCGGAAGAAAAATCAAGGATAACTCCAACGAGAAAGCGAGATCGCAGCAGCCCTCAACTAGGAGGATACCAGACAGAGAGACCCAAGAAGAATAGAAGATTCACGCAGGAGGGTAGGATTTTAATATTGATGGATTTTTCTTAATTTTATATTTTTGCTAAACTAAACGAGACCAAAAATGCGATTGACTCCAGAACTTATCCAGACGTAGTTGAGACGAACTTAAACGAACATACAAGGGCCGAAAATTAATTTATGATCTAGGAGTGGAGCCAAATATCCAGCCCATGGGACGACTTTTGCTGGACCCCACGTACTAAAGATTAATTATCGCCTATTTGATGAATTGAGTAAGTAAACATTCAACACGATATTGCTTTATTCTTTCCAAATGAGAATTAATTCAATACTACATATATCGCGAGTCTCATGAAAACCAAAATCGTAGTTGCACGGTGCAAACAACCAAATACAACGTTTTCACAAAATAGGGACTAGCCCTCGTAATACATATAACTCAATAGTTAACCTTCTATGAATTCCGACGGTCAGAAAGTGTTGATACATAAGATATAATTAAGTAATATTAGAGCTTTTACTCAAACATAACCCAAACAATTTTCCACTGCAGTAATCATTATGATGGTTAAAGAGCGGTAATAAGAAACATCAAAAATTACTTCGAACTAATCACTAGGAATTATGCCGAGACCTAACATATTTAAGTTTTGTTTTGTAGACGGATTATGGATCGATGCGTCCCGAATCATAGTGCACTTCCCAGCACGATCCGCAGCCAGGTGTAGACAGGCGATGTGGGATGCCGGATTCACGGTCTCCCCGGTAAAAGATGTGCAGACGAACACGAAGAGATCGATCTCCCCTATGTTGCCATCAAGCGGGAAAGCAGACAGCGTGCAGAATATATTCGAGCTCGACTCGAGCAAAAACAGGAGCAGACAAACTGGCAGGTTGAAATGGCGAAGCGACACTTAGCCAGGGTTAACATGGATATTGCTGCGGGTATGATCCCCAGCACAGATGGGTACGCCCCACCATACGACGTATCGTACGAGATGGATGATCCGAGGCTAGCAGAATCTACTCGAGCAATGAATGTGGTAATCCCAAGAAAATTACTTCCAAGAGAGACTCGGTATGCAGACAATAGTCCAACGGGAAGGCAAGAGCACTCTGTGCTCGAAGACAACGCGTATTCAATGTGGATTCTTATCGCCGGAATCCATATCACCGATAGAAATGTTATTATTAATAAATCTTTGAATTAAGACCTTCATTTTTAACTGCTGATTATACCCATAGTGTTGGGCCAGAACGTAAACGGCCTTCAAAATGTTTAAATGGATCAGAAACACACACGCAAATACAACACGCAATTCAAATAAACCCCAAAACACCAATTAAACCATATAAAATCCGAGAAATAAAAGAATTAAATATAAAATAATAAACATAAAAATAAATTAAAATATTAACAAAATGCACCAAGATCCGCACGATATCTACACAAATACAACAAGAAAACACGACAAATTCGACGAAATTGAAAAAATCAATTAAAGTTCATTAAAGCAAGATTTAAATCGAAAAATTTGGATTAGCAATAATTCAATAAAAATTCTAAATAAAAAATTATAAAAATAAATCGAAAAATAATAAAAATAAATATTAGAATTTGCTAGAAAAGAACAAGGTCGAATTTTGTTTTACTACATCAAATTTTACACACCAAAAATTTAGGTATATATACTGATCCATTTTCACATTAAAGTTAACCAATTTTAAAAAAGTTAACCATTTTTAAAAACCATTAACCATTTTTGGAAAACACACCGTGTTTCGAAATATTTCAAACTATTTGAACTTTACTTTAAATCAGTGTTTTTGAATTTTCAGAATTTTGGGTGAGGATCATTGATTTTGGAACCCTCTTTCCACGCCCGTGCCTTGCATCTCTGTAGAGCTCTGCTCGGACGTTGGCGTGGGAGGAGAGGTATTTGGTTTATTGTATGAATTTATGCTATTTTTATGAATTGGAATGGTAACTTGTTATTTCATTTTATAATTAATAAACATTATTATGCATAAATTGTTTCATATATATATAACTCATTTTATATGTTTTAAAAAGATGTCGAAATTTTTCCGGCCCACAGCCGACACACCACGCAAGTAAATAAAATCTACATAGTGCAGATTCATGTAAGTGCGTGGAAAATCGCCAATGATATGCACCCGTGAAGACTCAGCGTGCGCAACGCAACGGTCGTAACGTCAATATTAATCCCTATAGCTGAATCGAGAAATAAGGAAGAAGTCTCTGGCTGCTTCCTCGTTTCTCAATTCTGTAAAATCGACTTAAATTATATTACACACGGCTCAAAATCACCACACCGAGTAGTCCAGTGGGCACTCATTAACTATAATATGAACATAATTTGCGTCTAAGGTCAATTAAAGGCAGGTGACGGGAAGCTAAATGAAAAAATGGAATCGTTGTTATATGCTATAAAATCATGATCGTAATCTACATTATCTATCTTAATGTCAAATTTAAATTCACAAAATTATTCATGAGTTCAGATTTTCTATAGTAACTCTGTATTATTAAAACCAGATTGATAACTCATACCATTATCCGTACATCTTTTGTTAGCGATCAACTCGTATTATGAACCTACTATTTACACGATTCATCACCAATCCTTTTAGTAATAATAAATGGAAAAATTTATTAAGGATAAATTTAGAGTATTAATTGTAGATTAATCTCATTGTAAACCCTTTCATTAATAATATCTTCATATTGATAAGTGTAAATCATCGGGTAATAAGAAAGTCATAGTATTAGTAGAAACATTTTGACAATCACTTCATAATATTAATTCATATGGTTAATTAATAGTAAATTGAAAATCATTAACTGTCGAACAATATTGGTAATTCCAAACCCTTTTAGGTAATTAATTGTAACTCTTTAAGTGGAAATAGCCCTATTCAAACTTATCTTTAAAAAAAAATTCATAACCTGCAATTTAAGTAATTAATTATGAAAAATCATTATCACGGATAAACCTTTATCTCACGTTATCAATTTCATCCATGTCTCAACTTGGTTATCAATGCTCAATCATTAAAAATTAAGTTTACGTTATAAATTCATCGCAAGCCCCGATCATTAGTTTCATGATTTATTTAAAGGTTAATAGCAATGGCATCAGTGTATAAAAGAAAAATAGATTATAATCCCCAATATCAAGTCGGAATTCCATATGAATTAGGTTTAAAAAATTTTAACACAAAAAATCCATGAAATCAAAACTTACAAACATCAAAATCACAACAATTGAATAAATAACAGCGAAATTAATAATTCCAAAGGTGAAAAGTATATGAGAAAGCACTTTGGAGGAAAGTTCGACGTATAAATCCACGAAAGCATGAAACTTCATCATAGGTCAGCACGCCGAAGGAGCTTTCATCCGATCCAAAGAGAATCTCGATACAACTGAAATCAGGTAGAGAGTAACCAATTTAGTAACATCAAACGCTCCATTTTTGTGCTGAATAATAAATCTGAAACCAAATATTCATAACCAGTGAAGTGAATTTCAACTAAAACTAACTCATCGATGGATAGAAACCCGTACGGAGAGTCGACAGTATCATCTCGAACCATAGAATTTTCTAAAGTTTCCACCAAATCCGAAAATGTAATCTAGAAATAATAAATACATAAAATTGATAACTCGTACCAACCGGAAACTTACGAATAAACAGTTTCGCCAATCATAGAGACACGCGCCCAAAGTCCAATTTTCTTAAAACGCCGACCAGTATTTACAATAAAAATGATGAAGTTGAACTTGAACCTTGACATATCCGGTCAGTTCATGAGGTCGACGATCAACTAAATTATGAAATTTTCGATTACGATACTAAATTCAATTAAATAACGTTTGCATTCCCACCGAATGACGAATGAATATACAATCATCTAATCAATGTATTTATATTAAAAACTATATAAATAGGATATAAATCTTCACCGAAAATCAGTCAATCAAACGTACCAATGTACTCACAACAGAATCCAAAGAAGAGACCCATTTCGAATAGCACAACCGGCAGAAGGTCCACAATTGAATCCGAAAACGCAGGTAGTGATTTGTGTACATATGATGATTAAACATAAGGGTTTAATGAGTACACGCCGCATAATGATATTCGCACCTTCGTAAGTATATTCACATCAATCTTACGGTCAAAAACACCACAGTAGATTTCAAAATGAAAACGACACAGTATATTCAAGTCATTGGAAATTCTTTTTCCCACCAAGAACGGATGACGTAAATAGTAACTGTTAGCAATGGATAAGGAAGCATTAAGCGGAAAGAATTCGTCACACGTAACATAGTCAAGCCAGTTAACATCCCACTTAGAATGACTGAAACGATTATATCACCACTCATTATATTATACAAGAAGCATACTAATTATGAATTATTCAGGAAATGCAGACCCCGATCTCATCCCAATGCAACTCGCCGACCGATGGAGGGAAGCCTGGAAACTCTACTGGCACTCAAAATTCCCGTCCAACTTCCAACGTAGCAGCAGCAGACCAGAGTATCTCGACCGAACTCACGAGGTACCAGAACCGTTCTGGGAGGAGTGGCACCCCACGGCGGAGATCTACGCCCATGCGCGGTGTCTACTCGACGACCTTCTCGAACACCAGCAACAAGTGGATCTGAGAGTAGCTCGAGCCCGTCAATGTTTGGCAAACATTGAGGAGGATCTCGAAGCCGGCAGGATTGCCGATATTTATTATCATCCACGGTCACGCGGACACCTGCATGAAGACGCCGAGAAAGAAAAAATTGCGCAGATGACGAGAACCCACCGAGGTCGAAACCTCAGGAGGCCGGTGATGATTATACCGAACTGCTCCCCCGAGGATTGGGTAGCAAGAGGCTTCACAGACTCATGAGAATTACGTTGTGAACTCTTTTTAGTTTGATATTTGTTATTAAAATAGAAATTGCGTTCGAATAAACATTAATTTTGTTTTTATGTTGGGTTGCTGTTATAACAATTCATTAAGGAAGTTTTTGTTTAATTAGTTACTTCGGTGGTGATAACTATTGTTTTAACATTATAAATTCCAGACATGGATTCCACACACACTCTGAAGATGGAACTAGCCACAGCCCGAAAAGATAACAAGAACCTCTACAATCAGATAATTCAATTAACACGAGAGGTACATCAAATACGAGCCACCTGGATAGATCCAGCAAAGGTTAAATCCTTATATCAGAGGCTCACAGCTGCTCAGAAAGGATGGGCCGAAGAAAAACAAATCAATCAAAGTTTACGCACCCAAATCCGAGGACTGGAGGTCGCCCTATCGGCCAGTCAGGAAGGAGCGGCTGTCACCTATCCGCTCGTGTTCGCACCGGCTCAGTTAGCGTACCGGGAGCCGGCAGCTGCTTCAACTTCGACCCCAAATCCTACAACAAACATAAAGACGTACTCACGTCCCGGACGCAAAGAGAGAGCTAGACGTCGTGCCGCCAAACTACTAACCTGATCCGAGTCAGATTTCACAGACCAGTGTAGCTCCTATATAAAATAAATTTTCGTAGTTTGATTTCATTATCCTATGTGAGAAGATCCAGAAAAGCATGACAGAATTCCTGAAACTCACCAGGCTTTAAATGATATATGACATAAAGGGGACCAATTACAAAGAAAATCGAGCACATGTCTTCTAACGACGGCTCGTTGAACCCGAGGGTTGTCCGAGCAATTATAGTATTAGCAATAGCACTCACTTTTTGCGGACAATCCACCCGCTCGAGCACATTTCCAACGTTGCCTAGCAACGGGTGTCGAGTGGTAGGCAAAGTAACTTTTTGTATGGCGTTACTGGGGCAACTATTAGCAACCCCTGTAACCCACCATACAAATTTGGGGGCTCAGCCGGGATAGAATGATTTTGTTGGCAAAGGACCAAAAGAAACCGAAATAAATCTTGGAATTAAATAGAAAATGTCGACACGACATTTTATCGAACCGCGGAGAGATGCGATAACAATGAAAAACGACCTAACCGACTACAATGAAAAACCATCAAACCAACTACACACAGTCACGAGAATAGATAAAGAGATAAACAATGATTAGTTTGCAAAAACCCAAGCAAACAAACTGATATAAAATTATGTTAAATAGATATCAACGCCAAAGCATTCAACATCCATTAATACTTGATGACACAACACCCTTGTAAGATACCAACAACACGACAAGACGCATAAGTAAACAACATATAATTAAAAGGGCAAAATGCGGGATAAAATGAAATGGGGTAAGTAAGGGGAATAGCGACAAACGGGGAAAAACAATAGAACAATAATAAAATAAATTACAACGGGTAATTATAGTAATTAAAGTAGCAGCTTATTAAAACAAAACATTAAACTAAGAGTTGAATGAATAACATACAATTTAGTTAATTAGTATTTAAATAAATTTAATGGGTAATTAAAAGAGATTTAATAATTTTAGAAATGGAACCAACAAAAATAATAGAAAAACTAAAAGGGATTCTAAACATCGAAAATGACAATCTTGAGAAACTAATTAATAAACAAAAGTTAATTAAACGAGCTAAAGAGGATATATCAACGATTTCCAACCTGTATTCCGACGAACATTGCATATTGATAAAATTGATTGACATTGATAAAGACGTGACAACGGAAAGAATATACGAAATTCTATCCATGAGATTGGAAATAACCAAATTTGGAAAAAGCTGGAACAAGTTAATGGGGAAAGTCAAAACTATTGAAGACGAGATTACAACAACAATGAGAGAGCAAACCAAGGCTTATTTGGAATGTTATGCGTGCAAAACAGAGGAAGCACGAGTAATGGTGATACCTTGCGGACACCTGAGTTATTGTTATGGATGCGCACAAGAGTCGCACTGCATGTTATGCCAGCGAAAGATAAAGGAAAGACTAACTGTTTACTTTCCGTGAATTGTTATGATGAAATAAAATAAATGTGTATTATGTATTACTTGAATTAATATACAAAAGAAATATGCAATGTTTGTAAATAATAAAACCACCCGACAACGATAAATAAAGGTAATAGACCGAATACATGAAAGCCGAAGTAAGGAAATAATTAAAACACATGCACAGAGGCACAAATATTGGACGGAAAAATTTCGACAACCGAACTTCCTAGAGTATAATTCTTTTTGTTTTATTGATATTATATTAACGATACTATATTGAGATAGGACGAGGAAAAAATGGTTAACCTGAGCTATCTAACGATAGTACGCTCACCCAAGGGAAATCCTGATCAACCCTACTGAGAAAGGAACTGGTAGGCCAAGTCGCGCATGTCAGCAAGTAACCGGCGAGAGATTGATCACCTCTTTTGGGGAGCTTGCTGATGCGATTACCACAAATTTTGAAGGGGGAAGTAAAGAGATAGACCGAGAGGTGAGAGAAAGAGTGTACACGGAACAGAATTAATAGTTTTGATTAAAGGTACCTAGAGATGACTTTTTTCCCTAGCTGGTGGTGAGGCACCAGAGGACAGCTACGGACTGTCGTGTTCAGGTTGTTATCAGCCAAGGGACTGATGGCGCTGAGCCGTTCGGTACAATAACCCGGATCACACACCGAGTATCGAACGATTTTTTTTTTAGCTGGGAGGAACTCGATACAACAACCCGGATCCCACACCGAGTGTCGAGGGCCAAACGGTAGGTGAGATGTGAACTAACCGGTAAATGGTTCATACTCAAAATGTCCTACTAAGGTCGGATAAGGGCGGCCGAATTGAGCCGGGAAATCCGACGGTCAGATAAGGGCGGCCGAATTGAGCCGGGAAATCTGATTGCAGAGGCGGGCAGGGATTAGAAATTTTCCGCGCCTATATTTAATCACTTCCTTTTCTTTTCACTATTCGGGAAATCAAGTAAACCGCTTTTGGAACTTGATTGAACGTCTAGGCATTTCCATACTTTTATATTCTCCGAGGTACACAACCCGGATCCCACACCGAGTACCGAGGGAATGTTTTTTTATTGCCCAGCGAGGAGTTTGGTACAATAACCCGGATCCCACACCGAGTACCAAATATCCGAATGGCGGTGAGTAAAGCGTAACCGGAAGAATGCGCGGCCAAAAGACGCCATGGCTTGAGAGTCAGTGTGAGGCCTCAAATATACCCAAAAGTCACTGATGAGCTCAAGTCCGGTGAAACAATGAGAGATAATATGAATAAAATGAATATGAATATGAGTAAAGACGAAATCGATAGAATATGATTATGATTAGATTAAACAGTAAAGATGAGATATGATTACGATTAGATATTAGAGGCCATAGAGTGCCAGATGAGATATGATTATCATTAGAAGCCATAGAGTGCCAGATAAGATATGATATGAGTAAAGATGAAATATGATTATGAATAGATATTAAGGTCACAGATGACCAGTAAAAAGTTAAAAGCCGAAGGCCGAAGAGCCAACGGAAATTATAAAGGGCATAGAGCGCCAGCGATTGAGGATTAAGCAAATGAATTTTTTGGGAGACATAGGAAAAATAATTAATGGATTGATTGAGAATATGAATATGATGATGTTATATTATTGATATTATGATATAGATAATTGATACGACTATATAGATAACTGATAAGACTATATAGATAATTGATACGAGATTAATAGATAATTGTTACGAGGTATAGATAATTAAAAATAGACTTAAAATGAGGGGGGTGAGTCAGATGAAGAGGACCACCACGATAAATGCGAACAAGGGATGATAACGTATATAGTATGGTAAATGGAGGAGAAATTAGTATAGAGTATAGAATATTGGAGTGTCATTTATTTTTAGAGAATCAATAGCCAAACAAAGCAACCCAAGTCAATTTCAAAGCAAAGCAAAAGAGAAAATATTTCAGAGCAAACGACAAAGTAAAGTGATAACAAAGAAACTTGAATAAACGAGCAGAAAAGAATTTGGGATAACCGCCAGAGTAGTTACAAGCAGACAAGCAACCAGAAGTTTCAAAGCAACCAAAGCAAGAGAAGAGAAACCAGTCAAGTAAACGAATAACCGTAAACATTGATAGCATCAGCAACCACACGAGAAGCAAAAGCCAAGAGAATAGAGAAAAAAGTTTATTAAAAACAGAAGAAAAGAAAAAAGTTCGTCACAGCAGAAGTGTCAACACCAGAGTATCAACTACAGCAGCAACAGGAACCGGCACAGATAGCGGATTGACCGATTTTGAATTTAATAGCAGCGAAGAGAACGAACTACGTAATATCGAGAACCAATTGGCAACAATAGAATCAGTGAACGAAGAAGAGAATCCAGACAACAATCCAAACATGACAACTTCTATAAATTCTTCAATGCCGGATGCAAATACATTGTCAAATAACAACAACGTGATAGTGGGAGAATTCAGAGAAAAGTTTAGAGGAGAACCGTTTGACGGTAGTCTCAACAAATTAGATACATTCATAAAGGAATTTGAAGTGTATAAAAATATCTGTCACTGGACAGATCAAAAGGTAAAAGAGCGACTGCCTTTATACTTGAAAGGAAGCACACAAGATGTATTCGTAGAGGAAGCGAGAGATGTAACGAAATTGACAACGTGGACAGAGATTAAAGAGTTCTTAATAAAAATATTCGGAATAGAGAAAAAGGGAAATAGGAAGATATTGGACTTCCTACATCGAAAACAAAGACGAGATGAATCAAATGCAGTATACGCATGTGAATTAAAGAAATTGTGTAAAGAAGCCTTCGGAGAAACAGATTTGCCCGAAGATAAAATGGTAGACGTCTTCATAAGAGGAATCAAAAGGGAAGACATACGAGCCAACCTTGGATGCTTGGCACCAGAAACGTTAGATAAAGCAGTAGCAATCGCAAATAGATGTGAAGCCCATCTGGGACTGGGATATCAAGTGGCAGTCTTGGCCACAGAACCAACAACATCAACAGTCAATGCCAACAATCAAAACAACAATATCAACCCAGCTATGAATCAATTCATTCCAAGGGCACAGCAGATGTTCAAGCCACCAGCAACAAGAAACCCAGAAGATAGAGGTAATAACCAAGTAAGCTATGATAATAATTTCAGGAACAATCCAAATGCAAACGAAAAATGCTCCACATGTCAAAAAATAGGACATCGATCAGAAAATTGTTTCCGAAATTACAATTGTCAAAAATGTGGAAGACGAGGACATACTGAGAGAATATGTCAACAACTTAACAGCAAAGCGTGCTATAATTGTGGTCAACAAGGGCACATCGCAAGGCGATGCAACATAGGAGGAGAGGCAAACCAATCAAGACCAAACAATAATCCCACAAGGAATCCACAAATTAACGTGATACAAGAAATAGACATGTTACGGGAAACATTACAGCGAATGCCCATGGAATTAAAAGAGATGATGCAACAGATGCCCGCCAATATACAGCAACAACGAATCAATGTGATGAGAAGCAATGAGGAGATTCAAGAGCTGCGAACCAGAGAATATCAAGAGCAACAACACGCCGAATGGCAAAGACTTCAAATAGAGGAAGCCCAAGAAATTCAACAAAGATGGGAAAATCGAAAACAAACCCCGAAAAGAATTAATATGATGAGGATGGAAACTCCAGATGAAATTCACACTGCGGAGCAGTGTGTTGAGAACGAAGGGGGAGGGAATATGATAACCGATAATGAGAAAACAATTGAATTGAATACGATGGAGAAAATAGAGGCCATCAAAGAATTTACAGAGGAGGAAAAAAAGGGACGTCGACAACTAAAAGAAATGACAACTGAGAAATCGGACGAACCAGAAACTCAAGAGAGTAACCGAGCAGAGATGATAACGGAAGAGCAAAACGAGGAAACACTAATGTACGAGATAGATGAACTCGAAAATGAAATTATGACAAAAACAATAGAGAGTACACTCGAGAAAATAAAGCAAGAGGAAGCTTTAGAACAAGAGGAGGATCAATTAAAAGAAAAAGAAGCAATCCTAAACCAAGAGAAAGCGGAACTAAGAAAGAAGGCACTAATATTAAAAATAGACGGAGCGTTGAAACATTTGGAACAAGAACAAGCACTAGATCAAAAAATAGAAGTGCTAGCAAAGAGAGTGTTAACGCAAGAAATGAAAGAACCAGAATTGGAACTACAAAAAGATGAGCAAGAAGCATCAACGTCAAAAGAAAAAGAAAAGATATCAGAACCAATAATAACAAAAAATCGAATCCAGAGGATACTGCTACAAAAAATAGAAACAAGAATCAGAAAAGAAAAGCCCACGTGGAGTGAAGCTCAAATTGAGAATAGAATAAAAGAGATATGGTTCCAAACGAAAGGACCAACAAAGATAATGAAAGAGGAGGAACAACCACATATTAATATGCTGAGACGAATACCAGCCGACCAAACAGACGAAGATGAAAGCGAGATAAGCAGTCTGGGCGGAGAAATATTTCAGTCATGCGAGGAAAATAAATCGAATAAAGATGAATCAAAATCCGAAGTAGAGGAAATGGAAACGAACGTGCCAAGAGAAGATGAAAACCGAGATATTAAAAGAAATTAATGAGATCGTAGAAGAAGTAGATCGAAACCAAATGTTCCTAAACCTCAGAGATACAACCGCATACAGCAGAATAATGAAACTGATTGCGAAAGGATATCAACAAGATAATGGTACATTTACGACATCATGGAAAGATATGATAAAAAAGTACCAAGAGAATCTGAAAGAATATGATAGAGAAGAGTATCAGGTAATTATTGATTTTCCAGAGATACCAAGACAGATAATAGCCACAAGAGGCGAGAGCACAAACGAGTTGTATGATTGGGTAGTGAAAAAGCTAGGACCCAGTTATAAAAACAAACCTTTATATTATCAAGGAAGAAAAATAAAGCGAGACATACACCTAGCGGATGCTCTAATATGGCCAAAAGGAATAAATGTGGTAACATTAAACAAAAATGAAACCGAGGAAACGACAGCGGAAATATGGCAGAAAATTCAAATATTGTATACCAAAGAAATAAAACCTGGATTAGAAAAAGAGAGACAAAAGATAATGAGGCAAAACCAGATAAAAATGACAGAACAAGCAATAGACCAGGCTAGAAAATATATTAACCGATTATCGCTAACTAGACCCGATCTCAATGAAAATATTTGTAGAAGCTGTACGAGATACAGATATTATGAGATTTGACAACGAGAGAACAGATGAGTTGATAGCCAAATATGGAGAACACCAAAGAGATATGAGAGGAGATGAACCAATAAAGATAAAAATAAAGCTACCAAATGATGAAATAAAGGAAATGTTGGTAGATCCCGACTGTCAAATGCACGAGCTATACCGACGGATAAATCGAGAAATTATCCAACCAATAATCGAAAGTAGTGACGACGGTATGGTAGAAGACGTGGCAATAATGTACCACAAACGACAAATAAGTCCGCGAGAACGAACCCCGATATACGAATTAGGTATATGGGAAGACGGACAAACCATCAATATCATAGCCATGGATGAACCAGAGAGAAAAAATACGACAAAAAGGGAACAACAGATCCAAGAATTTCAAGAGGAAATGAAAAGAAAGATGGACCAAATATTAACCATCTACCAGTTATGGAGACAAGATGCGAAGTTGAGTACAAAATTACAACCTATAGATGATTCGCGATGCCGATCAACACCATGGAAAAAGGTATATGATGAAAAGACGAAAGAATGGAAATGGAAAATGGAGAGAACCGAACCCAAGTGGAGAAAATACGTACCAGGAGAAGCGCCGGAAGACGCAGCTAACGAAATAACCTTAGAGTTATATGAAGATGAACCATATGAAAATTTACCAGAGGAAATGCTAAACGAAATGGAATGGCAACCAGAAGAAGACGAGGAAATAAACGATAAAGCTCGACTAGCCCCATACACATGGAAAATAGGTGGATGGGCTGAAAAAGTAAAATCGGCTGAAGAAGAGAAAATCATTGGTATTACAAGTCATCAATTTTATACAGAAATCGGAGGATACCGGATGAAATTGAGAGTGTACCCAAACGGAGATGGGGTAGGAAAAGGAACACACCTATCAGTGTATTTTCTATTAGCAAGAGGCAGATATGACGGAAAGTTAGAGTGGCCATTTAATCGAAAAGTCACGATTTCAATCGCTAAACCCGGGAAATGGGAAGAGCGACACAGCGAAAATTTGGGAGTAGACCCAAGATCAATGATAAGCCAGAAGCCAAAATCCACTGAAAATGTAGCGGGAGGAGTACCGCGGTTTCTATTGAAAAAATATGTAACACCTCAGTTCGTAAAAGATGATACGATATACATCACGATCGAAGTAGAAACGGAACGAGAAATGAAAATACGAATTCAACAAGAACAAGCGAGACCGCGAATTAACGTACTCGAGAAACGAATTCCAGGAATAAAATACTTGCCCACAGATATAGACGATCCTGTGGAGGAAGGATTAACAAGATTAACAGAAACACAAAAGTGTAGAGAGTTAGCAGCAATATTGAGAACTGGAGCAAAGAATCAAAGACGAACTGTAACAGATTTAGCAAAATGGATAATCGATTCGTGTAGCAGAGTAGAGAACCTGCGAAATATTGTAAAGGAAATAGAGGAATATCGGAGAATGTATGCGTGGTACCCAGAGCAATTCCGAGAAATTATCCGAAAATGGAAACATACCGAATGGGCAGCCGAAACGATAGAGAAGTATAGTTTAAAAATTATGACACCAGATTTCGAACCAATCGAAAGAGAATTTTATATCACTGCCAAAGTAAGTGAAGTAAAAAAGAGAATACCGTATGAACCGCCATTTCATTTACAATACGAAGGACGATCATTAGATGACGATCTTGAAATTGGGGTTACGCAAATGCAATTGAGATTAATAAATATATTAACAGTAGCAAAGATCGCGGGTAGAGAACTGAACAAAAGAGAAATCAGAACGAAAACGCCAATAGGGCGACAGGAAAGTCTAAATACACCAGAAGTTCCACCTGCAGCAGATGAAGTAATCGCCATCACAACAGGAGATGAAGAGATACTGAATGATCTAAATGATATTGTGGATGAGGAAACAACCAGGAGAATACCGGAATCAAGAGATTTGTTCATGACAGAAAACGAAGACGATATGATAACAGATGAACCAGACGAGTTAGTATGCGGTCAAAGACAACCAGTCGAAATTATAGAGCCAGATACTGAAGAGGAAAATAAAAAGAAAGAGAGAAGACGCCGAAACTCAACAGGAGACGAATGGGACAACTGGATAAATGAACGGGGAGCTACAACATCCAAAGAAACGACAGACGAACAACCCAAACGAAAAGAAACAGGTACGGCAATGGAAAAGAAATCCAGAGGACGACCAAAAATCGATAAACCAGCTCCAGAAAGGAAAACTAAAGAACAAATGCAGATGGACCAATTGACAACGAAATTAAACAAGCTCAGTCAAGTAACAAAGCAGTTACAGGGAAAACTGAAAGGCCAGGAACAAGGAGCAAAGTGGATCAATAGATTGATAACTGATATGCTGGGACTAGCAAATCCAGAGATAAAGAGAAATTTGAAACTTAATAATATCGGTGCAGAAGCAAAGCAGCTTTGGGCAGCAATAAAACCAATAATAAATAAAATCATGGACAACAAGGTACGAACCACAACCAAAGATCCAGAGGAATTGCTGTTGATAATAAACCACTTAACAAAACGATCTGAGGACCCAAACAGATATTTGGTAGGAATGGCCTATCTGATGTACAATACGATAGTGATATACAGAAAGCGAACTCCAAGATACAATCCAAACGGATATGAATTCGCAATAACAGATATTATCAGGAAAGCAATTGAACCATTCATCCTGACTCAAGGTGGATGGCAAGCTTTTATAAATCTAGTAAGTAAAGATGATCAAACTGAAGTAATGCAGACAAAGTTAAAGGAGTTATTAACGGAATTCGAAACAACGATTAATGCAAGTGACCCAAAAACAGCCAGAAAAGGAATGAACGCGATAATCACCACAATACTCATATGGATGATGTGGCGTGAAAGGAGTAGAACCGTTTTTGTATATATGATTGTGAATAAATAAGAATCGGTGAAACAAATATTCACTAAAGAAACGGAAGAGTGCAAAGGCAGCAAACCCCTGTAAATTAAGGACAGCAACACAGTACATATAACGTAAATATCAAGAAGTAGATTTCATCAAAAGGAAATCAAAGAATGTTCAGTAACAAGGAAAATTGTGGCATTTCATTGCGGACTATCAAATCACATTCAACAATTATAGAAGCGGGAACGGTAAACAACATGGTTTCGGTATACGCGGAGTGAATGTGAAGAAGGATTCACGACAGGACGGCATCTCAATAGCTGGACGAGTAAATGTAGCAGCCGAGGAAGGAAAAATAAAAACGACCCGAGTATACGCTTGCGGGGAGAATAAAGCTGGAGACGGAACATGCCAAGGAGGAGAGTACACCCATATTTGAATTCAATTAGTCAAGGAGTAGTAGTGATTGAAAAGCTATCAAGTAAAAGTTTGGAGAAAATACAAAGGATTTTTTGAATCCGGACACAACAACAATGAAAAAGTACCCTTCTAATGTTTAGCAACAGATAGATCATGCAATTACGGGGAATGTCAACGATCGTATATCACGCCGATTACCAAGAACTTGTAGACTCAAACCTTCATTGAAGAGCGCAATATTCATGAAGTGCAAGGACGATGCCCCATGAAACAGAAAACTAACACACAAAAGAGCGCATTAGATGAATTACGGAGAACCCGGCAAAGAATCGGAAAAACCAACGATCACCGACGACTATCGATCGAGGTCACGCCAACAGAGTAATATCACCGATACCATATCGAATGAGATTTCATAAAAGGGCGAATGGTGAAGCAAGTGCGACGAAAATGGTAGCTAGTACATAATTATAAAGGAATATCTTAATCACGAAAACAGCAATACCGAACGCAAAGCGCAAAATAATATCCCAAAGATGTAAAATTATATCTGTTATATAAATAAAACAAGATGATTTCCTATATCACAAAGGATTTGCGTCAACAGAGAAAAATATTTACTATGATTTAGTTAAAAATGAATGTGTATCTTGAACAAGAGAAATATAAAAACAAATTAGCAATGCAATCACGAATCCGATAATGCATTCCATTATTACCACTCCCAAGAAGGATATTTTGGAAGAATCGGTTGGAGAAGTTATGTATACATACAAATGTGAAAAGACAATTGCGAAACTACCAGAGAACTCAACAATTCCAAGAGATAAATGCATAAACGAATTAGAAATAATGCATAAAGGAAAAATCAGATTCGCTCAACCAGTTAACAAGGATGATAAATCCAGACAAAATTCGTACCTAATATGTTCAGTTTGTAGTAACGTATTATGGACCATTATTCGAAATAAGAGATGGAAAGTTGGTTACAAATTTCAACCCGAGTAATTTGTTAAAGCACCACCGAAAAATATTTGGAATTAACAGAATTGGCTAGCGAAGCAGAATTCAAACCAGTAGATCGTATCACAGAGTGGAATATACCAAACGAAAGATCTGGAACGAGCCAGAGAACATTTATTATTCCCAGCACAAAGACAAGCCATACTATCTAACATTGTTAACGATAACGGAGTAACAACTAATGGAGAGAAACCCAACTAACGAATTATTATTATCACCAGATCATTTCCAACATGCAACAGCAAATATGATGAAAGCCATGTGGGGAGATTCTTAATCTTTCGGACAAAATGATGGCAGGAATTTACGAATAATACTAATTATTCAATATCGTAAGGGTGATCTTAACACAAATGTTAGCAATGTTTTGAATATTTATAAAAGAGAGCAGAAAAATCAACTGGAAATGGCAATTGGATTTCTTACCGTTTTTAGCAAAAACAATGGTGTTACATGGACACTCAAAAGATATCCACAAGATAAAAAGATTAGTAAGGAATCCTAACTAAAATGAACGGTACTGAATGAAGAAAGTCGGACGAAAATTCAAAAGCAATAATGAGACTAGAACCGAAGAAAACCAGAATGAAGCGACAAAAAAACGAGTAACTGAAACGGTGGATAAATTTCAAAGATGATAGGCAGGCGAAACAAGCGACAACGATGAAACAAGGAGGAAAGCGGATGCTAACTCAAGAACAACTCAAACAATGGGAAAATCGAAAGACAGACATAGTGGAAACATATAATCATCCACCGCCAGTTATATGAAATGTCCTAAGAAAGCCAGCATCATCAAAGTAGAGAGAAACATGCAGTGGATAAGACAAGTTCCCGATACCAAAGAACCAAACAACCATTACGAATATTTATCCAGTACCAATACGAACAAATTGGGCAAGACTTAGTACCGAAGAACCAGCCAAAGATCGAGAAGTGTGGATTCAGGATCCAGAAACTCGAACCATAGCTAATGTTACAAAATTAGGCGTGGACGCAACATTAACGGTACCCATAGAGATAAATGAGTAGAATAAAGCAAAATGTTGATACGGGAGCAAACATCTCAAGCAATAAAAATGGATAAAATAACCAGGAAGATTAATGGCATGTATAGAAGAAGCTAACATAGGATGTGATAACCTGCAGCAAAGAATCAGTAGCAGTCATCGGAAAAATATGGTCGATAATAGAATATAAAAATGTAAAAATCAACACGTATTTAGCATGTCATCAGGAGAATTGAGTGCAAGATTGTATAATTGGAACGGATCTATGCCAGAATGTTAAGGAAATAAATAATAGATCTAGGATCGATGGAGCTGAGAGAATAAAACCGGAACGAAAAATATGTATGCTGAAATCAGAAGTGAGATTTCAGAGAAAAAAATAAGTAGTGCCTAGGGCGCACACAATGAATTTGTTACGTAAAAGTGAATGAAGAACCAGAGGAGAAATGATGCTTCGAACCTAAATCACAAATTTGAAAAAAGAAAGAACTGCCATTAGCGCCAGAGAGAATAGTGTATGTACGACAACAGTGAAATCCAATCAACATTACCTAATTTCGATAGGAAACAAAGTCATTTACGAAAATGAAAGATTGGGAAAATTAACACCGATGATGGATATTGAACTTCCAACAACAAAAGCTGAAAGAACTGAAGAAGAATTATGGACAATCGACAGTTCAAGCTACTAAACGAAAACGAGAAAAGAACAACTACAAAACTGCTAATGGAATTTAAAAAAAGATATATTGCAGCCATCTACTTAGATCTTCGGCAACAAGCGATGTAACGCAACATAAGCGATACATTAAACAGATGAATACCCCATAACACTAAGGCATATCGATTGCAGAAGCACAAAAATCAGACAGCAGAAAAAAAGAAGTGCAAAAAGATGTTAGACGCAGGAGTGATCGAACCAGTTGCTCGCCATGGCAATTACCATGGTCATGGTAAAAGAAAAAAGACGGAACACAACGGTCTGTATAGATTAATCGAACGACCTCAACGCGGTAAACAAAACGGGATACATATCCGTTTACCAGACATAAAATGAAAATGTTACAAACGTTACACGGAGCAGCCTTATTTTAATCGCTAGATTTAAAAAGTGGTTTACTTGGCAAATAAAAGTCCAAAGAAAGGATGGGATAGAGAGAAGACTGCGTTTTACTTATCGAAAAGATCTGTATCAATTTAAGAAATGCCTTTCGGTTGACTAACGCACCAGCTTCTTTTTCAGAGATGTTGAATTTTGGGTAACGCACGGCATTAAACCAATGTATCGGTATACTATTGATGATTTATTAATTTATTCTATGCACCTTCGAGCAACATTTAAAAGACATCCGTATGTATTTGTTCGATTGAGACAATGGAAGTAAAATTGAAACCCTCCAAATGCGATTGGGCAAGGAAAAAAGTTACCTTCTTAGGACATAATTGTGTCGCAAAAGGAAAGAACCAGATCCAAGAAACATTGAAAAGATAAAGAATTGCCCAGTACCAAAAACAGTCACGCAAGTGCAGGAATTTTAGTTTATGTGGATACTAATCGAAAGTTTTATCAAGAATTCATGCCAACCATTGCGAAAACCAATACAAGAATTAACCAAAAAAAGTCCACGTTCATATGGGAAAAGGACAACAAACAGCCTTCGAACACTCAGAGATAACTGAAAATATCAAGCACCAATACTCCGTACACAGCCAAGATTTTTAAGAAACCGTTTTATTAGCGACAGACGACAAGTGGAATATGCATCGGGAGCAGTCCTAGGACAATGGAACGACGAGAAAAGAGAACGATTTATTGATATTAGCAGTCGAACATTCAAGAAACAATGAAAAGAATACTTGTGACTGAAAGAGAGGCATTAGCATTAATCCAAGCTATTAAAACACTTCAAATATTATTTATGGGGTCAACGAAGATATATAATCACGACTGATCACCCTAACCATTAGTAAATGGCTTAGGCCAACAACAAGAGCCTCGAGCAGATTAATGAGAATGGGCGATTGCAGCTACAAGAATACTCGCACGTATATAAAAATTCAAATCCAGGAAAAAGCAATGCCAACGAGACTGTATGTCAAGATTCGTATTTGAGGAATTGATGGATATGATGTAAGACGAATGTGTCATGATCATCGCAGAAAGATATAGATTTCACAAAACTGAAAAACGACAGAAAGAAGACGAGGAATTAAAGACAATAATCGAAGATTTATAGAAACTAACGGATATGAAAATTCTTCAGACAAACAACAGTAAATTAAAAGAGCACATGGAAAAACACAGACATCGATATACCAATGGAGAAGGGTGGTATTATTAATGGATGGCGATGAAGACTTATGTGTTTACCAGAAAGCAGAACGAAAAGAGTATTGATGCAATACCCACGACGGAAACCTTGGAGGACACAGTCGGCGAAAAGACAGAAGCAAGACTACGCCAAAATATTATTTGGCCAAACATCGGAGAATACTAAGATGGGATAAAAAAATTGTTTTTAATATGTGCAACCGAGAAAAGCACAGGAAGTAATTGAAAGCAACCGTTAAAACCAATGCCAAATCCCAACAGAACCAATGACGATGATTGCAAAATGAATTGTAGTTAGGACCATTACCAGAAACCCAACCGATGGAAATATTATATATTAGTAGTAACGGATTAATTATCCAAATTCCCGCAAGCATGTCGCCAATACCGAATCAAAAAGCTAGAACAATACGAGAATCCTAAGTAGAAGAATATGCTGTAGATATGGAACACCCAAACAGAATTTTTAAACTGATGCAAGGAACCAACTTCATGAGCGAAATCATAGAGGAAGTAACAAATTAACTTCAGAATTGCGAATTGAGAACATCGCCTTACCACCACAAACAGGGCAAACAGAAACGATTCAATGGCAATACTAATAGAAATGAAATGTCAAACTATGTAAGCAGACACCAAAAAGATTGGGATAGATATATAAATCTAATGCCTAATGGCTTATAGAATGTCAGTACATTCAGCAACGAAATGAGTCCATTCAAATTTTAATGTACGGCAAGGAGTGGCAACATGCCGATAGACCTGGAATATCAACCACCGATATCACAGTACAATGGAAATTGGATGAATTTATGTAACAGGATTCAAAAAGAGCCGAATGCAAGAGATCTGGAAACGGCAAGGTAATGGAATATTAGATTTAATCAAGAAGCTTATAAAGAATTGCACGATAAAAAGCGAGACGTACCGCGAGCCTATAACTTTCAGATCTGAGAACTGGGTAATAATCGCAACGCCAGAATTATCCGCAGTTAGTAGCCAGAAAACTAGCAAAAGATGTGGTAAAGACCTACGGAGATAATGTATGTAAACGATAACAATGCTGCGAGTTAAATTGGTCAACAAATCCACTCACCAGACCTATTTACGTAACGTAAGCAGATGTAAAGCGATACTAGAACAATAACAAGAGAAACCAGAAAATCGACAGGTATGCACAACACCAGATCACAAACTCAACAACTGAGTAATAAACGGACTAACAATGAGTCGAAAGATAGAAGCGACAGCAAATAAAACTTGGGGAAGAAACGCTAAACCAGATGAAATCCAAATAAACCTAAACGCCGACCCAAGACAACGTAGATAAGATGGATATAATAGTAAAAGCATCAGAGAATAATGCCAGAAATGGTCGAAGGAAGAAAGGATGGATGAAGAATAGTAAAACAAAGCAGGAAAAATCGCATGGATTAGCTAAGGAGCCTAAGAAGTCCACCAAGAAATGGATCGTAATGCAAAAGAAAGTTATAACCCATGATATTCACTATGGCGCAGATGTAGAAGGAAACGGTACCTTTACTATATTGGCAGTGCAAACACAGAAACACTCAAAGGATAATGGATATAATTCAACTCATGCAGAAATGTGGACACCACCTCAAATATTACCAAACGAAAGGGACAAACACTCATTAATGTTCGCATTGCAGCAGATGCTTCTACAAACAGTCCTGAGAGAATTACTAAAAACCGGATCATCTTTAAAGAAAAAGATAATGGAGAAAACAATGTACTACATTAACGCAACTGAAAATCCAGACAGGCAAGTGCAAATAAAGTTTATAACCAGTAATGCGAAACAGTTAGAGAAAGAGAAATGATGGGTTTAAAACAATTCAAACATTATGGGAAGCTATCGACGCCAAACAAGACGAAGCAACACCAACCTGATGAAATGGACTACGAAGGATCATCACTTAAAAGTATTCGATCTGAACCTAATATAGTAGGAACAGAACGTCCTATTAAAAGAACAATATACGCTCACTATCAATTTCCCAAAAAACAATAAAAGCAATGTTGTGGGAAGGACTGAAATCACCAATCATCAAAAGAAGCAATACGAATCGGAGATAGAAAGGAACAACTAAATAAATGATAAATACATAGATGGCATCGAAAGCCAAATAAGAATTCCAAGCGAGTAAACAGAAATAAAAGAAAATGGACGATATAAAAGCGAGAAATAATAAAAGTATACGAGGAAAAATAATTGAAATAAAATGTCGAGAACGACAATTTCCAAAGGAAACCCCGGATGGAGATAATAATAATGATAATAATGAAGAAGGGGGTGACAGCGCAAAAACAAAGGATGATCAAAATACTTAGAGACGAAAATAAATCAAAACAAGCAGAAAAAGGAATCAATCCTAACGAGGAACGTCCAAAAAACAAGCAAACAGCAATAACGAAGGAAAACGAAACAAAGGGATTGATGTTAACTACAACAAAGAAAAATCAAAACCGACCGACCCTGCCTACAAAAAAATAATGATATTGATTACGTCCAATCAAGTTTAAAACGGAAGCCCTTGACGAAAACATCACAAAGGGAAATAAAATCGTTCGATACGAACAATAAATGACAAGGAACCGTAAGCAAAAGGAATATGCTTACAACTGAACGATGAATATAAGCATAAGTTGCCAATTCGATTCCATAGGAACCCAGGAAAGATGGAATACGATCCGAAAATCTCATCATCATGTCAAACCACCAAGATGTATGTAGAGATGCTACAAAGAATAGAAACGTAAAAAATCCAAGTAAAGCCAGGAATAGGCAAATTACAATAATAAACGATGGAATAGAAACCATCGGAACAAGTATTGTATACAGAATAAAATCATCGATTGTTGGAAAAATGAATATGAAAGGCAGGAAAGAAATGTGAATGGGATAGCCTAGAAGGAAATGCGGATATATAATATGTGCCAACAATGATATAATAATAACTTGCCATATTGGCCAAAACCCGGGAGAAAAATCCACACACCAAAAGAAGAGCCATACAAACGTCGAGTAACGAGAAAACAAAGAAATAATAATAAAGTGGAATCAAACCGCCAAAAGAGTGGAGAAGAGATAAATAAAAAAGGTTTTTTTTGTAAAATATGGGCAAGGAACCCATTACAAAAGTCTGTGTATTTGAACTAAAAAAGAAACGGAACGATGAACGAAAGAAATCAAATGTCAATCAAACGAGGATATCAAAAACAAAAATACCGCATCCCAACTAAAAGAAAACGTGGAAAGTACATAGTGCACGTTTCAGAAAGGAAGAGATGATTACTGGGAATCAATAACAAGAAATCCGCTACTAGAAGCAATTCGACAAAAAACATCCAAAAAGGAACAAAAGAAGAAACCGTACAAACGACAAGATCAAGAGAAAAGTAAAGCCAGTAATAATAAACATAGAGTAAATGCAGCAACGAAGAAAGAATAGTAATTGAGAATAGCAGGTGAAAAACCTATCACGAAAATCTGCATATATGAACCTAATAGGAAACGAACCAGTAAACAAAAGAAATCCAATGCGAGAACAAGCAAAAATATAAAGCACCTAAAAGTATAGCCATATCGACGAAAAGGAAACTTGGAAAAATATGTAATAAATATCCCAAAAAAGGAACTCCATGGACATTGGAGAATGATAACAAAGGAAACCACTCAAGTCAAATACGGACAGATCAACCTATAATAAAACAATCTGAGAGAAAACCAAGAACGAAACATGGGAAAAAAGGAATGATCATGGACGATAGCCACCTTTAATCACGAAGCATTACAACTCCAAAGCACTTCAACAATGTGGCAACCGAAAGAAGGCATAATAGAAACAACATATGCAAGAAAAAAATACAACTTATGCAGCCGAAGGAAACGAGCTATATAATAAAATGGATTTGGAATAACAACAGCAATATAAGCAGCGTAGTAATGCTGATAATAATTCAACTAGTAAAGAACTACCAAATGAGAAAGACAGCCAGCAAAAGAGAGAATTTATGGCCAGCAGTAGAAAAAATTCAATTACGATATCGGAATTGAGGAGCAATACGATGTAGAAAAAACCGAGGAATATGAAATCATAAGAAATTATAGCACAAGCACTCTGGTTAAGACCCGCCCATATCGAAGCACAAAACAATGGTCAATGAATTTGATATATATCAAGATAGCGAATGAGAAATAATGGGGATATACGAACATTGGCGTATAGAGTCCCGGAGACGATGGTGTAAAACGAGAAGAGACGTTGTATATAGTGTAAAATAATTATGTAGTATAATAGTAGTAAAGTAATGTATATTTATAAATATTGTACAATGCGTTAGAAATAGTAATCAGACAGAGAGAATGCCGATGAATTAACTGTGTTATAATCAAACAGATGGATCCGAATAATACAAATCACAAAATCAAATTAGAATACCACTTTCACAGAAGCGATTACACACAACCAGCAGCTGCCAATAGCAACCTATAGAGATTGTAAGAATTAAATCAAGGAATATACAAGATCAGGAATTGAGGCAACGTGGAGACGACAATGCGAATTAATGACACTATAACAAACAATATGCGCAAACTCAGTGGAGCAAATACTTCATCTAGTATTAACAGAAAGTGTGAACAGAGCCTAGCAACAAGCCATAAAGACTGGAAAGAGCAACAAAAAGAACTATAATACAATTGCAGAGAATGAATGAACAATTAACAGATCAAGTTAGATGGCAACTGACGAAAATTAAGAGAACTACGTAACAAATCACAGCACGTAGATCCAGCAAGTTTGGGTGGAATGGATAGCATCAATGCCAGAATTCACCCCAGAACCGGATTCAACAGTAGAGTAAAAATCAAAGCGTTGAGCCGTTGGTACAAATAACCCGAATCACACACCGAGTATCGAACGATTTTTTTTTTGCTGGGGGAACTCGACTACAAACAACCCGGATCCCACACCGAGTTGTCGAGGGCAAACGTGTAGATGTAACTTACCGGTAAATGGTTCATACTCAAAATGTCCTACTAAGGTCGGAATAGGCGGCCGAAATTTGAGCCGGAAATCCGGACGGTCAGTAAGGGCGGCCGAATTGAGCCGGGAAATCTTGATTGCAGAGGCGGGCAGGGATTAGAAAATTTTCCGCGCCTATATTTAATCACTTCTTTCTTTCCACTATTCGGGAAATCAAGTAACCGCTTGGAACTTGTTGAACGTTAGGATTTCCGATACTTTTATATTTCTCCGAGGTAAACAACCCGGATCCACAACCGAGTACCGAGGGAATTTTTTATTGCCCCAGCGAGGAGTTTCGGTACAATACCCGGATCCACCACCGATACCAATATCGAATGGCGGTGTGAGCTTATAAGCGTAACCGGAAAAGAATGCGCGGCCAAAAGACGCCATGGTTGAGGGTCAGTGTGAGCGCCCTCAAATAATACCCAAAAAGTACTGATGAGCTCAAGTCCGGTGTTGAACAATGAAGATAATATTGGAATAAAATGAATGAATATGAGTAAAGACTAAATCGATAGAATTGATTTTGATTAGATTAACAGTAAAGGAGAGATATGATTACGATTAGATATTAGAGGCCATAGAGTGCCAGATGAATATTGATTATCATTAGAAGCCATAGAGTGCCAGATAAGTATGATATGAGTAAAATGAAATGATTATTGAATAGAATTAAGTCCACAGATATGACCAGTAAAAAGTAAAAGCGAAGGCCGAAAGCAACAGAAATTATAAAGGGCATAGAGCCCACGCGATTGAGGATTAAGCAAATGAATTTTTTGGAGACATAGGAAAAATAATTAATGGATGGATGAGAATGATATGATGATTTATTATATACTTGATATTATGATATAGATAATTGATTACACTATATAGATAACTGATAAGACTAATATTAGATAATTGATACTGAAGATTAATAATAATTGTTACTGAGGTATTAGATAATAAAAATAGACTTAAAATGAGGGGTGAGTCAGATGAAGAGGCCACCCACGAATAAATGCGAACAGGGATGATAAGCGTATTATAGTATGTAAATGGGAGAGAAATTAGTATTAGAGTAAAGAATATTGGAGTGTCATTTATTTTTTAGAGAATCAATAGCCAAACAAAGCAACCAAGTCAATTTCAAGCATAAGCAAAAGAGAGAAAATATTTAGAGCAAACACAATAAGTAAAGTGATAACAAAGAAACTTGAATAACGAGCAGAAAAGAATTTGGTGAAAACCGCCAGAGTGTACAAGCAGACAAGGCAACCAGAAGTTTCAAAGGCACCAAGCAAGAGATAGAGAAACCAGTAGTAAAACTGAATAACCGTAAACATTATAGCATCAGCAACCACACGAGAGCAAAAGCCTAGAGATAGAGAAAAAAGTTTATTTAAAAACAGAGAAAAAGAAAAAAGTTCGGTCACAGAGACAGTGTCAACACCAGAGTATCAACTAACGCGGCAAACAGGAACCGCACAGATAGCGGATTGACCGATTTTGAATTTAATAGCAGCCGAGAGAAGAACTACGTAATATCGAGACCCAATTTGGCAACAATGAATCAGATAAACGAAGAGAGAATCAGGACAACAATCCAACATGACAACTTCTATAAATTCTTTCAATGCCGGACTGCAAATACATTGTCAAATAACAACAACGTGATAGTGGGAGAATCAGAGAAAAAGTTTAGAGGAGAACCGTTTGACGGTAGTCTCACAAATTAGATACATTCATAAAGGAATTTGAAAGTGTATAAAAATATCTGTCACTGGACAGATCCAAAAGGTAAAAGACGACTGCCTTTATACTTGAAAAGAAGCACACAAGTTGTATTCGTAGAGGAGCAGAGAATGAACGAAAATTGACAACGTGACAGAGATAAAGAGTCTTAATAAAAATATTCGGAATTAAATAGAGAAAGGGTAAATAGAATGATATTGACTTCCTACTCGACAACAAAGCGAGATGATATCAAATGCAGTATACGCATAGTGAATTAAAGAAAATTGTGTAAAGAGCCTTTCGGAGAAAACAGATTTGCCCGAAGGTAAAATGGAGACGTCTTCATAAGAAGGAAATCAAAAGGAGACATACACCAACCTTGTCGATGCTTGGCACCAGAAACGTTAGATAAGCAGTAAGCAATCGCAAATAGATGTGAAAGCCATCTGGGGACTGGGATGGATATCATAGTGGCAGTCTTGGCCACGACCAACAAATCAACAGTCAAATGCCAACAATCAAAACAACAATTATCACCCAGCTATGAATCAATTCATTCCAAGGGCACAGCAGATGTTTCAAGCCACCAGCAACAAGAACCAGAAGATAGATGGTAATACAAGTAAGCTATGATAATAATTTTCAGAAACAATCCAATGGCAAACGAAAAATGCTCCACATGTCAAAAAAATAGGACATCGATCCAAGAAAATTGTTTCCGAAATTACAATTGTCAAAAATGTGGAAGACCGAGGACATACTGAGAGAAATATGTCAACAACTAACAGCAAAGCGTGCATAATTTGTGGTCAACAAGGCACATCGCAAGGGCGATGCACATAGGAGGAAGGGCAAACCAATCAAGACCAAAAAATAATCCACAAGGAATCCACAAACTTAACTGATCAAGAAATAGACATGTTACGGGAACATTACAGCGAATGCCCATGGAATCTAAAAGAGATGATGCAAACAGATGCCGCCCAATATAAGCAAACACGAATCATGTGAATGAGAAGCAATGAGGAGATCAAGAGCTGACGAACCAGAGATATCAAGAGCAACAACACGCCCGAATTGCAAAGACTTCACAATAGAGGAAGCCCAAGAAATTCAACAGATGGGAAAATTCGAAAACCAACCCCGAAAAGAAATTAATATGATGAGGATGGAAATCCAGATGAATCCACACTGCGGAGCAGTGTGTGATAAACGAAGGGGAGGGAATATGATAACGATTAATGAGAAACAATTGAATGAATACGAGGAGAAATAGAGCCATCAAAGAATTTTACCACGAGGAGAAAAAAAGGGACGTCGACAACTAAAAGAAATGACAACTGAGAAATCGGACGAACCAGAAACTCAAGAGAGTAACCGAGCAGAGATGATAACGGTAAGGCAAAACGAGAAACACAATGTACGAGATTAGGTGAACTTCGGGAAATGAAATTATGACAAAAACAATAGAGAGTACACTCGAGAAAATAAAGCAAGAGGAGCTTTGAAAAAGGAGGATCAATTAAAAGAAAAAAGAAGCCAATCCTAAACCAAGAGAAAGCGGAACAAGGAAAGAAGGCATAATATTAAAAATAGACGGAGCTTGAAAACATTTGAACAAGGAACAACACTAGATCAAAAATAGAAGTGCTAGCAAAGAGAGGTTTAACGCAAGAAATAAAGAACCAGAATTGAACTACAAAAAGAGAGCAAAGAAGCATCAACGTCAAAGAAAAAGAAAAGATTTTCAGAACCAATAATAAAAAATCGAATCCAATGATACTGCTACAAAAATAGAAACAGAATTTTCAGAAAAGAAAAGCCCACGTGGAGTGAAGCCTCAAATTGAGATAGATAAAAGAGATATGGTTCAACGAAAGGACCAACAAAGATATATGAAAAGAGGAGGAACAACCACATATTAATATGCTGAACGAATACCAGCCGACCAAACAGACGAAGATGAAAGCGAGATAAGCAGTCTGGGCGGAGAAATATTTCAGTCATGCGGAGGAAAAAAATGAATAAAATGAATCAAAATCCGAAGTAGAGGAAATGGAACGACGTGCCAAGAAGAAGTAACCGAGATATTAAAAGAATTAATTGAGATCGTAGAAGAAGTTAGATCGAAACCAATTTCCTAACCTCAGAGATACAACCGCATACCAGCAGAATAATGAAACTGATTGCGAAAGGATATCAACATGAAGGGGATAATGGTACATTTCGTACAATCTGGAAAGATATGATAAAAACATTACCAAGAGAATCTGAAAGAATATGATAAAGAAGAGTATCAGGTATATGATTTTCCAGAGATACCAAGACAGATAATACGCCACAAGAGGCGAGAGCACAAACGGAGTTGGATGATGCGGTAGTGAAAAGCCTAGGACCCAGTTATAAAACAAACCTTTATATTTCTCAAGGAAGAAAAATAGCAGACATACACTCGCGGATGCCTAATATGGCCAAATGAGATAAATGTTGGTAATTACAAAGTGAAACCGAAGAACAACCAGCAAAAATGGCAGAAAATCAAATATGTATACCAAAGAAATAAAACCTTGGATTAGAAAAGAGAGAACAAAAATAATGATGCAAACCAATTAAAAATGGACAGAACAAGAATAGACCAGGCTAGAAAATATATTAACCGATTATCGCTAAACTAGACCGATCTCAATGAAAAATATTTGTAGAAGCTGTACGATGATACAGATATTATGAATTTGACACGAGAGAACAGATGAGTTGATAGCCCAAATATGGAAGAACACCAAAGAGACTATGAGAGGAGATGAACCAATAAAGAAAAAATAAAGCTACCAAATGAATGAATAAAGAAAATGGTTGGTAAGATCCCGACTGTCAAATGCACGAGCTATACCGACGGATAATCACGAAATTATCCAAACCAATAATCGAAGTAGTGACGACGGATGGTAAAGACGTGGCAAATAATGTACCACAAAACGACAAATAAGTCCGCTGCGAGAACGAACCCCGATATACGATTAGGTATATGGAGACGACAACCATCAAATCATAGCCATGATGAACCAGAGAGAAAAATACGACAAAAAGGGAACAACAGATCCAAGAATTTCAGAGGAAATGAAAAGAAGATGGACCAAATATTAACATCACCAGTTACTGGAGACCAAAGATGCTGAAGTGAGTACCAAAATTACAACCTATAGATGCATTCGCGATGCCGACAACACCATGGAAAAAGGTATATGATTGAAACGACGAAAGAATGGAATATGGAAATGGAGAGAACCGAAACACCCAAGTGGAGAAAATACGTACCAGGAAGAAGCGCCGGAGACGCAGCTAACGAAATACCTTAGAGTTATATGAAGATTGAACCATATGAAAATTACCAGAGGAAATGCTAAACAAATGGTGGCAACCAGAAGAAGACGAGAAATAAACGATAAAGCTCGACTAGCCCTCATACACATGGGAAATAGGTGGATGGGCTGAAAAAGTAAATCGGCTGAGAGAGAGAAATCATTGTTATTACAAGTCCATCAATTTAACCAGAAATCGGAGGATACCCGGATGAAATTGAGAGTGTAACCCAAACGGATGGGGTAGGAAAGGAACAACTATCAGTTATTTTCTATTAGCAAGAGGGCAGATTATGACGGAAAAAGTTGAGTGGCCATTTAATCGAAAGTCACCGATTTCAATCGCTAACCCGGGAAATGGCTAAGAGCGACACAGCGAAAATTGGAGTAGACCCAAGATCAATGATAAGCCAGAAGCCAAAATCCACTGAAAAATGTAGCGGAGGAGTACCGCGGTTTCTATTGAAAAAAAATTATGTAACACCTCAGTTCGTAAGATGACGATTACATCACGAATTCGAAGAGAAACGGACGAGAAATGAATACGAATCAACAAGACAAGCGAGACCGCGAATTACGTATCGAGAAACGAATTCCAGGATAAAAATATTGCCCCAGATTAGACGATCCTGTGAGAAGGATAACAAGATTAACAGAAACACAAAAGTGTAGAGAGGTACAGCGATATTGAGAACTGGAGCAAAGGAATCAAAAGACGAACTGTAACAGATTTAGCAAAATGGGATAATCGATTCGTTGTAGCAGAGTAGAGAACCGCGAAATATTGTAAAGGAAAATAGAGGAATATCGGAGAATGTATGCGTGGTACCCAGAGCAATTTCCGAGAAATTATCGAAAATGGAACATACGGAATGGCAGCCGAAAACGATAGAGAAGTATAGTTAAAAATTATGACACCAGATTTCGAACCAATCGAAAGAGAATTTATATCACTAGCCAAGTAAGTGAAGAAAAAAGAGATACGTATGAACCGCCATTTCATTTACAATACGAAGGGACGATCTTAGATGACGATCTGAAATTGGGGTTACGCAAAATGCAATTGAGATTAATAAATATATTAACAGTAGCAAGATCGCGGTAGAGAACCTGAAACAGAGAAATTCGAAACGAAAACGCCATAGGGCTGGACAGGAAAGTCTAATTACACCAGAAGTTCCCCTGTCAGCAGATTGAAGTAATCGCCATCACAACAGGAGATGAAGATACTGAATGTCTAAATGAATTGTGGATGAGGAAACAAACCAGGAGAATACCGGAATCAAGAGATTGTTCATTGAAGAAAACGAAGACGATTATGATAACAGATGAACCAGACGAGTTAGTATGCGGTCAAAGACAACCAGTCGAATAAGAGCCGATACTGAAGAGGAAATAAAAGAAAGAGAGAAGACGCCGAAACTCAACAAGACGAATGGGACAACTGGATAAATGAACGGGAGCTAACATCCAAAGAAACGACAGACGAACAACCCAAACGAAAAAGAAACAGGTACGGCAATGGCAAAGAAATCCAGAGGAACGACCAAAAATCGATAACAGCTCCAGAAGGAAAAACTAAAGAACAAATGCAGATGGACCAATTGACAAACGAATTAAACAAGCTCAGTCAAGTAACAAGCAGTTACAGGGAAAAACTGAAAGGCCAGGAACAAGGAGCAGTGGATCATAGATTGATAACGATATTGCGGGACTGCAAATCCAGAGTTAAAGAGGAAATTTGAAACTTAATAATATCGGTGCAGAAGCAAAGCAGCTTTGGGCAGGCATAAACCAATAATAAATAAATCATGGACAACAAGGTACGACCCAACAAAACCAGAGGATGCTGTGATAATAAACCACTTACAATAAGATCTGAGGGACCCAAACAGAATATTGGTAGCGAATGGCCTATCTGATGTACCAATACGATAGTGTATACAGAAAGCGAAACTCAGATACAATCCAAACGGATAATGGAATTGCAATAACAGATATATCAGGAAAGCAATGAACCATTCATCCGACTTCAAG
The DNA here is from genome assembly GCA_022537955.1 of Schmidtea mediterranea. Taxonomy (NCBI): domain Eukaryota; kingdom Metazoa; phylum Platyhelminthes; order Tricladida; family Dugesiidae; genus Schmidtea; species Schmidtea mediterranea. Next base: position 109,761,758 of record CM039681.1, on the reverse strand, counting down.
GTGGATGGAAGCTTTTATAAATCTAGTAAGTAAAGAGATCAAACTGAAGTAATGCAGACAAAGTTAAAGAGTTATTAACGGAGATTCGAAACAACCATAATGCAAAGTGACCAAAAACGCCAGAAAAGAATGAACGCGATTAATCACCCCACAATACTCATATGGATGATGTGCGTTGAAGGAGTAGAACCGTTTGTAGTATTATGATGTGATAAACATTAAAGATCGGTGACAAATATTCACTAAAAGAAACGGAAGATGCAAGCAGCAAACCCGGTAAATTACAGACAACAGCAACAGCAAGTATCATTTATAACGTATATCAAGAAGTTAGATTTCATCAAACGGAAATAAAGAATGTTCCAGTAACAAGGAAAATTGTGGCATTTCATTGCGGACATATTCACATTCAACAATTTATAGAGGCGGGAACGGAAAACAACAGTGGTTTCGCGTAACGCGAGTGAATTGTGAAGAAGGGATTCACGACAGACGCCTCAATAGCTGGACGGAGAAATGTAGCAGCCGAGGAAGGAAAAAAAACGACCGAGTTTACGCTGCGGGGAGAATAACGGCTTGGAGACGGACAGCCAAGGAGAGAGTACACCCTATTTGAATCAATTAGTCAAAGGAAGTATGTAGTGATTGATAGCTATCAAGTAAAGTTGGAGAAATACCAAGGATATTTTGATCCGACACACAAGCAATGAAAAGTACCCTCAATGTTTAGCAACAGATAGACAGCAATACCGGGAATGTCAACGATCGTATATCACGCCTGATACCAGAACTTGTAGACTCACCTTATTGAAGAGCGCAATATTCGATGAAGTGCAAGGACGAATGCCAGTGAAACAGAAACTAACACACAAAGAGCGCATTAGATGAATTACGGGAGAACCGGAAGAATCGGAAAACCAACGATCACCAACGACTATCGGATCAGAGGTCACGCCAACAGTAAGTAATATCAACGATACCACTATCGGAATGAAGATTCATAAAGGGCGAATGGTGAGCAAGTGGCGACGGAAATGGTAGCTAGTACAAATTATAAAGAATTCTTATCACGAACAGGCAATACCGAACGCAAAAGCGCAAATAATCCCCCAAAGATGTAAAAATTATATCGTATATAAATTAACAAGAATGGATTCCTTATCACAAAGGATTGGCGTCAACAGAGAAAAATTACTATGATTAGTTAAAAATGATTGTATCTTGAACAGAGAATATTAAAAACAAAATAGCAATGCATCACGAATCCGGATAATGCATTCCTTTTACACTCCCAAGAAGAATTTTGGAAAGGAATCGTTGAGAAGTTCTATTATACATACAAATTGAAAGACAAAATTGCGAAAACTACCAGAGAACTCAACAATTCCAAGAGGATAAATGCTAAACGAATTAGCAAATAATGCATAAAGGAAAAATTCAGATTCGCTCAACAGTAACAAGGATGATAATCCAGAAAAATTCGTACCTAATATGTTCAGTTGTAGTAACGTATATGGACCATTATTCGAAATAAGAGATGGGAAGTTGTAAATTTCCAACCCGAGTAATTGTAAGCACCACCAAAATATTGTATTTTAACAGAATTGGCTAGCGAAGGCAGAATTCAAACCCAGCTAAGACGTATCACAGAGTGGAATATACAACGAAAAGATCTGAACGAAGCCAGAGGAACATTTATTATCCCAACACAAGACAAGGCCATCTATCTAACATATGTAACGATACGGGATGGGTAAAACTATGGAGAGAAACCCAACTACGATTATATATTATCACCAGATCATTTTCAACATGCAACAGCAAATTGATAAGCCATGTGGGGAAATTCTTAATCTTCGACAAATGATGGCAGGAATTCTAGGAATAATACGTTATTATTCAAATCGTTAAGGGTGATCTTAACACAAATGTTAGCATGTTTCGATTTTATAAAGAGAGAGAAAATTCACTGGAAAATGGCAATTGGATTCTTACCGTTTTTAGCAAAAACAATGGTGTACATGGACACTCAAAGATACCACAGATAAAAGATTAGAGGAACCTAACTAAAATAACGGTACTGATGAAGAAGTCGGACGAAGATTCAAAGCAATAATGAGACTAGAGGCCGAAGAAAACCAGAATGAGCGACAAAAAACGAGTACTGGAAACGGTGGATAAATCAAAGATGATAGCAGCGATTAACAGCGACAACGATGGAAAACCAAAGGAGGAACGCGGATGCTAACTCAAGAACAACTCAAACAATGGGAAATCGAAAGACAGAACATAGTGACATTTATATTCATCACCGCAGTATATGAATGTCTAAAAGAAAGCAGCATATCAAGTAGAGATAAACATGCCGGTGGATAGACAAGTTCCGATACAAGACCAACAACATTACGAAATATTTCAGTACCATACGAACCAAATGGGCAGACTTAGGAGTACCAAGAACCAGCCAAAGATGCGAAGTGTGATCAGGATCCAGAAACCTCGACCATAGTATGTTACAAACATTAGCTGGACCAACATTAACGGTACCCATTAGAGATAAGGAGTAGAAATTAAAGCAATGATTGATACGGGAGCAAACATCTCAGCAATTAAAATGGATAAAAATACCAGGAAGATTATTGCCATTATAGAAGAAGCTAACTGGATGGATAACCTGCAGTCAAAGAAATCAGTAGCAGTCATCGGAAAATTGGGTCGATAATAGAATATTAAATGAGTAAAAATCAACACGTTTTAGCAGTCTTCAGGAGATTGAGTGCAGATTGTATAATTGGAACGGTCTCATGCCAAATGTTAAAGGAGATAATAATAGATCTAGGATCGATGGAGCTGAGAGATAAAACCGGACGAATATGTATGCTGAAATCAGAAGGAGATTGTTCAGGAGAAAATAGTATGCGGGCGCACACACAATGATTTGTTACGTAAAAGTAATGAAGAAACCCAGAGGAGAAATGATCTTCGAACCTAATCACAAAATTGAGAAAAGAAGAACTGCCATTAGCCAGAGAATAGTGTATGTAAACGACAACAGTGAAATTCCAATCAACATTACATATTTCGATAGAAGACAAAGTCATTTACGAAAATGAAAGATGGGAAAATTAACACGATGATGGATATTGAACTTCCAACAACAAAAACTGAAGGAACTGAAGAAGAATTATGGACAATCGACAGTCAGGCTAACTAAAACGAAAACGGAAAGAACACTCAAAACTGCTAGTGGAATTTAAAGATATATTTGCAGCAATCTGACTTAGATCTCGGCACAAGCGATGTAACCGCAACCATACGATACCATGTAACAGATGATACCCTCAATACACTACGGCTATCGATGGCAGAAACAAAAAATCAGAAGCAGAAAAAGAAGTGCAAAAACGAGTTAGGACGCAGGAGTGATCGAAACCAAGGTTGTCGCCATGGCAATCCCACGTGGTCAGGTAAAGAAAAGACGGAACACAACGGTTCTGTATAGATTATTCGACGGACTCAACGCGGTAAACAAAAAGGGATAACATATCCGTTACAGACATAAATGAAAATGTTACAAACGTTCCGAGCAGGCTTATTTACTCGTAGATAAAGTGGTTTACTGGCAAATAAAAGTCAAAGAGGAGGATAGAGGAAGACTGCGTTTACACTATTCGGAAAAGATCTGTATCAATTTAAGAAAATGCCTTTCGGTGACTAACGCACCAGCTCATTTCAGAGATGTAATTTTGTAACGCACGCTAACAATTATGGCTTATATTTGATGATTTATTAATTTATTCTTAGCCCTTCGAGCAACATTTAAAAGACTCCGTAATGTATTTGTTCGATTGAGACAATTGGAAGGTAAAAATTGAACCCTCCCAAATGCATTGGGCAAAGGAAAAGTTACCTCTTAGGGACTATTGTGTCGCAAAAGGCAAAACCAGATCCAAGAACATTGAAAAGAAAGAATTGCCCAGTACCAAAAACAGTCACGCAACAGGAACATTTTAGGTTTATGTGGATACTATCGAAGTTTATCAAGGAATTATTGCAACCATTGCGAAACCAATACAAGAATTAACCAAAAAGATACCCCGTTCAATCGGAAAAGGCAACAACAAAACAGCCTCGACACTCAGAGATTAAACTGATATCAGCATCCAATACTCGTACACCCAGATTTTAAGAACCTTTTTATTAGCGACAGACGCAACGTGGATATGCACGGGAGCAGTCCTAGGGACAATGGCGACGAGAAAAAAGAACGAGTTATTGGATATTACGGTACGAAACATTCAAGAACATGAAAAGATTACTCTGTGACTGAAAGAGAGGCATTGATTATCCAAGCTATTAACACCTTTCAAATATTATTATTGGGGTCACGAGATAAATATATCACGACTGATCACCAACCATTAGTATGACTAGGCCAACACAAGAAGCTCGAGCAGATTAATGAGAGGGAGCAGCTACAAGGAATACTCGCCGTATATAAAATCAAATCAGGAAAAGCAAATGCCAACGCAGACTGTATGTCAGTTCGTATTGAGGAATTGATGGATATGAGTGTTAAGACGAATGTGCATGATTCATCGCAGAAGAAGATATAGATTTCACAAAACTGAAAAACGAACAGAAAGAGACGAGGAAATTAAAGACAAAATCGATTTATAGAAACTAACGATATGAAATCTTCGACAACAACAGTAAATTGAAAAGAGCACATGGAAAACACAGACATCATTACCATGGAGAGGATGGTTATATTAATGGATGGCGAGAAAAGACTATGTGTACCAGAAAGCAGACGAAAAAGAAGTATTGATGCAATACCACGACGAAAAACTGGAGCACATGTCGCGCGAAAAAGACAGAGCAGATACGCCAAAAATATTATGGCCAAAACATCGGAGAGAAGACGTAAAAGGATGGAAAAAAATTGTTTAATATGTGCAACAGAAAAAGCACAGGAAGTAAATGAAAGCAACCGTTAAAACCAATGCAATTCCCACCAGAACAATTTGCGTGATTGCAATGATGTAGTAGGACCATTACCAGAAACCAACGATGGAAATATCTTTATTAGTTAGTAACGGATTATTTATCCAAATTCCCGGAGCATTCGCAAACCAGATCAAAAAGCTAGAACAATAGCGAGGAATCTAAGTAGAAGAAATATGGCTGAGATATGGAAACACCCAAACAGATTTTAACTGATCAAAGGAAACCAACTTCATGTTGCGAAATCATAGAGGAAGTAAACAAATTTACTTCAGAATGCCGAATTGAGAATCGCCTTACCCATCCACAACAAATGGCAACCGAACGCATTTCAATGCATACTAATAGAAATGATGTCAAACTATGTAAGCAACACCAAAGATTGGGATTAGATATATAATCTAATGCCTAATGCTTATAGAATGTCAGTACATTCAGCAACGAAAATGAGTCCATTCAAATTACATGTACGGCAGAGAGTGAACATGCCGATAGACCTGAATATCACCCAGCGATATCACAAGTTACATGGAAATTGATGATTATGTAACAGGATCAAAGAGCGAATGCAAGGATCTGGAAAAACGCAGGTATGAATATTAGATAATCAAGAAGCTATAAAGAATTGCACGAAAAAAAGCGAAGCGTATCGCGAGCATAACTTCAGATCGGAGACTGGGTAATAATCCAACGCAAGAAATATCCCAGGAGTAGCCAGAAAACACAAAGATGTGTAAGGACCACGAAGAAAATTTATGTTAAACGATACAAATTGCTCGAGTTAAAATTGCGCAACAACACTCACAGACCTATTTACGTAAACGTTAAGCAGATGTAAAAAGCGATACTTAGAACAATAACAAGAAACCCAGAAATCGAGGGTATGCACACCAGATCACAACTCAACAACTGATATAAACGGACTAACAATGGAGTCGTACAATTAGAAGCGGAACACAAATAAAACTGGGGAAGAGACCTAAACCAGATGAATCCAAAATAGACCTAAACGCGAACCAAGAACAACGTAAGATAAGATGGATATTAATAGTAAAAGCCATCAGAGGAATAATGCCAGAAGGTCAAGGGAAAGGATGGATGAGAATAGTAACAAAGCAGGAAAACGCAATGATTACGCTAAAGGAGCTAGAAGTCCACCAGAAATGGATCGTATCAAAGAAAGTATTACCCATGATATTCACATATGGCCAGATGTAGAAGGAAACGTACCTTTACATATGCAGATGCAACACAGAAACACTCAAAGGATAATGATATAATTCAACTCATGCAGAATGTGACACACCTCAAATATACCAAACGAAGGGACAAACACCATTAATGTCGCAGTTGCAGCAGATGCTTTCTACAACATTCCTGAGAGAATTACTAAAAAACCGGGATCATCGTTTAAAGAAAAAGATAATGGAGAACAATGTACTACATTACTCCTCCAATCCAGACAGCAGTGCAATAAGGTTTTAACAGTAATGCGACAGTTAGAGAAAAGAGAAATAGGGTAAACATTCAAAACATTATGGGAAGGCTATCGACGCCAAACCAAGACGAGGCAACAGCCAACCTGATGACAATGGAACCTACGAAAGGATCATCACTTTAAAGTATTCGATCTAACTACTATAGTAAGGAACAGAAAGCTCATTACAAAGAACATATACGCTCACTATTCCTTTCCAAAAACAATAAAAGCAACTCTTTTTATTTGATATTGTTAAAATAGAATTGGTTCGAATAAACATTAATTTTGTTTTTATGTTGGTGCTGTTATAACTTATAAGGAAGTATTCTGTTTAATTAGTTTCTTCGGTGGTGATAACTATTGTTTAAATTATAAATTCGACTGGATTCCAAACACATCTGAGATAGGAATGCCACAGCCCGAAAAGATAAAGAAATCTAAAATCAGATAATTAATTAACACGAGAGGTAAATCAAATACGAGCCCTGGAATAGATCAGCCAAAGTTAAATCTTATATCAGAGCTCCACTTGCTCAAAAGGATGGGCCGAAAAAAACAAATCATAAAGTTTAGCCCCAAATCCGAGACTGGAGTCGCCCTATGGCCAGCAGGAGGAGCGGCTGCACTATCCGCTCGTGTTCGCCGGCAGTTAGCGTAACGGGAGCGGAGCTGTCAACTTGCGACCCAATCGTACAAAAACATAAAAGAGTACTCACGTCCGGACGCAAAAAGAGAGAGCTAGAACGTCGTGCGCCAAAAGCTACTGATCCGAGTCAGATTTCAACAGACCAGTGTAGCTCCTATAAAATAAATTTTTCGTAGTTTGATTTCATAATCCTATAGTTGAGAAGATCAAAAGATGACAGAATTCCTCGAAACTCACCAAGGTTAATGTTGAATAATGGGAAATTACAAAGAAAAATGAGACACATGTCTCTAACAGACGGCTCGTGAACCCGAGGGTGTCCGAAGAATAAAGTATTAGCAATTAGCATCATTTTGCGAAATACCGCTCGGCACATTTTCAACGTTGCCAGCAACGGTGTCGAGTGGAGGCAAAGTACTTTTTGTATGGCTTATTATGGGGCAACTATTAGCACCATGTATAACCCAGCCATACAAATTTGGGGGCTCAGCCGGGATAGAATGATTTTTGTTGGCACGGACCAAAAAAACCGATAATAAAATCTTGAATTATAGAAATGTGAACGACCATTTTTATACGACGGGAGAGATGCGATAACAAGAAAGCTAACTACTACATGAAAACCATCCAACAAACTACACAAGTCACGAGAATAGATAAAGAGATAAACATGATTAGTTTGCAAAAACCAGCAAACAACTGATATAAATTAGTTAAATGATATCAACGCCAAAGCATTCAACATCCATTAATAATTGATGACACACACCCTGTATAGATACACAAAACGACAAGAAGCATAAGTAACACATATAATTAAAACGGGCAAAATGCGGGATAAATGAAATCGGTAAGTAAGGGGAATATGCGACAAACGGGGAAACAATAGAACAATAATTAAATAAAATTACAACGGTAATTATAGGTAATTAAAGTAGCAGCTATTAAAAAAACATTAAACTACAGAGTTGAATGAATAACATACAATTTAGTTATTAGTTATATAATTTAAATGGGTAATTAAAAGAGATTTATAATTTTAGAAATGGAACCAACAAAAATAATAGAAAAACAAAAGGATTCTAACATCGAAATGACAATCTTGAGAACTATATATAACAAAAGTTATTAAACGAGCTAAAGAGATATATCAACGATTTCCAACTGTATTCCGAGAAAATTGGCAATTGTAAAATTGATTGACATTGATAAGAGTGAAAGGAAAGAATATGAATTCTATATGAATTGGAAATTGAACAAATTTGGAAAAAGCTGGAACACAGTTAATGGGGAAGTCAAGAACTATTGAAGAAGAATACAACAAAAATGAGAGCAGCAACAAGGCTATTTGGAATGTTTATGCGTGCAACAGAGGAAGCAGAGATGTGATCCTTGCGGACACTGAGTTATTGTATGGATGCGCAAAGAGTCGCCTGCATTTATCAGCGAAGATAAAGGAAAGACTCAACTGTTTACTTAGTGATTGTTATGATGAAATAAATAAATGTGTATAGTATTACTTGAATTAATATAAAAAGAAATATGCAATAGTTGTAATAAAAAGCACCCGACACGATAATAAGGTAATAAGACCGATACATGAAAGCACGAAGTAAGAAATTAAAACACATGACACGAGGCACAAAATATTGGACGGAAGAATTTCGACAACGAACTTCTGAGTATAGATTCTTTTGTTTTATTGATATTAATAACGATACTAATAACTTGAGATAAGGAGAGGAAAAAATGTTAACCTGACTATTAACGATAGACGTCACCAAGGGATCCTGATCAACCTTACTGAGAAAAGGAATGGTAGGCCAAGTCGCGATGTCAGCAGTACGGCGGAGATTGATCTCTTGGGAGCTTACTATGCGATTACCAATTTTGAGAGGGAGTAAAGAGATAGACCGAGAGGTGAGAGAAGAGTGTACAACAGGAACAGAATTAAAAGTTTGATTAAAGGTACTAAGGTGACTTTTTTCACTAGCTGGTGGTAGAGGCAGAGGAAGCTACGGACGTCGTGTTCAAGGTTGTTATCAGGCCAGGGACTGATGGCGCTGAGCCGTTCGGTAATACGGATCACTACACCGAGATATGAACGATTTTTTTTTTGCGGGAGGAACTCGATACCCACCCGGATCCACACCGAGTTCGGGGCCAACCGGTAGGCTGAGATGTGAAATACGTAAATGGTTCAACAAAAGTCTACTAAGCGTGGATAAGGGGGCCGAATTGGCCGGGAAATCCGAACGTAGATAGGCGGCGAAATTGAGCGGGAAATCTGATTGCAGAGGGGGCAGGGATTAGAAATTTTCCGCGCCATATTAATCACTTACTTTTCTTTTCAACTATTCGGGAATAAGTAAACCGTTTTGGAACTGATTGAACGTTAGGCATTTCATACTTTTATATCATCCGAGGTACAATAACGGATCACACGAAGTAACGAGGGAATGTTTTTTTATTGCAGCGAGGAGTTTTGGTACAATAACCCGGATCACAGAGTACAAAATATCCGAATGGCGGTGAGTAAAGCGTACCGGAAGAATGCGCGAAAAACGCCATGGCTTTGAGAGTCCAGTGTGAGGCTCAAATATACCAAAAGTCACTGATGAGCTCAAGTCCCGGTGAAACAATGAGAGATAATATGAATAAAATGAATGAATATGATAAAGAGAACGCATGATATGATTATGATATGATTAACAGTAAAGATGAATATGATTACATTAGATATTTAGAGGCCATAGAGGCAAGATGAGATATGATTATATTAGAAGCCATGAGTGCAAGATAAGATATGATATGATAAAGATGAAAATATGAATGAATAGTTAAGTCACAGAATACCCAGTAAAAAGTAAGCCGAGGCCGAAGAGCCAACGGAAATTTAAAGGGATAGGGCGAAAGCGATTGAGGATTAAGCAAATGAATTTTTTGGGGAGAACTAGGAAAATAATTATGATTGATTGAGATATGAATAATGATGATGTTATATTATTGATATTGATATAGGATAATTGATACGACTATATAGATAACTGATAAGACTATAATAGAAATGATACGAAATTATAGATAATCTGTTAGAGGAATAGATAATTAAAAATAGACTTCAAATGAGGGGGGGAGTCAATGAAGAGGAAACCACCACGATAAATGACGAACAAGGATGATAACGATATTAGTATGTAAATGGAGGGAAATTATATAGAGTATAGATATTGGAGTGTCATTTATTTTTAGAGAATCAAGATAGCAAACAGACAAGTCAATTTCAAAGCAAGGCAAAAGAGAATATTTCAGAGCAAACGAAAATAGTGATAACCAAAGACTTGATAAACGAGCAGAAAGAATTTGGGATAAGCCAGAGTAGTTTAAGCAGACAGCAACCGAAGTTTCAAAAAGCAACGAAAGAAGAGAAGGAAACAGTCAATAAACGAATAACCGGTACATTGTAGATAAATCACGAGAGCAAAGCCAAGAGAATAGAGAAAAAAGTTTATTAAAAACAAGAAAAGAAAAAAGTTCGTCAGCAGCAGAAGTGTAACACCAGAGATCAACTACAGAGCAACAAGGAACAGCACAGATAGCGGATGACCGATTTGAATTTAAAATAGCGTCGAGAGAAGAAACTAGGTTATCGATGAACCAATTGGCAACAATAGAATCAGTGAACGAAGAAGAGAATCCAGACAACAATCCAAACATGACAACTTCTATAAATTCTTCATGCGGATGCAATACATTGTCAAATAACCAACAACGTGATGTGGAGAGATCAGAGAAAAATTAGAGGAAACGTTTGACGGTAGTCTCACAAATTAGAATAAACTTCATAAGGAATTTGAAAGTTATAAAATATTGTCACTCGGACAGATCAAGAGGTAAAGAGCGACATGCTTTATACTTAAAGGCAAGCACACAGATGTATTCGTAGAGAAGCGAGAGATGTACGAAATTGACAACGTGGAAAGAGATTCAGAGTTTTATAAAAATATTCGGAAATAGAAAAAGGAAATAAGGAGATATTGACTTCCTACATGAAACAGACGAGATTGAATCAAATGCAGTATACGCTGTGAATTAAGAATTGTGTAAGAAGCCTTTCGGAGAAACAGATTGCCCGAAGATAAAATGGTAGACCAGGTCTCATAAGAGGAATCAAAAGGGAAGACTACGAGCAATTGGATGCTTGGCACAGAACGTTAGATAAACAGTAGCAATCGAAATAGATGTGAAGCCCTTGGGACTGGATATCATGGCAGTCTTGGCCAAGAACAACAACATCACAGTCATGCACATCAAAACAACATATCAACCGCAGCTATGAATCAATTCATTTCCAAGGCGAATGTTCAACGCACCAGCAAAACAAGAAACCCAGAAGATCGAGTATACACAATAGGTATGATAATAATTTCAGAGAACAATCCAATGCAAACGAAAATGCTTCACATGTAAAAAATAGGACAATCGATAGAATTGTTTCCGAAATTACAATTGTCAAAAATGTGGAAGACGAGGACATACTGAGAGAATATGTCAACAACTTAACAGCAAAGCGTGCTATAATTGTGGTCAACAAGGGACATCGAAGGCGATGCAACATAGGGAAGGCAAACCAATCAAGACCAAACAATATCCACAAGAATCACAATTAAACGTGAATACAAGAAATAGACATGTTACGCGGAAACATTACATGCGATGCCACTGATTAAAAGAGATGATGCCACATGCCGCGCCAATTAAGCAAGCAAGAATCATTGAGAGAAGAATGGAGGATTCAGAGCTGCGGACCAGAGAATATAAAGAGAAAACAACGAATGCAATACTTCAAATAAGAGGAAAGCCCAAAAATCAACAAGATGGGAAAATCGAAAACAAACCCCGAAAAGAATTAATATGATGAGGTGGAACTCAGAGAAATCACTGCGGCAGTGTGTTTGGACCGAAGGGGGGGATAGATACGATCAAATGAGAAGAACAATTGAATTGAATACGATGGAGAAAATAGAGGCCCAAAGAATTTCGAGGAGGAAAAGAAAAGGGACGTCGAAACTAAAAGAAATGAAACTGAGAAATCGGCGCACCAGAAATCAGAAGTAACCGAGCAGAGATGATTAACGGAAGCAAAACGGAGGAACACTATGTAAGAGATAATGAACTCGAAAATGAATTATGAAAAAACATAGAGAGTACACTCGAGAAAATAAGCAAGAGGAATTTAGAAAAGAGGAGGATAATTAAAAGAAAAAGGAAGCAATCCTAACCAGAGAAAGCGGAACTAAGAAGAAGGCACTAAAAATAGACGAGCGTTGAAATACATTGGAAGACAAGCAGCTAGATCAAAGAATCGAAGTGCTAGCAAAGAGAGTATTTAAAGCAAGAATGAAAGAACCAAATTTGAACTACAAAAGTGAGCAAGAAGCATCAACGTCAAAAAGAAAAGAAAAGATTCAGAACCAATATAAAAAATAGCGAATCAGAGGATACTGACTACAAAAATAGAAACAAGATTCAGAAAAAGAAAGCCCACGTGGAGTTGAAGCCAAATTGAGAATAGAAAAAAGAAGATGATGGTTCCAAATGAAAGGACACAAAGATATGAAAGAGGAGGATAAAACACAATTAATTGCTGAGAACGAATACAAGCCGACAAAGACGAAGAGAAAGCGGATAGCATCTGGGCGGAGAAATATTTCATCATGGAGAAAATAATCGAATAAGATGATAAAATCCGAAGTAGAGGAAATGGAACTGAAAACGTGCCAAGAGAGATGAAACGAGATATTAAAAGAAATAATGAGATGTAGAAGAATAGATCGAAAACAAATGTTATAAACCGTCAGAGATCACGCATCAGCGAATAATGAAACTGTGCCGAAAGGATATAAAAGTAATGGTACATATTACGACTAGGAAAGATATGATTAAAAAAGTACCCAGAGAATCTGAAAGAATATGATAGAAAGAGTATCAGGTAATTATTGATTTTCAAGATACCAAGACAGATAATAGCCACAAGAGGCGAGAGACAACGAAGTTGTATGATTGGTGTGAAAAAGCTAGGACCAGTTTATAAAAACAACTTTATAAATATAAGAGAAAATAAGCGGACATACACTAGGGATCTAATATGGAAAGGAATAAATGTGGTGAACATTAAACAAAAAATGGATTCGAGGAAACGGCAGCGGAAATATGGCAGGAAAATCCAAAATACTACTTATACCAAGCAAATAAACCTTGGATTAGAAAGACGAGACAAAGATAATGAGTCCAAACCAGATAATAAATGATGCTAGACAAGCAACCATAGACCAGGCTAGAAACATATATATTAATCATTATCGTTAACACTGAGACCGATTTCAATGAAAAATATTTGCTAGAAGGCTGTTACGGAGACACAGACATCTCATGAGATCGATTAACGATGAGACAGCTGTATGATTGTATTAGCCAAATACGCGAGGCATCAAAGAGATATGAGAGGAATGAACCAATAAAGATACAAAATAAAGCTACAAATGTATAAATAAGGATGTTGTAGATCCGATGTCAATGCAGAGCTATATCGACGGATAATGAGAAATTATCCAACAATAATGAAAGTAAGTGACGAGTATGGTAAAGACGTGGAATAATGAACCCACAAACGACAAATAAGTCGGAGAACGACCGATATAGAATTAGGTTTGGGAAGAGGACAAACCATCAATATCATAGCATGGAATGAACCAAGGAAAAAATAACACAAAAAAAGGGAACAACATGATCCAGATTTCAAGAGGAAATGAAAGAAGATGGACCAAATATTACCATCTACCAGTTATGGAGAAGATGGAAGTTGAGTAACGAAAATTCAACCTATAATGATCCGAATGCGGATAAACATGGAAAAGGTTATGATGAAAGACGAAGAGAATGGAAATGGAAATGGAGAGAAACGAACCAGTGGAGAAAATAGTACAGGAAAGCGCCGGAAGACGCACTAGAAATAACCTTAGAGTATATGAGAAAATAACCATATGAATTTCAGAGGAATGCTAACGAAATGGAATGGCAAGCGAAGAAGACGAGGATAAACGATAAGCTCGACTAGCCCATACACTGGAAATAGGTGGATGGGCTGAAAAGTAAAATCGGCTGAAGAAGAGAAATAATTGGTATTAAAGGTCATCAATTTTATACAGGAAATCGGAGGATAACGATGAAATTGAGAGTGTCCAAGGAGATGGGGTAAGGAAAGGAACACACTATCAGTTGTATTTTCTATTAGCAAGAGGCAGATATGAAGAAAGTTGAGTGTAGCATTTAAATGAAAAGTCAGATTTCAATGTCTAAATACCCGGGAAATTGAGGAAGAAGCCGAAACCAACGCGAAAATTTTGGGAGTAGTACAAGATCAATGATAAGCAGAAGCCAAATCACTGGAAAATGTTGCCAGAGGAACCACAATTTTCTATTGAAAAAATATCGTAACACCTCAATTCGTAAAGATGATACGATATACATCACGATCGAAAGTAGAAACAGAACGAGAAATGAATACGAATTCACAAGAACAGGAGACCGGCTTAACGTATCGAGAAACGAATTCCAGAATAAATACTTTGCCACAGATATAGACGATCCTGTGGAGGAAGGATTAACAAGATTACAGAAACAAAATTAGAGAGTTAGCAGCAATATTGAGAACTGGAGCAAAGAATCAAAGACGAAGTACAGATTTAGCAAAATGGATAATCGTTAGTGTACAGAGTAGAGAACTCGAATATTTAAAGGAATAGAGGAATATCGAGATGTATGCGTGGTACCCAGATGAATTTCCGGAGGAATTATCCGAAATGAAACTACGATGGGCAGCGAACGCTAGAGAAGTATAGTTTAAAATTTATACACCAGATTTCGAACCATGAAGAATCATTATATCATGAAAGAAGTGAGTAAAAAGAGATACGTATGAACCGCCATTTTTATTTACAATAGAGGAGACGATAGATGACGACTGTAAATTGGGGTACGCAAATGCATTGAGATTATAAATAATTAGTAGAAAGATCGCGGGTAGAGGAACTTGAAACAAAAGAGAAATCAAAGAAAAGGCCAATAGGGCGACGGAAAGTCTAAATACGCCAGAAGTCACTGCAGCAGATGAATATATCGCCATCAAACAGGAGAATGAAAAGAGATCTAATATAAATGATATTTGTGGGATGAGGAAACACCAGGAAAATACGGAATCAAGAGATTTGTTCATGAAGAGAACAAGAAGAGATATGATAACAGATGAACCAGACGAAGTTTAGTATGCGGTCAAAGACACCAGTGAAATTTTAGAGCCAGATACTGAGAGGAAGAATAAACGAAGAGAGAGAGAGCGAAACTCAACAGGAGACAATGGGACAACTGGATAAATGAACGGGAGCTACAAATCCACAGAAACGACAGAGAACCAAGACGAAAAGAAAGTAGGAATGGAAAGAATCCAGAGGACGACAAAATCGATTAACCAGCTCAGAATAGGGAAAACTAAAGACAAAATGCAGAATGGACCATTGGACGAAATTAAACAAATCAGTCAAGTAACCAGATTAAAGGAAACGAAAGAGCAGGAAAAGGAGCAAAGTGGTCAAATAGATTGATATACTGAAATGCTGGACTAGCAAATCCAGAGATAAAAGAGATTTGAATTAATATATGGTGCAGAAGCATCAGCTTTGGGCAGCATAAAACAATTAATAAATAAATCTTGGACAAACAAGGTACGAACACCAAAAGATCAGAGGAATTGCTGTTGATCAATAAACATTAACAAAGGCGATCTGAGGACCAAAGATATTTGTAGGAATGGCTATCTGATGTAAATCGAAGTGATATACGAAGAACTCCAAGATACAATCCAAACGGATATGAAATTCGCAATACGATTTATAGGAAGCAATTGAACATTATCCTGACCTCAAGGGTGGGCAAGCTTTTTAAATTAGTAAGTAAGATGATCAAACTGAAGTATGAGACAGTTAAAGGTATTAACGGAATTCGAACAACGATTAATGACAAGTGACCAAATCAGCGAAAGGAATGAAGCGATAATCACCACAATACTCAGATGGATGTTGATGTGCGTGAAGGAGTAGAACCGTTTGGTAGTATATGATATGTGATAACATAAAGACGTGACAATATTCATAAAAGAAGAAGTGAAAGCAGCAAACCCCGGAATTGAGACAAAGCAACAGCAGTATAATATAAGTATATAAGAAGTAGATTTTCATCAAAAGGAAATCAAAGAATGTTCAGTAAAAGGAAATGTGGATTATTGCGGACACCATTCACATTCACACAATCACTAACGAAGCCGGGACGGAACAAGTGGTTTTCGGTACGCGGAGGACCATGTGAAGAAGGATTCAACGACAGGTCACGCTCTCAATCGCTGGACGAGTAACTGTAGCCAGCGACCGGGGAAAAATAAAAACGCGAGTATACGCTAGAGAGAAATAAGGCTGGAAGGAACATGCCACAGGAAGGAGAAGTACCACCATATGAATCAATTAGCAAGGAGTAGTAGTAGATGCAGTATCAAGTAGTTGGTAGAAATACAAGGATATTTTGATCGGACACACAAAAACAATGAAAAGTACCCTCAATGTTTAGCAAAGATAGATCAACTGCAAATACGGGAATGATCACGATAGTATATACGCGATAACAGAATGTAGACCACTTATAGAGAAATATTGATGAGTGCAAGGACGAAGCCAGTGAACAGAACAAAGAGCGCATTAGATGAAAATACGGAGAACGGAAGAATCGGAAACACGATCAACCACGAATATCGGAATCAAGTCACGCCAAAGTAGTATATCAACCGATACACTATCGAATGAGATTCATAAAGGCGATGGTGAGCAGTGCGAGACAATGGTAGCTAAGTAAATTATAAAGGAATATTCTTACAAACAGCAATACCGAACGAAAAAAGCGCAAATATTCCCAAGATGTAATTTATTGTATATATAACAAAACTGGACTTTCATATCAAAAGGGATGGGTCACACGGAAATCATACTTGATTAGTTAAAATGATTGTATCTTGAACAGAGAAATTTAAAACAAAATTAGCATGGCTTCACGAATCGGATAATGCAATTCATTTATACCATCAAGAAAGGGATTTTTGGAAGAACGTTGGGAAGTTATGATATACATATAAATGTGAAAAGACATTGCGAAACTACAGGAGACTAAAAAATCCAAAGATAATGCCATAAACGAATTAGAAATAAGCATAAGGAAAAATCAGTTCGCTCACCAGTACAAGGTGATAAATCCAGAAAAATTCGACTATATTTCAGTTGTAGTAATGTATATGGACCATTATTCGAAAAATAGATGGAAGTTGGTTACAATTTCAACCCGAGAATGTAGCACCAAAAATATTTGGATTAACGACTGCTAGCGAAGCAGAATTCAACCAGGTAGACGTATCACAGAGTGGAATATACCAAACGAAAGATCTGGAAAGAGCCAGAGAACATTTATTATTTCCAGCACAAAGGCAAGCAATTTATCCAACATTGTAACTAATAACGGGAGGTTAACAACTATGGAGAGAAACCCAACTAAGAAATTGCTACTAATCACCAGATCCATTTTCAACACGCTATACAGCAAATATGATAAGCCATGTGGGGAAGATTCTTAATCTTCGGACAAATGATGGCAGGAATTCTAGGAATAATACTTATTATTCATATCGTAAGGTGACTTAACAACAAATGTTAGCATGTTTCGATATCTACAAAAGAGAGAGAAAAATCAACTGGAAAATGGCAATTGGATTCTTACCGTTTTAGCAAAACAATGGTGTTACATGGACACTCAAAAGATATCCACAAGATAAAAAGATTAGTAGGAATCCTAACTAAAATGAACGGTACTGATGAAGAGTCGGACGAAATTTCAAGCAATAATGGACTAGAACCGAGAAAACCAGAATAAACGACAAATAAACGAGTACCTGGAAGGTGGTAAATTTCAAAGATGAAGCCAGCGATAACAGCGAAAACGACTAAAACAAGGAGGAAGCGGATGCTACTAAGAAAAACTCAACATGGGGAAATGAAAGACAAGACTAGTGACATTTATCATCCACACGCCAGTTTGAAATGGTCTAAGAAAGCAATCATAGTGAGAGAAAATGCCGGTGAATAGACAAAGTTCCGATACAGACCAACAACATTAGTAATATTTAATACGTACCATAAAGAACCAAATTGGGCAGACTTAGTCCAAGAACAGCCAAAGATCGAGAAAGTGTGGATGAAGATCAGAAACTCGAACATAGCTTATGTTACAACTTAGCTGGCCAAATTAAAGTACCCATAGAGATAAATGGAGATAGAAATAAAGCAAGATTGATATCGGGAGCAAACATCTAGCATAAAATGATAATACCAGGAAGATTATGGCCAGTTAGAGAAGATAACATGGATGTGATAATGCAGCAAATGATCAGTAGCAGTATCGGAAAAATATGGTCGATAATAGAATATAAAAATGTAAAATCAACACGTATTTAGAGTCACAGAGATTGAGTGGCAGAATTGTATAATTGGAACGGTTCAATAGAATTGTTAAAAGAGATAAATAGATCTAGGATATGGAGTGAGCGATAAAAGACGATATGTATGCTGAATATCAGAGTGAGATGTTCAGAGAAAATAGTAGTGCAGGGCGCCACAAATGCATATTGTTAGGTAAAAGTGAATGAGAAACCAGAGGAGAAATGATTTTCGAACCTATCAAAAATCGAAAAAAGAAAAGGAACTGCCATTAGCCGAGAGTAGTGTATGTAAACGATAACAGTGAAATTCCAATCAACATTACAAATTTGATGAAGAAGACAAAGTCATTTACGAAAACGAAAGATTGGGAAAATTAACACCAATGATGGATATTGACTTCCACAACAAAAACTGAAGGACGGAAGAAAGATATGACAATCGACAGTCAGCTAACTAAAAGAAACGAGAAAGAACCTACAAAAACTGTAATGAATTTAAAGATAATTTGCAGCATCTGACTTAGATTCGGCACAAGGAGATGGTAAACTCACGATACCATTAAAGATGCTACCCAATAACTACGGCATATCGATTGCGCAAGCACAAATCAGAAGAAGAAAATAAAGTGCAAAGATGTTAGAGAACGCAGGAGTGATCGAACAAGTTGCTCGTCCATGGCAATTCCAGTGGTCATGGTAAAGAAAAAGACGGACACAACGGTTCGTAATAGATACGAGCCAACGCGGTAACAAACGGGATAATATCGTACAGACATATGAATGGTTTACACGTTACACGGCAGCTTATTTTCTCGGCTAGTTTAAAAAGTGGTTACTGCAAATAAAAGTCAGAGGGGATTAGAGAGAAGACTGCGTTTACTATTGAAAAGATTGATAATTTAAGAAATGCCTTTCGTTTGACTAACGCACAGCTTTCATTCAGAGCTGTAATGAATTGTGTAAGCGCAGGCATTAAACAATGTATGGTATATATTGATGATTATTAATTATTCTAGCACTTCGAGCAACATTTAAAAGACTCCGTATGTATTTGTTTTAGATGAGAAATGGAAGTTAAATTGAAAAACCTCCAAATTGCGATTGGGCAAAGGAAAAAGTTACTTCTTAGGACATTTGTGTCGGCAAAAGCAAAGAACCAGATCGAACTTGAAAAAAGATAAAGAATTGCAAGACCAAAAAACGTAGCAAGTGCAGGAATTTAGGTTTATGTGGATAGACTATGAAGTTTATAAAGATTATATGCAACATTGCGAACCAATACAAAATAAAACCGAAAAAGATACCCGTTAATATGGGAAAAGGAACAACAAACGCTCGAAACATCAGAGATAAACGATATCAGCACGAATCTCGTACACCGATTTAGACAGTTTTTATTAGCGAGACGCAAGTGGATATGCATGAGCGTCTAGGAATGGACGACGAGAAAGAGAACGGTTATTGATATTAAGTCGAACATTCAGAAACATGAAAATTACTCTGTGACTGAAAGAGAGGGCATAGCAATTATCGCAAGCTATTAAAAAACAATTCAAAAGATTTTATTATGGGGTACGGAGATAATATATACGACATGATACCAACCATTAATGGTAGCCAAAAAGAAGCCTCGAGAGATAATGAGATGGGGATGCGCTAAGAAATACTCGCGTATATAAATTCAAATAGGAAAGCAATCAAGCAGATGATGTAAGATCGTATTTGAGGAAATTATGGTATCATGATGGTAAACAGATAGTGCATGATATCCGCAGAAGTAGATTTCACAAAACTGAAAAACGAAGCAGAAAGAAGAGAGGAATTAGACAATAATCGATTTTAGAAACTAACGTATGAAAATCTCGACAAAACATTAAATTAAAGAGCATGGAAAAAACGACATGCATACATGGAGAGGGATGGTTATTATTAATGGATGGCGAGAAACGACTTATGTGTTTACAGAAAGCAGACGAAAAGAAGTATTGATGCAATACCACGACGGAAAACTTGGAGGACACATGTCGGCGAAAAAGACAGAAGCAAGACTACGCCAAAAATATTATTGGCCAAACATCGGAGAAGACGTAAAAGGATGGATAAAAAATTGTTTAATATGTGCAACCAGAAAAAGCACAGGAAGTAAATTGAAAGCACCGTTAAAACCAATGCCAATCCCACCAGAACCAATGACGATGATTGCAATGGATGTAGTAGGACCATTACCAGAAACCAACGATGGAAATATCTATATATTAGTAGTAACGGATTATTTATCCAAATTCCCGGAAGCATTCGCAATACCAGATCAAAAAGCTAGAACAATAGCGAGAATCCTAGTAGAAGAAATATGCTGTAGATATGGAACACCCAAACAGATTTTAACTGATCAAGGAACCAACTTCATGAGCGAAATCATAGAGGAAGTAACAAATTACTTCAGAATTGCGAAATTGAGAACATCGCCTTACCATCCACAAACAAATGGGCAAACCGAACGATTCAATGGCATACTAATAGAAATGATGTCAAACTATGTAAGCAGACACCAAAAAGATTGGGATAGATATATAAATCTATGCCTAATGGCTTATAGAATGTCAGTACATTCAGCAACGAAAATGAGTCCATTCAAATTAATGTACGGCAGAGAGTGCAACATGCCGATAGACCTGGAATATCAACCACCGATATCACAGTACATGGAAATTGATGATTATGTAACAGGATTCAAAGAGCGAATGCAAGAGATCTGGAAAACGGCAGGTATGAATATTAGATTTAATCAAGAAAGCTATAAAGAATTGCACGATAAAAAGCGAGACGTACGCGAGCATAACTTTCAGATCGGAGACTGGGTAATAATCGCAACGCCCAGAAATTATCCCAGGAGTAGCCAGAAAACTACAAAGATGTGGTAAAGGACCTTACGAGATAATGTATGTAAACGATAACAATGCTCGAGTTAAATTGGTCAACAATCCACTCACCAGACCTATTTACGTAAACGTAAGCAGATGTAAAGCGATACCTAGAACAATAACAAGAGAACCAGAAAATCGAGGTATGCAAACCAGATCACAAACTCAACAACTGAGTATAAACGGACTAACAATGAGTCGAAAGATAGAAGCGACAGCAAATAAAACTGGGGAAGAACCTAAACCAGATGAATCCAAAATAACCCTAAACGCGACCCAAGACAACGTAGATAAGATGGATATAATAGTAAAAGCCATCAGAGAAATAATGCCAGAATGGGTCGAAGGGAAAGGATGGATGAGAATAGTAAACAAAGCAGGAAAAATCGCAATGGATTACGCTAAAGGAGCTAGAAGTCCACCAGAAATGGATCGTATCAAAGAAAGTATACCCATGATATTCACTATGGCAGATGTAGAAGGAAACGTACCTTTACATATTGCAGTGCAACACAGAAACACTCAAAGGATAATGGATATAATTCAACTCATGCAGAAATGTGGACACACCTCAAATATACCAAACGAAGAGGGACAAACACCATTAATGTTCGCAGTTGCAGCAGATGCTTCTACAACAGTCCTGAGAGAATTACTAAAAACCGGATCATCGTTTAAAGAAAAAGATAATGGAGAAAACAATGTACTACATTACGCACTGAAATCCAGACAGGCAAGTGCAATAAAGTTTATAACCAGTAATGCGACAGTTAGAGAAAGAGAAATGATGGGTAAAACAATTCAAACATTATGGGAAGCTATCGACGCCCAAACAAGACGAAGCAACAGCCAACCTGATGAAATGGACCTACGAAGGATCATCACTTAAAGTATTCGATCTGAACTATATAGTAAGGAACAGAAACGTCCTATTAAAAGAAACAATATACGCTCACTATCCTTTCCCAAAAACAATAAAAGCAATGTTGAAATGGGAAGGACTGAAATTCACCAATCATCCAAAAGAAGCAATACGAATCGGAGATAGAAAGGAACAACTATTAATGATAATACATAGATGGCATCGAAAGCAAATAAGATTCCAAGCGAGTAAACAAGAAATAAAAGAAATGGACGATATAAAAGCGAGAATAATAAAAGTATACGAGGAAATAATTGAAATAATAAATGTCGAGAACGACATTTCAAAGGAAACCCCGGATGGAGATAATAATAATGATAATAATGAAGAAGGGGGTGACAGCAGCAAAAACCAGGATGATCAAAATACTAGAGACGAAAATAAATCCAAACAACAAGAGAAAAAGGAATCATCTAACGAGGAACGTCAAAAAACAAGCAACAGCAATAACGAAGGAAAACGAAACAAAGGGATGATGTTACTACAACAAAGGAAAAATCAAAACCGACCGACCCTGCTACAAAAAAATAATGATATTGATTACGTCCATCAAGTTAACGGAAGCTGACGAAAACATCACAAAGGGAATAAAATCGTTCAGAATACGAACAATAAATGACAAAGGAACCGTAAGCAAAGGAATATGCTTACAACTGACGATGAATATAAGCATAAGTTGCCAATTCGATTCCATAGGAAAACCAGGGAAAGATGGAAATACGATCCGAAAACTCATCATCATGTCAAACCACCAAAGATGTATGTAGAGATGCTACAAAAGATAGAAACGTAAAAATCCAAGTAAAGCCAGGAATAGGCAAATTACGAATAATAAACGATGGAATAGAAACCATCGAACAAGTATGTATACAGAATAAAATCATCGATTGTTGGAAAATGAATATGAAAGCAGGAAAGAAATGTGAATGGGATAGCCTAGAAGGAAATGCGGAATATATAATATGTGCCAACAATGATATAATAATAACTTGCATATTGGCCAAAACCCTGGGAGAAAAATCCACAACACCAAAAGAAGAGCCATACAAACGTCGAGTACGAGAAAACAAAGAAATAATAATAAAAGTGGAATCAAACCCAAAGAGTGGAGAAGAGATAATAGTTGAAAATATGGGCAAGGAACCCATTACAAAAGTCTGTGTATTTGAAACTAAAAAGAACGGAACGATGAACGAAAGAATCAAATGTCAATCAAACGAGGATATCAAAAACCAAAAATACCGCATCCCAACTAAAAGAAAACGTGGAAAGTACATAGTGCACGTTCAGAAAGGAAGAGATGATTACTGGAAATCAATAACAAGAAAGCTACTAGAAGCAATTACGACAAAACATCCAGAAAAAAGGAACAAAAGAGAAACCGTACCAACGACAGATCAGAGAAAGTAAAGCAGTAATAATAAACATAGAGTCAAATGCAGCAAACGAAGAAGAAATAGTAATTGAGAATACAGGTGAAAAACCTATCACGAAAATCTGCATATATGAACCTAAAGGAAACGAACCAGTAAACAAAAGAATCCAATGCGAAACAAGCAAAAATATAAAGAACCAAAAGTATCGCATATCGACGAAAAGGAAACTTGGAAAATATGTAATAAATATCCAAAAAGGAACTCATGGACATTGGAGAATGATAACAAGGAAACCACTCAAGTCAAATACGACAGATCAACCTATAATAAAACAATCTGAGAGAAAACCAAGAAACGAAACATGGAAAAAAGGAATGATCATGGACGATAGCCACCTTTCAATCCACGAAGCATTACAACTCCAGAAAGCACTCAACAATGTGCAACCGAAAGAAGGCATAATAGAAACAACCAATGCAAGAAAAAATACAACTATGCAGCCGAAGGAAACGAGCTATATAATAAAAATGATTTGGATAACAACAGCAATAGTAAGCAGCGTAGTAATGCTGATAATAATTCAACTAGTAAGAACTACCAAATGCAGAAAGAAGCCAGCAAAGAGAAGATTATGGCCAGCAGTAGAAAAATTCAATTACGATATCGAATTAGGACAATACGATGTAGAAAAAACCGAGGAATATGAAATCATAAGAAATTCTAGCACAAGCGGACTCTGGTTAAAAGAACCGCCCATTATCGAAGCACAACAATGGTCAAATGAATTTGATATATATCAGATAGCGAATGAGAAATATGGGGATATACGAACATTGCGTATAGAGTCCCCGGAGACGATGGTGTAAAACGAGAAAGAGACGTTGTATATAGTGTAAAATATTATGTAGTATAATAGTAGTAATAGTATGTATATTTATAAATATTGTACAAAATGCGTTAGAAATAGTAATCAGACAGAGAGAATGCCGATGAATTAACGATGTGTTATAATCAACAGATGGATCCGAATAATACAAATCAACAAAATCAAATTAGAATACCACCTTTCACAGAAGCGATACAACAACCAGCAGCTGCCAATGCACCTATAGAGATTGTAGAATTAAATCAAGGAATATACCAAGATCCAGGAATTGAGGCAACGTGGAGACGACAATGCGAATTAATGACACTAATAACAAACAATGCGCAAACTCAGTGGACAAATACTCATCTAGTATTAACAGAAAGTGTGAACAGAGGCCTACAACAAGCCATAAGACTGGAAGAGCAACAAAGAACTATAATACAATTGCAGAGAATGAATGAACAATTAACAGATCAAGTTAGATGGCAAGCTGACGAAATTAGAAGACTACGTAACAATCAACAGCACGTAGATCCAGCAAGTTGGGTGGAATGGATAGCATCAATGCCAGAATTCACCCCAGAACCGGATTCAACAGTAGAGTAAAAATAAAGCGTACCTTGTAAATATGTAAAAATAAAACGATAGAAGTAAAGCAACGTCAAGTAATTGAAAATTTTGTAGATATGCAGACAATTATCGAGAGAATAAGAGGAAGCGAGAATCCATCCGAAACTACGAGACGAATAATGAAGGAAAAAATCAAAGTGACGAATGATATAAAAGAAAGACTCAAATGTTGCAAATGTAAAGAATTACTGATTGGAGCAAGACAGACGAAATGCGGATGCAGAATATGTACCGATTGCACGATAGAAGTGATAGAAACAAAAGCAATAAAATGTCCTGGATGCGACGAGACGATTGAAAGAGATGAAGATCCGACAACAATGGATAAAGCCACCAACAAAGAGATCAATAATCTATTAGTCCAATGCCAAGTAAAAGAATGCGAATGGAAAGGACTTATGAAGGAAGCCGAAAGTCACATAAATGAATGCGAATATAACGAGATATTATGCGGAAAATGTCAAACCATCACAACGAAAAAGACTATGAAAGAACATCACAAAGTGTGCATCAAGAGAGAGGAAAAATGCGAATTCTGTGGAGTCATCGACGAATGGATAAAAATAGAAATGGAACATCGGAATCCAAAAGAGGAACAAATATGTGATCTATACGAAGGAATATGCACAAACAATTGCGACAAGAGAGATAAAGTCAAATTAAAAGAACATTGGAACGAATGTAGCGGCAAACCAGTCAAATGTCCATTAGAATTATTCAATTGCCAAACACAACTACCAATGGCGGAAATGCAAAAGCACATGATAGAAAATAGTATCGAGCATACCGAAATCATGATGAAGACGATAGGAATGTTGGCATGGGAGGTAAAAAGTCTAAGAACAGAAAATGATACACAAAAGGCACTAATAAGAGAAATATTAGAATCCAGAAAGAATTTTGAGAGAAGCCAAGGGAATACACTCAAGAAAATGGCCGAAATGGAAAAGAAAATGCAACAGATGACCAACAGCCTAAAAGAATTGGAAACAAACAGCTCGATGGCCAGAAAACATCCTACAGCACCATTTATATGGAAAATAACCGAATTCGCAGAGAAGCTACAGAGAGCAAAAGATGGAACACAGAGAATTCTAGACAGTCCACCAATATACAGTTGGGAAAATGGATACAAATTAGGTATTAGACTATATCCAAATGGAGATGGGAATGCAACAGGCACCCATATCAGTGCCTTCATCAGAGTAGGAAAAGGAGATTACGACGAGCTATTAGCATGGCCTTTCAAACAAAACATGATATTAACAATGAAAGGATATGAGGATTACCGCAACCCGATCAGAACAGGAAATGAACCACAGATGGGAAGACCAACAACCGACTGGAATACAGCGATTGGGACACCACGTTTCTATCCACAACAACGATTGAGAGGAGAAGGATTCTTGCGATAAGATAATCTGTATATAAAATTAGAAGTAGAGAAGCCAGACAAGACGTTGTAAAGAGGGAAAGAAAGTGTAAATAAATGTAAATAAATAATAAAAATCAAATAAAAACCAAAAAAAAAAAAAAAAAAAAAAAAATTCAAATAATCAGAAAAATCAGAAAAACCAAAAATTCAAAAATAATGACGATATTTAGATGGCAAGCGGAATCAGCGAAGAGATAACAATACAGATGAGAGAAGGACCAGATTCGATATGGACGAGACTATGGAAAAAACCGGAAGAAGAAGAGAAAGTTAATACACTAGCAGCATCAATTATATACTATAAAGACTACGACGGAACAAGACGGCCAACGCAAATCATAAAAGCGATATACTCACAAAGGAGAGTGAAAGACGAGGAACTGAGAAAAGAGGAACAGAGATATCTAACTTTTAAAGATAATAAAGTGTTTACCGAACGGCAAAGTCAAGAAATGGCCGCACAAGGATTTCATTTTACGGGAACACCAGAACTACCAGACGAAGTAACATGCATCTATTGTAAAGGAAAACTCGCAAAATGGAAAAAAGGAGAGACAGCTAAACGAGAACACCTGAGGAAATTCTCAACCTGCCCATTTAGAATTAACATTGACGTCAGAAACCAAGCAATGAACAGATTAGAAGGACTCAGACAATCAGAATTAGACAAAGATGAAAAGGGAGGCGAGAAAAAGGTAACGATAATAAAGAGTTTCGAAGATCCAGCAGAATTAATATGGGGAAAAGAGACTATAAATAGAACATTCGAAGAGAGAATTAAAACTTTCAAAGGAAACCCAAGAGCAGCAGAATTTGCGAGTCAAGGATATTGCCAAACAACCAGAGGAATAATGTGCGAAGGATGTAAAAATCAACAACCAATACCAGATCAGAATGTCAAAAAGCTAAAACATAAAGGAAAATGTATGTATAAACAAGAAAAAGAGTCAAAGAATATCGAAGTAATAATTACTAACCAGCAAGTGGAAGATATATTAGATCGACCAAAAACGAGAACCATAATGCTATTATCAGGAGTAGATACTCAAAAAATGAGGAAAATAATCCAGGAAAGATTAGCTAATAATTTAGAATGGTATGACTCGACACAAGCAATAATCCGAGCAATCAAACGATACCAAGAGAAACCTAAAGAGAATCGAGACAAATCGATGATAAAAGAAGCTATTTTGGAACAGTATCAATGTGTGACATGTTGGCAGAAACATGTTGAAATAATTTATACTCCCTGTGGACATATGGTCACATGTGAAGCATGTGGGTTAAAAGTTGATATATGTCCAGTATGTAGAAAGCCGATCAACGGGCGGATCAAAGGATTCCGTTTCGCTGATCAGTAATTAAAAATGGAAGCAATGTATAAAAATGTAAATAAAGATAAACGTAAAAACAAAAAATTATAAAACTCAAAAATCACAAAAATACGAGATGATGTAAATTATGATAAAACTTTGAGATGAGTGAAAAGTGAGAATAATCGACTAATTATATTTAGAAAACAATTATGAATCCAAACGAGACAAAAGAAGTTGTAAAAGAGGCTGAAGAGTCAAAACCAGCAATCAAAGATCAACCAGAGTCAATAAAAGTAACAAGTGGGGAAGTAGAATTATGGAGACAAAGAACGTTACAATTAAAAGAAATGCTACTAATCGTAGAAGAGGAATTAGTACAAGAGACTCTAAAAACGAAAATGATGAAAGAGAAGTGGGAAAAGCAACTAGAACAAAAAGTAACTTACCCAGAAGGAAAAGAGAAAACGTACCAAGAGCGAGAAGAGGAAAGGATGAAGGAATTTATGCAGAACCAAACGAGAATCAAAAACCAAAGGAAAGAGATACAAACCCTAGAGCAAGAGAAGCAGGATCAACAAAGTGAAATTGAAAGATTGAGAGAAGTGATAAAAGATAAAGAAGCAGAGATACGAGAAGAAGGAGAGGAGACGATAAAGATTATACAACAAATGCAGGAGGAAATTGGGCAAATTAGCACCCAATATCGAATAGAGAAGACAAAAAGAACCCATATGGAACAAGCCAAAGAATGGGCAAAAAGGCAAGCGCGATATTGGAAAATCAAATGGACGGAGGATAGAGAACAATCAAGAAGTAATTGGGAATCGCGGATCAGACATTATATTCAGCAAATAGCCGAAGAAGAAGATAGAACAAGAGCGTACAAAGCTAAATGGGAAAACGCAAAGATCGAGATCAATAAACTGAGAAATCAAGGGCAAAAACCAGCAAAGAAAATTAGAGAGCCCAAAGACGATAGACAAGAAAGAATGTTGACTCAGATAACTGATCAAGCAAGAAAATGGCGAATAGAATGCAGAATACTCGAAGACGCCAACGCAAAACAATTCAATCATATAGTGAAATTAGAGCAGGAAGTCGAATATAAACAGACCAGAATAAAAGAGATGCAGATCGAGCAGGACGAAGCTCACCGACAAAGACGAATACAACGAATAAAAACGGAAAAGAAAGAAAGTTGGATTAAATTAGAAGCAGGAAAATGGAAGGACCAGTACCAGGAAGCCAAGAAAGAGATAAGACGATTACCCAAGAAATTGCTGAATACCGAAGATTGGGAGCTATGGGAGCAGATTGAAGAGCAGAAACATACACTCGACGATTACAGTAACCAAATACGAACATTAGAATTTAACGAACGAATCAGAAAGAATACAATAGACAGGCTCAGAAAAACCGAAAAGGCCCACAGAAAATGGATTGACCAATTAAATCAGAAGATACTGGAAACCTTAAATGAACAAACTGACGAAAGAAGACAAAACCAACAATTAGAGGAGAGGATAACAGAACTCCAGCAGGAGGTGAATGGACACCGAGGAGTTGCAGTATTTAAAGAAATTCAGTTGAGACATCAACTTGAAGTTAACGAACAGTTGAAAAAACAAGTTGAAGCAGAGATAAAAGCAATAAAGCAAGGATATGAGGAAAACGAACAGAATCTGAGAAAGGAGATTGAAAAGCTAAAAGCGTTGGAAAATACGCATCGATTAGAAACGCAAGTAGAGGAATTAACTGAAAACGCAGACTATCTTGCTTATCTCTTAGACGAAGAGATACAAATATCAAATACCTTGCGAAACCGACCACCAATCCTGCTTATGCCGTTATACCCAACCGAAATTCTAAACCAAGTACCCGCCGAACCCGATGAAGGGTTCGGGGAGACGGACGAAGCGGCAATATAAAGCTAAATAGGAAAAATTGTAAAAAGTGTAAAAATAGTGAAAATAATAAAATGATAAAAAACAAAAATTTTGTAATCGATGTATATTTAGTATGAGTCCAAACGAAATAGAAATCCGAATGAATCTAGAAGACGGAGAATACGTACCAAGCCCAATTCAATTAGTAGAACCAATCGAGCAAGACCCACTGAGGTATTATAGTAAAAGGTGGAGAGCCGAAAGAAAAGAATGGCAAGAAATAGTGGAGGAACAAGAATCAGAAATCGCCCGGATAAATCAACAATTAATACAATCTAAACAGTTAGCCAATACGATAAAGCGAAAACTAACATCCAGCATGGGAGAAAACAGAAATCAAAAGAGAGAAAACGAACAATTGAAACGAGAACTAGCTGAAATAAAGACTCGTGTAATCCTGGAAGATTGTTGGAAAACCGAAGCAGAACGAATGAGAGACAGCAGAAAAAGCGAACAGAGATACGTGCTACAACTAGAAGACAGTTGTAAAGAAGCCAGAGAGATAAAAGAAAGTCATCAACAAGCTCAGGACGAAATCAAAACATTAACAGAACAACTACAAGAAGCGAGACGAAAGCTGGAAAAACAAACAACCAAACGAGTCAATTATAAACGTCAACTCAAAAGAAAGCAAACAAAAGAAAGACATCTTCAGATGAAAATCTATAACCAACAAAGAGTAATTAAAGAAAACAAAGAACGACTAAAAGAACTCCCAAAACTAACCGAGCGATTAATAAAAGCCCAAGTCCTGATAATGAGATTCTCAGAAAATAAAACTAAAGAGGAGTGCGAGATACACTCAACCCCAGAAAAAGAGAAAGAGTAAAAAGGGCTAAACTCCACTGTAAATAAAAGAAAACAATCTTGTAAATAAATAAAAATTGATTATGTATAAAAATAGAAAGAATGAACCCAAACCTGTGGATAATAATGATGATAATAATGAGAAAATGCAATACGGAAAACCCGTTGGAAAAATGCGAGAAATCCCAACCCTTCAGAAGAGAGGACAGCACCTGTGCCGATTTCAAAGAAATTTGTAGTAATCCCGATAATGAAGAATGCCAACAAATAAGCCTCCAATGTATACAATGCCCCACAAAAGAAAACAAGGACGAAGTGAAACAGAACATCGAGAGAACCCAAATAATGGTACAAACCCTACTGAAAAATAATGAGGAGATAACCAATATAAAAAATGAGAACCGAGAGATAAAGAAAACCCTAGAAACCCTTATCAGACAAATTCAAAGAAAAGCCAAAGCAAATCCCAACAATAAACCAATCCAAGAAATTCAAAAAATCATCCTACCAATCAAAAGACAACTAGGAAAACGAGCGGGACAGGAAAATGAACCCCGTACAACAACTCTACCAATCAAACTCATGCTACCGATTAGTATAACATCTAATATGATACTCTTAATATGTTGTCTCATCCTCGGCCTAACAAAAAACAAGCAAAGGCAAAATACCCCAATGCAGAAATTCAGAAGAATGTTCACCCAAATTCGAAAAACTAACAAAACCAACGACACTGCAAAACTCTCGCATATTTCTATCAATCACCCCTCAAGATCAACCCAGCTAGAAAGCGAAACCCAAGCCGTCAGTGATTCATTCGAAGCCAAATATAACTGATTTACATTGATTTGAACTGATATTGATTTACATTGATATTGAACTACACAATTGATATTTGATTATGTACTGTAGCCGGACCTTAAGTCCATCTTTGCCTTGATGATTTAACCGTACCGTAAAAACTTTTTATGAATGTGAATATTGAAAACGCAATTGTATGTATTAGTTTGAAATCAATTGAAATTGCGGGTCGCAATTTTACGGACCCCCGAGTGTTTTATGTTGGGCCAGAACGTAAACGGCCTTCAAAATGTTTAAATGGATCAGAAACACACACGCAAATACAACACGCAATTCAAATAAACCCCAAAACACCAATTAAACCATATAAAATCCGAGAAATAAAAGAATTAAATATAAAATAATAAACATAAAAATAAATTAAAATATTAACAAAATGCACCAAGATCCGCACGATATCTACACAAATACAACAAGAAAACACGACAAATTCGACGAAATTGAAAAAATCAATTAAAGTTCATTAAAGCAAGATTTAAATCGAAAAATTTGGATTAGCAATAATTCAATAAAAATTCTAAATAAAAAATTATAAAAATAAATCGAAAAATAATAAAAATAAATATTAGAATTTGCTAGAAAAGAACAAAGTCGAATTTTGTTTTACTACATCAAATTTTACACACCAAAAATTTAGGTATATATACTGATCCATTTTCACATTAAAGTTAACCAATTTTAAAAAAGTTAACCATTTTTAAAAACCATTAACCATTTTTGGAAAACACACCGTGTTTCGAAATATTTCAAACTATTTGAACTTTACTTTAAATCAGTGTTTTTGAATTTTCAGAATTTTGGGTGAGGATCATTGATTTTGGAACCCTCTTTCCACGCCCGTGCCTTGCATCTCTGTAGAGCTCTGCTCGGACGTTGGCGTGGGAGGAGAGGTATTTGGTTTATTGTATGAATTTATGCTATTTTTATGAATTGGAATGGTAACTTGTTATTTCATTTTATAATTAATAAACATTATTATGCATAAATTGTTTCATATATATATAACTCATTTTATATGTTTTAAAAAGATGTCGAAATTTTTCCGGCCCACAGCCGACACACCACGCAAGTAAATAAAATCTACATAGTGCAGATTCATGTAAGTGCGTGGAAAATCGCCAATGATATGCACCCGTGAAGACTCAGCGTGCGCAACGCAACGGTCGTAACGTCAATATTAATCCCTATAGCTGAATCGAGAAATAAGGAAGAAGTCTCTGGCTGCTTCCTCGTTTCTCAATTCTGTAAAATCGACTTAAATTATATTACACACGGCTCAAAATCACCACACCGAGTAGTCCAGTGGGCACTCATTAACTATAATATGAACATAATTGCGTCTAAGGTCAATTAAAGGCAGGTGACGGGAAGCTAAATGAAAAAATGGAATCGTTGTTATATGCTATAAAATCATGATCGTAATCTACATTATCTATCTTAATGTCAAATTTAAATTCACAAAATTATTCATGAGTTCAGATTTTCTATAGTAACTCTGTATTATTAAAACCAGATTGATAACTCATACCATTATCCGTACATCTTTTGTTAGCGATCAACTCGTATTATGAACCTACTATTTACACGATTCATCACCAATCCTTTTAGTAATAATAAATGGAAAAATTTATTAAGGATAAATTTAGAGTATTAATTGTAGATTAATCTCATTGTAAACCCTTTCATTAATAATATCTTCATATTGATAAGTGTAAATCATCGGGTAATAAGAAAGTCATAGTATTAGTAGAAACATTTTGACAATCACTTCATAATATTAATTCATATGGTTAATTAATAGTAAATTGAAAATCATTAACTGTCGAACAATATTGGTAATTCCAAACCCTTTTAGGTAATTAATTGTAACTCTTTAAGTGGAAATAGCCCTATTCAAACTTATCTTTAAAAAAAAATTCATAACCTGCAATTTAAGTAATTAATTATGAAAAATCATTATCACGGATAAACCTTTATCTCACGTTATCAATTTCATCCATGTCTCAACTTGGTTATCAATGCTCAATCATTAAAAATTAAGTTTACGTTATAAATTCATCGCAAGCCCCGATCATTAGTTTCATGATTTATTTAAAGGTTAATAGCAATGGCATCAGTGTATAAAAGAAAAATAGATTATAATCCCCAATATCAAGTCGGAATTCCATATGAATTAGGTTTAAAAAATTTTAACACAAAAAATCCATGAAATCAAAACTTACAAACATCAAAATCACAACAATTGAATAAATAACAGCGAAATTAATAATTCCAAAGGTGAAAAGTATATGAGAAAGCACTTTGGAGGAAAGTTCGACGTATAAATCCACGAAAGCATGAAACTTCATCATAGGTCAGCACGCCGAAGGAGCTTTCATCCGATCCAAAGAGAATCTCGATACAACTGAAATCAGGTAGAGAGTAACCAATTTAGTAACATCAAACGCTCCATTTTTGTGCTGAATAATAAATCTGAAACCAAATATTCATAACCAGTGAAGTGAATTTCAACTAAAACTAACTCATCGATGGATAGAAACCCGTACGGAGAGTCGACAGTATCATCTCGAACCATAGAATTTTCTAAAGTTTCCACCAAATCCGAAAATGTAATCTAGAAATAATAAATACATAAAATTGATAACTCGTACCAACCGGAAACTTACGAATAAACAGTTTCGCCAATCATAGAGACACGCGCCCAAAGTCCAATTTTCTTAAAACGCCGACCAGTATTTACAATAAAAATGATGAAGTTGAACTTGAACCTTGACATATCCGGTCAGTTCATGAGGTCGACGATCAACTAAATTATGAAATTTTCGATTACGATACTAAATTCAATTAAATAACGTTTGCATTCCCACCGAATGACGAATGAATATACAATCATCTAATCAATGTATTTATATTAAAAACTATATAAATAGGATATAAATCTTCACCGAAAATCAGTCAATCAAACGTACCAATGTACTCACAACAGAATCCAAAGAAGAGACCCATTTCGAATAGCACAACCGGCAGAAGGTCCACAATTGAATCCGAAAACGCAGGTAGTGATTTGTGTACATATGATGATTAAACATAAGGGTTTAATGAGTACACGCCGCATAATGATATTCGCACCTTCGTAAGTATATTCACATCAATCTTACGGTCAAAAACACCACAGTAGATTTCAAAATGAAAACGACACAGTATATTCAAGTCATTGGAAATTCTTTTTCCCACCAAGAACGGATGACGTAAATAGTAACTGTTAGCAATGGATAAGGAAGCATTAAGCGGAAAGAATTCGTCACACGTAACATAGTCAAGCCAGTTAACATCCCACTTAGAATGACTGAAACGATTATATCACCACTCATTATATTATACAAGAAGCATACTAATTATGAATTATTCAGGAAATGCAGACCCCGATCTCATCCCAATGCAACTCGCCGACCGATGGAGGGAAGCCTGGAAACTCTACTGGCACTCAAAATTCCCGTCCAACTTCCAACGTAGCAGCAGCAGACCAGAGTATCTCGACCGAACTCACGAGGTACCAGAACCGTTCTGGGAGGAGTGGCACCCCACGGCGGAGATCTACGCCCATGCGCGGTGTCTACTCGACGACCTTCTCGAACACCAGCAACAAGTGGATCTGAGAGTAGCTCGAGCCCGTCAATGTTTGGCAAACATTGAGGAGGATCTCGAAGCCGGCAGGATTGCCGATATTTATTATCATCCACGGTCACGCGGACACCTGCATGAAGACGCCGAGAAAGAAAAAATTGCGCAGATGACGAGAACCCACCGAGGTCGAAACCTCAGGAGGCCGGTGATGATTATACCGAACTGCTCCCCCGAGGATTGGGTAGCAAGAGGCTTCACAGACTCATGAGAATTACGTTGTGAACTCTTTTTAGTTTGATATTTGTTATTAAAATAGAAATTGCGTTCGAATAAACATTAATTTTGTTTTTATGTTGGGTTGCTGTTATAACAATTCATTAAGGAAGTTTTTGTTTAATTAGTTACTTCGGTGGTGATAACTATTGTTTTAACATTATAAATTCCAGACATGGATTCCACACACACTCTGAAGATGGAACTAGCCACAGCCCGAAAAGATAACAAGAACCTCTACAATCAGATAATTCAATTAACACGAGAGGTACATCAAATACGAGCCACCTGGATAGATCCAGCAAAGGTTAAATCCTTATATCAGAGGCTCACAGCTGCTCAGAAAGGATGGGCCGAAGAAAAACAAATCAATCAAAGTTTACGCACCCAAATCCGAGGACTGGAGGTCGCCCTATCGGCCAGTCAGGAAGGAGCGGCTGTCACCTATCCGCTCGTGTTCGCACCGGCTCAGTTAGCGTACCGGGAGCCGGCAGCTGCTTCAACTTCGACCCCAAATCCTACAACAAACATAAAGACGTACTCACGTCCCGGACGCAAAGAGAGAGCTAGACGTCGTGCCGCCAAACTACTAACCTGATCCGAGTCAGATTTCACAGACCAGTGTAGCTCCTATATAAAATAAATTTTCGTAGTTTGATTTCATTATCCTATGTGAGAAGATCCAGAAAAGCATGACAGAATTCCTGAAACTCACCAGGCTTTAAATGATATATGACATAAAGGGGACCAATTACAAAGAAAATCGAGCACATGTCTTCTAACGACGGCTCGTTGAACCCGAGGGTTGTCCGAGCAATTATAGTATTAGCAATAGCACTCACTTTTTGCGGACAATCCACCCGCTCGAGCACATTTCCAACGTTGCCTAGCAACGGGTGTCGAGTGGTAGGCAAAGTAACTTTTTGTATGGCGTTACTGGGGCAACTATTAGCAACCCCTGTAACCCACCAATAGTAGTAATTTTAAACGAAAACGATGTAATAAGGTCACTGAACTAAAATAATCATTAATATGCACCGCAGTCAAATACTCAATTGATTTTCCATTCAATAGCTTAAATGTTAAAGGTACCATGGGAGCAACAACGGTAGAAAACGCCATAATTAAAGAGATGAGATTTATTGATGAGCAGTTTAAATTTAGATATGAACATAATCGGCACTCTGACTAAGGAGCTAACGAAGTCATGCCAAGAAAATAAGAATCTTCACTCTCAGTTGCTCCAACTGAACCGAGAAATTCAACAAATCCGAACTTCCTGGATTGAACCAGCAAGGGCCAAGAGAATTTATCAGAGATTGACTGCCGCGCAATGCGGGTGGGCAGACGAGAAACAGCTCGGACAATCCCAGAAAATCCAAATCAGTAGCTTGGAAGTGGCGTTATCGGCTTGTCAGGAGGGCGATGCCGTAACGTATCCACTTGTTTTTGCGCCGGCTTAGTTGGC
This sequence comes from Schmidtea mediterranea, assembly GCA_022537955.1. NCBI lineage: Eukaryota > Metazoa > Platyhelminthes > Tricladida > Dugesiidae > Schmidtea > Schmidtea mediterranea. Next base: position 109,724,591 of record CM039681.1, on the reverse strand, counting down.
ATATAGAGACAACTGAGGTAACCAAAACAGCAACGAAACCTGCTCAACGACGCCCAAGAAAGGCAGAACGCGCGAAGCGTCGAGCATAACAAGCTAAGGAATGTTCTAAGATATAATTGCTTTAATTCAATAAATGATCGTTGTTAATTCTCTAGTTTCGTTTGTTTTATTGTTAATAGTAGATTTAAATCGGTTAAATTGAAGTTATAAGTTGTTCGGATGATAATTAATTGTTAAGAGTGTCAAGTACATATTGAAGGGACCGGAATAAGAAATTACACACAGACCTTCTAACGGTAGTGCGTTGAACGCATCATGATATCGGGCCTTAGCAGTTCTTTCGTAGCGCTCACCTTTGGTGATCTCATAACCAGTGGTTACAGTACCAACGTTTCTTAGCAACGGGTAACCATTGGAGGACAAGAAAAGTTATATGCATGGGGTCAAGGCTAAATTCCACAAACCCCACAATGCCTTTTCCACTTGAAAATAAAGCTGTCATTTTAAGATAAAACTTGATAAATAAGCAAATATAATAATTAATAAATAAAATAAATGTCAATGAATTTGTGCTCGAATCACATATCCTCGTATCTTCTTTGAACCCCTGTCGCTCATCAATGACAGCATAACTTTGTAGGTCACACGCTTGATCAGGCAAACTTCGTGGAAAACCACAAGAAAATAACCAAACCAAAATAATGGTAAAACAAATTTTATGCAAAATGGTAAATAAAATCAGAAATTTCTTTAAATTTTGGAATTATTATATTAATTCAATAAAGTATCGTAATTATAATTTCATTAAAGCACTTTAATTTTAATTTCAATCAATTTAGTATTATTTAATTATTTTTATTCACTTTTTTCTTTCAAAAAATATTCTTAACTTTTTGACAAACTTTCAAAACATTTAATAAAAATTTGTAATCCTTTTAGAGTTGTTTTACTTTATATAATGCATTTTTATTATAAATAAAAAAATTTAATGTTTTAAATATGAAATTAATGAATATTATATTAGTTAATTTAATGAATATTATATTAATTAATTAACGAATATTAAATTTAACTAATCTTATGATAACTAGGCTAATGACCCACAACCTGGTCCTGCTTCACATAGAGCTATATATGGATTTGTTATTTATTTATCAGCTTGGATAATGTTTGGTAATATTTTAATTTTTTAATTTTAAATCATTTTAACATAGGCATTTATATAATACTTTCTTACATTCCACACGATTATTTACACTTAATTGGTTTAACATATTTACCAAATAGGTAGGTACTAAGAAGTTGATTATATTATATTTTGGATTATAGATATTGGTCAATTATTGGTCCATTGACCCTCATTATGATGGTTTTGTTAATGGTATTAATTTATTTTATCAAGAATTTCAGCATAGTTCTTCCATATGAATCATACTATCATGTTGCAGGTTAAATTTTAATTTAAAGTAATATATAAGAATCTTGTAGATGTATTTTCCGTGAATGAAAACTTTAAATTTTCATTTAATGATATGAATCCTTCAAAGGTGCACAAATTGATTTATAATGTTTCGTGATATTTTTGGAATGTTTTATTGTTAATAAAAACTTGTCTTATGTATTTTATTGTTTGCTATATCAATAAATAAATTTAATACAAGTTTCAATAAATGTGACCAGACGTTTGGATTATACAGCACTGTACCGGATTTCAGTGGCTTGTATTAGCCAAATTAGACTATATAAGGTGACCAACTATACTCATTTACGGAGTTTTGTAATCTTTTTTCGAAAACCGTACTCTTTTCAAATCCTGTACTTTGAAAATCTCATTTGTATAATTTTATACTCATTTGTATTTCTAAAACATGTTTTTAGATTATTTTATTTCAATTTTATTAATTAAATATTTAAAATTATTTTGACAGTGATTTGAATTTCACGCGAGCATTTGCTTAATATCAGATTATAATATCTATTTAAAATCAAAATAAAAAATATATTACTAATATAATTTTTAGGTTATTAATTCAAATATGAGCAATAACAAAAGGAGGAAAAATCGTTTAAACGAAAATTTAAATGAAGAGTTTGCGTTCATTGTAGTTAAAAAACAAATACACTCAGAATAAAAATATGTTTTTAAAAGAAAATAAAGTTTTTATTTTTTTTCTTATTTTTTCACCTATGAAATACTTGCAAAGTGTTCTCTTTTTAAACAAAAAATAGTTGGTCACCATACAATATAACACTTACCAATTTTGCAATTAAATCATTTAACATTTTCAAAAATTTACTGTTTCCTTTACTTATTAGATAGCGGTTTCCCATTAAGCAGCAACAAATCTGTTATCAAATTATTTGTAGTACAAAAAATATTTTCAATTAATTTGAAATAAATTTTATTTTTAATGATTTATATTAACGCGCGAATAAATAATCTAAGAAAATTCTGTCCGCTGATGTGTTAAGCGTTTTTTAAAATTTTGATTTGAACATGTTCCGTATTTCAATAAAACATAATCAATTCTAGTTTCAATATTCATCCATTAGGTTTTGAGACTGATTTCGTATCTGACTCTTGAAAGCAGGGGTTCTTAACCTTTTTTACTTCATACCTCACCTAATATTTAATTTTATGTTCTCACCTCCAGCATAATTAATTTATTTTAAGAAAAGATACTAAGTATTGAATATAAAAATGAATATAATTTTGAATTTTTTCAAAGGCTACTTGGTTTCAAAAGAAAAATATTTAATTAGAAATAGTTATGTACAAAGATAGAAAAATACTAAATTATTTTGCAAAAAAGTAATCGTTCAAATTTTATTTCGTATATGTACATAATAAATAAAATAAGTTTAAATTTTGAAGATTTTTTTTTAAATATATTTTTTTTTTGTAAATAATTTTAATTTTTAATTTAAAAAAAAACATATCAAAAATAAACAAAATCTCATACCTACCCCAACACATTAGTATACCTCCCCAAGGGAGGTATACCTCACCGGTTAAGAAACCCTGCTTTAAAGGCCTATTTTACTATAATGCAGGCCTCCCCAAACTTTTTAAGTTGCGTCCCCATTATCAACATATCTATTTTTGGCGCCCTGACTTAATAAAAAATCATAACGCCACAATAAAAAAGACGTAAATAAAATAAACATCTTTAAAATAAACAAAGTGTATTTTTCTATTTCTTGTAAATTGAACAAATTAAATATTATGAAAATAACAGTTCTAATGCTTTACCAAAAAAACAATAATAAATATTCAACGAAAAAACTATACTTCGTTTGAAAAATTTTAAAATTTTCTGCGCCCCAAAATTATTATCACGCGCCCCAATCCGGGGCCCGCCCCCTAGTATAATCTATTGCAATGGACGGTAATGCCTGCTGCTAGTGTTATTTGTATTGTTTATACTATAAACAATACAAATAACACTAGCAGCAGGCTTTATACTTAATTTATTCATATGTTGGGCTACAAGCCATAATTTAAACAAAAAATGAAAAAATTGTGTAAATTAAAACAAAATAATTAACGAAGTTTGAAAATTATCAATATGGCTGCTGTAACATAAGCACGTACCGCAAGCAGAAATCAAAAAAATAAAATAAAACATTAAATAAAACAAAATAAAAACATAACAAAATTAAATAAAACAAATAATTAATTAAAATCCATGAAAAAACCTACAGATGCAGAAAGAATATAAAAATTCAAATATAAAACCGCCAAAACCTTGCAAAAGAAGGTTTAGAAAATACATAGGCGGAAGCGGCGACCAAAAATTTAAATATCAAAGGGTAAAAAGAGAAACAATCAAAAAGAATGGTTAAATAATAAAAAAAAATGAAAATAAAAATTTACGAAATATTGAGAAAATAATATCAAAAAATAGAGAAAAATAAGGAGAAAAATAAAATATTTAAAATAAAATTAAAGCAATAAAACCCCCCGAAAAATAGCCGAAAAAGGCTCAAAATACTCTGATTGGTCGCACCCAGGCATGAAATGACTATATATACAGCAGTCATTTTCATAATTTTTAGACTTTTAGAAAATTTTGTAGACACAAAATTTTTAGACTGTTAGAATTTTGTTGACACAAAATTTTTAGACATTGTCAATTTTTATGCCGGTGTATGACAATTTTTGAAATTTGGATGCTTGACTGACAAACTTGTCGATCGTAAGTATTGTTCTTTTTTGTAGAAATATATTTTTCTAAGTTAATGTTTTATTTAATTTAACTTATTCTGGATGGCCGCAATGTCTTTTGGCATTGCTCGGCAGGTTCCCCCTAACTTATTTATATTCATTTTATATACATGTTAATTGTGGAGAATGGCAGGGCAACATTCAATTCCGGCCGTTAAATTGGCAGGACGTTGACGTGTTGCTTTGTCACAATCCACCCTTCGGTGTCTGCTTAGTCTGGTCAGGCCTTGTTGCACTGATCACGGGGTAGGACACCGTCCTAATTCACCGTGGCGGCCATTTTCAATGTTGGTCGGAGCGGTAAGAGGGTAAACTGCGGGAAGATCGCCATAATTAAGGGGATAACATTTATGTAAATGTTTAAGTAGGAAAATTGAATTTTTAATTTAACTCCTGCCGATTTTTATATTTTCAAGGGTACGACTAGTGATAGAAATTTAGGTCAACGAAAGTATAAAGTAGGGTTAAATCACGTACATTATTTGATAATCATCGTGGTGGAAAATTAAAATAAAACGATACATTTTGGCATAGATCTGTGAGATGATAATATAGAGATTTACGAATGGTGGTAACTGTGGCGACTATAGGAAAGCAAATATGAGTTGTTTGACTAAAAAATGACATTATAATAATGCATTCATTTCAATTTACCATAGGCTAACGTTTGTATGAAACAAGGAATTTTCCATAAAATAAGGGCGGAACGCTGCCCAAATTTTTGAAAAATATTTTAATAAATAAACAGTTATGATGACAAATTGATATAGGAATTGTAGAAATAGATGAGTATGAACAAGCGTATAGATAGAAAAAGACGTAAGACCTTCCATCGGCAGTTAGGAACCCGAAAGTGAAAATATCATGGGGAGTAGTTCTAGAAATAGAGCTCACCTGCTCATGAATTTTCAGCTGCTATATACAGTACCAACATGAGCTTGCTCATGGGTATATAGTGGTAGGATTAAAATTGTGGGGCGTCTGGGTGAGATAGCATAGACCCTAGGAAAAGAAGGTATTTTGATCGAGGAGGATAAGTTTGAATAAGCTTTGTACAGACTTAAACAAATTAATTACACCCAGTACACCAGCACATATTATAACTTTTTTTCCATGGAGTTAATAGATTTGGCTGTTAAGCGACTTAATTCTTCGATTAAATAACACGGCTATTTCTTAATAATCCATAGGATTTTTTCCCTGAATATTGTTGAGGCTGTCCGTGAAGTGATATGAAAAATTTTTTGATATGACTTCAAAGCGTGTTTTGGTTGACGGCAATAATGAATTCCAAACAATATAAACTTTTATTAATCACCATAATTGATCACCAATTTACAACGTCACAAAAATGATTCGATATTACAACAACTTTGAGTGCCTGCTACAATCCTTCGAGAAGAATAGCACGTGTGCAATAAAATTTGAAATTAATAACTGATGTTTCTGGTTTTGAGTATAGGTAGATTCGATCTAGTTTGCTTTAAATTATTCAATAACTTTGTTCTGATTAAATAACATCGATCTGATAATGTTTTTCTCTATAACTTCGTAATTTAACTTAAGTTTCGTTTAAAGTATATTTTTACGCCTGTCTTCCTTTTAAAAATGTGTATTTAATATTTTTTCGTACTTTTTCTCTCTTCTTTTTCAAAATGTGTTTCCATTTTATAGTCTGCCATATAATGGCACTTAAAGATAATTATGTAGTTTTAGATTTCTTCCTACCGTATATTCCCTTCGGTCACTCCTAATTCTTTTATTATTTCTGAGAGCTTTCAAGATATGCAACTTTTTAAAAAACACCATTTCTTGACTTCCCATGTGATCCCTTTTCCTTTTCTCACAAAGACTATCAATATATGCTAATTTAATTTAGTTTTTGTTTTTCATTTTTCACTTTGTATTTGTTAATTAAGAACGACCTTATCGCATTTCATTGTTCGATTTCATCAATTCTTTGCCATTCTTTCGCCCGCTCCTACATTTTCCGCATTATTTTGCTCCTTTTAATAATCATTTTATTTTTTATTAGGAATTCTGAACAATGTAACAAAGATAATATTTGTTTTCATTTTCTGTTAATTTAGTAGTTTAGACTTTCTATTTTGTAATTAATTAAGTTTTTCATTGATTTTCTGTTAATATTATTTTTAGAAATGGGTAATAATTGATAATTATTAGTAAATTATTAATGTATCCTATATTATTTGATCAAAATCAGATAAAGTGATTAATAAAATTAAGTTTTTCAAGTTGTTTGGTAGTCTCATAGCTTGTTACCAGTTTCTGTGTTGAACTTGTAGTTCACAGAGGTAAGATAGTATCTACCATCGTTTCAAGTGAAAGGAAGTTTCAAAATAAAGATTCGTCTTTTTTCTTGCCTTAAATACAAACATTGCAAACTTATTTGACGTCCAGTGCATCTGGATAAGTGAATAACAGTGTTAACTTGACATTGTTTTTACAATTACCTGGCGCGAAGAGAAATTTGAGCGCCTCCCACATAGTAATGATGAGAGCCATTAACTTGAAAAACTAGTATACTATTAGGAAATGTACTGGGTATCCATTAATATATCGTATATTCTTTGATTAGAATCAGACAAAGTGATTAATAAAATTCGCTTTACACATCGCTTTACACAGCAATTTCTCCGATTTTCCCGCCACTTTTTAAAGGAGACTCTATCGGCTCTACAGATTTCAGCTAATAAATAATTACATCTTTCTCACTAAATTTATTGTATAATTCAAATAATATAATATCAACTGAATATAACTCAATAATGTATTTTTCCATCACAAAGACCCAGGAACCGTTCGTAGGTTAAATGAGTAAATTGAAAGAGAGGTTTGATTCAAATCATTTGAAGAATTTATTATCAAGCTTCCGAAGAATGAAAGATCAATTATGAATTTTCTTGAAAAAAATTAAATAAGGGGCTACAATTCAACGGTTTTGTTTTTTTATATTCCTATATATTTTTGAATTGTGTGCCATGTAAACTGCTTGTCATAACGATGAAATGAAGTCATTTATTTTTATTCTATATTAAATCAACGATAAACAAATAATATGTCAAAACAATCTATTTGATATAAATCGTATGAATTGTGGCATTCCAATCAAATCCGACTTATTATTTGTGAAATTTGTATGGAAATTTTTTACAAAACAATCCAGAATTAAAAATAAAATGTGAAAAATCAATATTTCTCAGAAGTAAACATGTAGAAAATGAAGAGATAAACAAGAACACAATGATTTTCAATCAGTATTGTTTGTAGGTGACTCTATTTTTAAAAATAAAACGAAATTAATTTGCTATTTGAAATCTTAATTAAGTTAATAAATCATATCATATCAAAATTCACAAGCTCAACATATATCTAGTAGCCAAAAGTAGATTTTTGTTATTAATTTTTCGGTTTCCAGTAATAATCCCACGCTAGTAGCGTAGTGGTTGTAAGTTTAAAATTATTTTAAAAGATTCGATTTCTCGCAAAAGTGAAATATATTGAAAAAAACAAAAATTTCCCGATTATTATAGAAAGGTGTAAAATGCGAAATTACAAAAATCAATTAACTATCAAATTTGAATTTGAAAAACGGGTCAGATATAGATTAGACATTGGTGAAGATCATGGTGATATGTTTAGAATATGTTTAGAAAGAGTCGTAAAATAGGCAACGGTGTAAACAGGAAATCGTTAATTAATTTTAAAAAAACCCGAGTTTGTTAAACAAGAAAAGTAATTGCTGTGTATAGCGCTATTATAACCGATAAAAGATTAAACTTGAAACAATTTAACAACCCTTAAACTGCCAAATCGCATTAAAAATTAATAACGAAACAATAAAGTTTTGTAGTTAGTTGGTTGTTTCAACTATAGATTAACAGGGTTTTTTTCAATGAAAATCAATTGTAGATTAACTGGGATTTTCTTGGTAAAATCCACTTTTGTTTTTTTACTTTTTTTATTTACCTTATATCAATGTAATTTAAATCCGGTAGAAAAATTTGAAATATATATAGCATATAGATGATAGACGAGAAGATATACGGGTATAGCCTGCGGGTTACATGCGGGAAAATACGGTAATTGATTTTTTTGCCATGTTAAGTTTCTATTCAACTCACTATGGTGTACTGATTAATTTTTCATTAATAAAACGAAAAATACATATCACAACCGTTGCATTTCATTACAGACATGATTGGTTTAAGTGAAAGGTTAACTTCCAATATCTTGAACAACATACAGATCGACATCAGCTTTTTGATTTTTTTTGTTTTTTCATGGCGAAGCATTTGTTGGGGTTTTAATAAAACATAAATAAAAATAATAAAATTTTAAAATTATCTAAACCAATTAAAGTTAATTAAAATTTTGAAAAAAGTAAAAGTCAATATTTTTCGGGGGAAAAGTGGTAACCGATGGAAAATTTGATTTTGAAGACGAATAAAATACAATTAGATTGAGATAATGTATATTGAAGGGTCGGGAGCCCAAAAATAAATTAATTAAATTATTTAACGACGAAACCATTAATCAAGGGCCATCGAGCTGGACGTCAGCCTAATAGGTTTCCCGGGATTAGGAAAATGGGAAATAAATTGTCCGAACGGGAAAAATTGTTTCCCTAGCAGTAATCCAAATTAATGAGAACCCAAAAATTATAAAAGGAACTGACAACAAAATGAGTTGCCAGTTGGTCGAAGAGAAAATCTAACGAGTTGGAGAAACGAGTTGAAACCAGTAAACAGATAAAGAAGTTAATCAGATTGCAGTGATTTTTTTCGTGATACCTTTAGGGTGTTTACGAGAAGTAAACAATTATAACTTGTAGTGAATATTTGTGAATAAAGATTTCTTTGTTGAGATTTTGTCTTATTGATTATTGAACACGAGGAGTCGAATCGACAGACCTATTCATCGATAAATATTTAATAACCCAACACATTTGACAAAAGAAATTTGCTTTTTTTTAATCAGCATATCTGTATCGATACGTATATATTTGGTTTATTTTTGAATTGTAAAAGTAAAAATTCCGGACTTTAAAAATCACAACGACATACGTCAAAATCCGAGTTATCCCGATCCGACTAAAGCGGGTTCGACTGCATTACAATCAATGAGGAGCAAAAAATTGAAATTGAATAACATACAAAAATCAATAAGTGAAAAATGTCATATAATTAATTTACATTGGTTTACATATAATTTGATATATTATGTATTTATTTGAATGTACAATGAATACAAATGAGAAATTTCCATGTACAGGTAAGTGTCCACACTAACACACTAATACGATAGGTCATTGGCACGATACGATCCGTCACACCGGGATACATGTAATTTATTGAACATAATTAAATGGGAATACTCCTTCTTTATCTCTTAAACGACCGCGCAACCAATTTGCATCCTCTTTACCCGTGACAACGATTACATCTCCTCTTTTGAAAGACAACTCATCAGGACTACTGGCCTGATAATCATAAGCTGCAATCACTCTGCGCTCATTCATTGCTGGTTGTCTAATAGATTCCACTAGCTAAAAACGAGAATGATTAATGTATTTAAAAATAAAATAATTTATTTGCTAATGATAAAGAAATCTTTAGTATAACCTGTGATATTAGTATTAAATCCTATTTGATTATCTCCCAAAAAATCAGCACCGTAACTAAATATTTTGGCGTCCTCCCACATTAATAAAGTAGAAAAATTATTGCATACTCGACAATTATACTCGAACAAAATATGTAAACATTTGTATATATATAAACCAAGCATACAATTTTAACATCAATTAAAAACACATTCTGAATCGATTGATGTATCGATAATGCAAGATCACTAAATAAATTTTAAATTATTGAATGAATAAACAATGAGTAAAATCCTTTGCATTTCTTATTACCCTAAAATCCTCATTCATAACACAAACCTGCTTTATTTTTTGTTGTATAACACAGGATTTTAGAGTAGCAAAAAATATTACATCACTATCACAATTTCTACAATTTACCAGATTAAAAACACCAAAATTTCAGATTTGCATTACGAGCAGGATAAATATCACCATCGGTTACTACGTATCTTTCACCACACTGGCACATCAATTATTTCGTATAGTTTACCGTTTTTTGTGTCAGCAGTGACGTATCCATGGTAGTGTTTGATTTACTTGTTGATATTTCAATTGATTTCGAGAAAATATTGCAGTTTCTGATTCTGAAAATCATGTTTCACTTCACTTCACTTTCTATTCCTTTTTATTTTTATAAAACAATTTTTTGCTAATGGCTTTGAGTTTAGTTATAATCTATTATTAAATTGTAATGTACTGTTGAGAATAGATGATCCAACTATAAATACCAACGAGATTATTTATTCTTTTTTTTTAATTGTAATTCTAAAAATAGGAGAGTGAGATGTTTCCCATTAACTTTTCCTGTAATATATATTGCTAATATAATATTCGGTTAGTAAAAAAATGCGATTTGAAATAGAATAGTCCTGGACTCAGAGTGTTATTTTATTTCCTCGTATCTTTTTTCTAACAGAACACAGACTTCAGAATGGAGAGAACGCAATTTTCATTATTAAAAAAACATGTTTTAAAAACTCTTGCTAAAAGTCATTCCAAAAAACACGAATATAACTACTCTTACGCGTCAACATACAAATTAAAATATACTACATCTGAATTTCACTAATCTGAAAAAAAACTTTGCTTATTGCCATTTCTATCTTTGCGTTTGAAGCAATTGCCCCGCCAACCCCATTCTCGTTACAGTGGTTCATAGAATGGCTAATATTTGTATTTATGATAATATTAAAGTAGAAAAATGTGGGGAATTCGAAGAAGTATTTCGCATCGATTCTCTTACTGATAGTAGAAATGATTCTTAATTAAAGAAATATATACTCAGGATTTCGAGAATGAAAATTATTGTGCTGCATAAACGCGGTATTTTTAAGGCAAAACTCGATTAATTTTAATCAAAATATCCATTCTTTATATTTGTTTTAGCCCTTGATTTTGATTTGAATCGATGTCAATTAACTCAAAATAGAAAATCATATGAAAATGAATTGTAAATTACAGTTAATTGAACAGTATTAGTTTGAACATAAATGAAGGACACGAATTTTCGGCACAACCTTTTTCAAGTGATTATCAAAATATAAACTGTGCCGAAAATCCGCGAATACCAATAAAACAATATCATTACTGATTCATAACCAAAAAAAATTTGTTTAATGTTATTGGAAAATGAAAAGAAATAAAAGGTGAAAACCAAAGGAAGTTCTTATAATAAATGAAATATAGAAAGTACTAAAATTTTCATGGAGTAAGTTTATTTTAGACTAAAAATGTTAGTATAATAATTCTGTGTAGATAAATCGGATTGGTATTTAACATTTGGGAAACGAGTTATCAACCATACCATAATTATCTATAATGATTCATCTACTCGTGAAGGAGAACATTGCCCATTTAATATCCGATTCGAACACTGAATAAAATACTCCTATGAAGGCATTTTTTGGCACTAGGAGTTGTTAAGAATCCATGAAAGATCGATAATATTACCGTTTTTATCGGAATTAAAAAATATATAATTAATATCTTTATGTAAATTTCTGGCAAAAATATAATAATAAAAATATTTAAATACAATATTCTTAAAATAATTCAAAATTGTACAAATTTCATGTCATAACATATAATTTTTAATCATTTGATATCCACTATATATATATATATATCGTAATTGAATTTATAATGAACTTTAGAATGGATCTAGGCTATTACCTTTCAATATTCACACAAATTAATTTGATAAATAATTCATACAATTCTAGATTTGCGAAATATATCACATTATACTAAATGCTGGCCCATCTCTCGCATAGATCTATTAAATTAATTTCACGAATTATTTGTTACGAATATATAACATGAAAAAAATGAACAAAATTAATAACTAGCTCAAGTTGCATCTTTGCATAAAACAAATAAAATTAGAGTTGAATAACACATATTTGAAAATATATAATTGCTAGAAATTTGATTAACATATAAATGAAATTATCTCAATTTCGATGTTATTGAAAATGAATTTTACACAGTGCACATAACACATGAGAATATAATTGAAAAAGATTATAAATCACAAATGATTCATCAAAATTACTCTCAAATATCTAGAAATACAGATATGATAACTCATAAATATATTTAAAATATGATCTTAATTAATCAAACAAATGACATCTCAAATTGAGTAGCACAACAAAAAAGTCAGTTTCATGCAATTGTGTTCTATTTGGTGATGCCTATATTATGCAATACAAATGTCAGATTTGCAATATATATATATATATATATATATATATATATATAATTAAATAAATTTGGCAACGATTTAATTAAAAGATAGAGCATTTCGTAAACTTCTTGAACTTGCTACTTCAAATGTCAATTTTCTTTTCAACAAATAGATGGAGTCGCTATGGGTTCCCCTTTAGCACCAACGATGGCATTAATATTTTTGGCTAGTTTGAAAAAGAAAATTGCTTCCTTCCAATTTGAGAAACCTATTGTTTATAAAAGGTATGTGGATGATATTTTTCTTGTATTTGAAAATCAGAAACATGTAGAGCCGATTTTGCATTTTATGAACAGTTTACATAAGGACATTGTATTCACATGCGAAACGGAGGAAAGTCATCGGTTGCGTTTTTGGATTTGTTAATTCAACGCAAATTTAAACATTATGAGACAGAGATTTATAGAAAACCAAATGATACTGGTCTTTATAATTCTCCAGAAAGCATTTGTGAATTTAAGTATAAGAGAAATATGGTGAAGGGATTGATTTATCGTTCATGGTCTTTATCTTCTACTTTTGCTAATTCGATAAAAAAGTGTTGATAAATTGGTACGTACATTGTTTATGTACAACTCCTTGCTTTCTATTTATTTTAGATTGTTTTGGGATTAATTATTATTATTATAAAATTATGAAATTTCAATCACCCCAGACCGTCCCGAGACTATTTTTTACTGGAGACTCGGCTGGGCTCAACAGACTTCAACAAAACATTAATTAAAAAAACAATAAATAATAATTATAACTCAATAATTATAAACAATAATTATAACATACTACAATATACTCGCAATAACCCACTATAACAACCTATAACATATTGGTGTCAGAAGCAAAAAAACAAAAAACAACACAAACACTCGCGAATAATTTTTTTCAATCACGATCGCTTTCAGAATACCTATTATAGAGGTATAAATCCTAATAACCCTTTTGGCAAGAATTAAATCAGATAAATAATAATATAACTGCCATTAACCAAGAGAACGTTTCTCTGACAAATGAAAACAGCAATCCCCAGTTTAATACAAACCCATTCTCAATCAATTCAATAATAAACCAGAAACCAAACGTACCTAACTACTTCACTGACGAAGAGGGGACACCTCAAAAATGGTTAGATTTTGCAAAACCAACATTGACCCCGTCGGGGATAAAATCGACAAAACCTTATGCTCACACATAATAGCAGCACTCCTTAGTGACAAACTCAACCAAATAGCTGACCAAATTAACGAAGTTTCAAAAGATGAAAACCCATTCAACAATTTATGTCAAATCCTAACTTCAAGAAATAAAACAAACAAAAGACAAGCGCTAGAATCTTGCCTAAATAACACACAACTGGGAAACAGTAAACCATCAGATTTCCTCAGACAGTTATAACAAAAGTTAGAATACCTACTAATCGCACCGACATTTCGCAACAAAAACAAAACTTTTACGGTGCATTCACAAAACAACAATTTCCTGATCGATACTGGCTCAGTCATTTCGTTATTATCCCAAAAATTATTTAAAAACCTCAAAATAATAAATAACAAACGTACTGCAGCCAACGGTACCCGCATAAACACTTTTGAAGAACACGCAACAACAGTCTCAATCAACAAAAAAGAATACAGCTGGTCGTTCACCATTGCAGAAGTTCAACAATCAATAATTCGCGCTGACTTTTTATCGCACTATAATTTACTAGTAGACTGCAGAAACAAAACTATAATAGAAAACTCAATCAAGGAAACCAAAAACAATCAACTAGTAATTACTTACTGTTTACAAAAAGACATTGGAGTAATCCAAGCAAAGCCGACAAACAAAACTCTAAACCAAACTACTTATCATGGTCCCGAAATAACCTCACTACTAAAAAAATTCGACAAACTAATCGAACCAGTAAAATTTGACGAAAATTCAAATCAGACTAACTGAACACGAAATAATCACATATGGCAACCCAGTACACTCAAAAGTGAGACAGCTCGACCCACAAAAGACAAAGATTACCAAAGAAATCTTCAAAGAGTTAGTAGAAAACAAAATAGTAAAGCACTCCAACTCTGATTGGTCATTCGCCTTAATGCTCAAACAAAGAGCAAACGGTGAATGGAGAGCATGCGGCGACTACAGGATGCTGAACAAAATTACAGAATCAGACAATTATCCACTGCCTATCATAAGAGACATCATAAACAGATTGCAAGGCGCAAAATACTTTTCAAAAATAGACCTACAAAAGGCATATCACCAAATCTTAATCAGAAAAGAAGACATTAAAAAAACAACGATAGTAACACCATAGGCATGTTCGAGTATAACAGAATGCCATTCGGTTTCCGATCCGCAGCCGCGACATTTCAGAGATTCATGAATCAAACGCTAAGAAACAATAAAAACACTATAGCATACCTCGATGACATCCTCATATCGAGTCCCGATAAATCCACACGTTTGAAAGACATCAAAGACGTTTTTGAAACTTTAAATAACGCAAACCTCAAAATAAACATTCAGAAATGTGAATTCCTAAAGAGTAAAATAAATTTCCACGGACACATACTGGATAACAAGGGCACAAAACCAATAGAAAAGAAATTAAATACGATAAAACAATTTACTCTACCAAAAGATAACAGAGAGCTGAGACGATTCCTGGGAATGGTAAACTTTTACCACGCAAATATACCAAACTGTAGCGAATTACTAGCCCCCTTAAACAATCTCATCAAATCTCGAAGGAACACAAAAATCAATTGGACAAAAAAAACATTCAAAACTTCGAAAAAGCCAAAGAAAGCCTATCAAAAGCTACATTACTGGGATATCCAAACCCACAAAAAGATTACAATCTAACAACAGAATGCTCAGGTTTTGCAACGGGCACCACACTATATCAAGATAAAGAATTTGGCAAACAACCAATCGGTTTCTTCTCAAAAAAAGTTGAAAACACATCAAACAAGATACTCAGCTTTCGAACAAGAACAGCTTGCAATGCACGACGCAATAGAAACCAATTAGAAACCAGAAAATTCAAAATATATACTGACCATAAACCGCTAACTAACGCAATGCAAATGAAAAACCCTTCACCAAGACAAATAAGACAATTGAACTACATATCACAATTCAATTGCACAATCAACATTGCAGCAGATACCCTATCAAGGATAGACACCGAAATAAACGCATTAGATTTCAACGAACTCATCGAAGCTGACCTAATAAAATCAAAACAGGCAGAAACACTGAAGGAATTGCCTGCTACACACAGCCTAAAATTGAAAATAATTGAGGAATTATGGTACGACGTCAGTAACAAAAACACACCAAGACTTTTGTTACCAACAGAATACAGAAACTTGTGTATTTCAAAAATTCACAACAGAAATCACCCCGAAAACAGAGTCACTTACGAAATGATCCACTACAGATAAATCTGACCAAACAATGTTTGGGAAACATGAGGAAAGAAATCAAAAACTATGTTAAAACATGCAAAAATTGCCAAATTAATAAAATAGCGAAAACAATACCAACACAAAAGGTTAATTTCCCAAGCAGTCAACCATTCGAAATCATTCATACAGACATTGTAGGACCATTATCATAATATTATAATAGATTATTATAATATTCCATTATCCGATTATCTCCAACAAATCAAGCCTAGATTATTATTATATTTCATTATTTTTTAAAATTATAATATAGATAAAACATTATAATATTTATATAAATAACATTTTAAAATTAGTTAAAAGTATTTGAATATTTTTTAAGTGTTTATTAGAAAATTAAATTAATATAAAAAAAATAATTTGTTTAAATTATAAGTTAATTCATAATATTTTTAGTTTGTTTTGTGTACCTGAAGATGACAGTTATACTGTCGAAATATATCATACGAAGAGTTTTTTATTGGCGTTATATATACATTTAAATATTAAATTAGTTTTACCAAATAGTTTGTAAATACAACATAAAAACAAAACTCGAATTGTAAACACAAAATATATGTTCAATTCTTTTCTACTAATTAATACCTGAAAATAAACTTCCCACGAATTTCTTTTCAACAAATATGGAATTTTAAGATGACCTAACGGGTATAGAGAACTTTAAAATTGTATTTGTATTATCTGGCATCAGATTGTTAATATTTAATGGCTGTATTATTTTTCTCGTGATGAAGTCACTACGTGAAGCTTAGGCTTTGAGTTAACTTCATATAAAAAATCTAAGGTGGTCGGCAGAAATGTTAATCCAATTATCACTTTTTTGTGAGTTTGAAATTGTGACAGTAATTTCATTTTTTGAGTTATAATTTAGCGGCTTATGACTTAACTTAACTAATTGGAAGAGCATGCGAGTTTGAAAGTTTTCAGGTGCTATCTACAAACGGCATGATGTCGAGAACAATGCTAATAAAATACATTCCTGTTACCAAGCGTCACACAAATCTGTGACTAATCTCATCTTTAACTAGACCTTTGTAGCGGTCAAACAAGTGAAAATTTGGTTGTGAAAAACAAATTATAATCTACTAATTCCTTGATTCTGTCTAGAAAAGTCTATTGAAAATGTAATTATAATGTATTTACCACATTCTGTGCCATGTGGGGCGTTTACGACCACCAGTGCTTTGTTGTCTAATTCATATTAAAATTTATATCTATTCCTGGTAATTATAGCTTTGTAGTATTGAAAAAATGTAACGCAACAACTTTTTAAAATCTTTAAAGTGTGTGACGCGGACTGAATGGAAAATCTTCAAAAATTGCCGTGTCACGGAACAATTAAAATAATTAATTTTACTTCATTTTCAAATCAATTGAATATTTTCTACTGCAACGTGTTACTAAAACTATAAATTTATAACTATCAATTTATATATAATGAGTAAAAAAATCTGTCCCATCTTTTACCTGTTTATTTTTATATTTATTTTCCTTCTGAAAAAAGATCAAAAATCCAATTCTATGCAATTCTATGATCTTAAAAAGTGGAAATAAAACCGTTTCTAAATTATGTAAATTAATTTTTGTGATTATTGATATGTGCAGTCGATACATGTCCCTTACAACGGTAGCTAAACACCACGAAAAGCCCACAGCAGATATTATAATGAAGAATTGGATTCTGAAATATGGAGCATATCGAATAACACGAGCAGACTGTTTAAAAACCTTTGAATGGGGTCTAATTACAAAATAAGCAAAAACGGTCAAATTTACTTGCAGTTTTCTAGCCCACATCAAATGTGTCAATCGAGAGACAGTTTTGCGTCCTTAGAGATTTAATAAACAGATCGGTTAAATATAAATTAAAAAAGAATTGGGTTCAGGAATAACCAGAAACAGAGTTTACAATTGGATAAAGTCTAGCAGAAACAAAATAATGGCAAGATAATAAAATAAACATTAAGAGACGAAAGCAAAATTTTAGGAATGCAAGAAAAACAGATAAATACACACAATAAAGAAACAAAAACCATAAACAGAAATTTTCAGTTAAATGATCAAGTACTGGTTAAGATTAATTTAAGGAAGAAAAATTAGATGAAAGGATTTGAGTTAATAGATAAATGTGGACAGTTTATTATACTTGTTATTTTAGTCAGGGCCAGACAGAGACAAGCACTAAATGTATCATGTTCCGATAATTGGGTGTGTGCTTACTTGAATAAACTTAATATGTGCATCCTTTTGATTGAACTGGTATTTGTTTTTATAAATCCTTATAAATCATACCATCGAAAACTAATCTATTCTTAGGACAGTTAAAATTGGAACTTTGACCGATATCAACCATATATAGCCCATTAGACTTAATTTCTATTATTATTATTATTATTATTATTATTATTATTATTATTATTATTATTAGTATTATTATTATTATTATTATTATTATTACTATTATTAATAAAGATAAGATATTTTGAAAATTTTCAATGAAATTTTCACTTATTCTACAATTGATAAGTATTTATAATTTATTTAAAACCAAATTTTTCACAATTATTAATTTTCATAAAAACTTAGGATTATAAACTTTCTATTAAAAGCATTCTTTAGTGTTTTTTCCTTCAACATCTAGTTATTAATTAGTTGCATTTGGTAACTCAAAACATTTATATTGTTTTAAGAATGATACTAACCTTTCCAGTAACAGCTGCATCATTAGAATATGGGTTAAAACTAGTTAAAAATTATTTGAGAAGGACCTTATCGGAAGCGAGATTATTTGACTTATCGGTAATTGCCATTGAAAAGGGATTTGCAACGAAATAGATTTTTCGCAATTAATAGTCAATTTTGATGAGAAAGAATCCCGAAAAATTAAGTTATAATAAAGGGGATTTAAGAACTTTCAAATTGTTTTTATTTTAAAGTATAGTTTTTTTGATGTAAAGTTATAAAAGTTCAAAATGACTTTGAATATTTTTCCATTATAAAAATTATTTCATTAGTAAAATATCCATATATCAGAATTCATTTAAACAATTACACAATAAAAACAAAAAAAAATTTCTAAATATTATCCAATTGATATCGAAAGTCATTTAATGACCTAATAGGGAGAATCCAGTAAATTCAGTAAACATGACCTCATTGGCAAAATGCATTTGGGAAAATATGACAATTTAATATTATTACAACTGCAGAGTTACAGCATCTATATAAAGTCACTTGGGAAATGTCACTACTGACAATCAATATTTTAATAATTTTAATATTATTTATTAATTGTTAGAATTTTATAAAATCTGTTATTTTTATTTTATTTTAAATATCGTAAAGCATTTAAACGCGACCTATAAAAAATCGGATTTTTTTCATTAACTGAATTTTATTGTGTGTATCAATTATAGCAGTGATGCGTAAAGTGTGAGTAGTGACCCCCCAAAGGGTCGATAAAATGGCTTTTTAATTTTGAAATATCTAATAAAAAATATTCTTTATATTTTGTATATACTTTTTTACATATAGGTTTTAATCAGGGATGGAAACCGTTTAACCGTTATTTTTCTAAATATTTTCACTAACCATAACCGTAACCGTAACCGAAACCGAAATAAATATTCATAAATAAACTGGTTACATTAACCGAAATTCTAAAAAACGGTTAAAATTACGTAATTTTCCAATTTAAAATGTGTTCTACTCAATTTATTTTTCTTCTTTTCATCATACGAATTAGTATTTCCTAAAGCTTATGCCATACTCTTCATAATTATGGTTATCACAATAAACAATTTCAATAAAAAATCTGCTAGTAAAAAGATAATATATGACAATTTTGTGGTTATTTATAAAAAAACACAGCTGCAAAATTTTGATGTCGAAGAGAAAAAAACAAAATATAAAAAATATATGTCTAAGTATACCAAAATTAGTATATTATAAAGTTGGGTAATTACACAGTGAAAATTTAGAACGTCACGTAAGAAGTAAACATCAGTATGAGTACTACAACTTTTAAAGACGAAAGCCTCAAACGGCTCTATGGAAAACAAAAAGAAAATCCTAAACATCATCTCATAATTGTTCAGTTAACTCAGATGTTATCTCATTTTCTGGCTGATCACATAGTGTAGTCTTTATTTTTATGCTATATTTATAGTTGTGTAAGAAGATATACAGAAAAGTGTTGAGAGATGTTTCTCTTTATACTGTCAGATTTAAGGATATGTATGACTGATCATATTTTAGAAGACATGATAATTCGAGGAAATAAATAAAATTATTTATCATATTCATTATAGTGTTACCTTTGTATAATACTACATTAACAGTTGGGTTAAATATTGGTAAATTTTAAATTCTGTGTTTAACCACTTGCGCTATATTGACGTGCCAGGCACGCCTTGATGATTTTTTTCAAAACCGCAAGTGACGTGTATACCACGTCGGTAGCATTTGTCGCAAAAACAAAAACGACATGTGTGCAACGTCGGCTGACAGACGTAACGTCATTATTAAAACTTATACGATACTTTACATATATAGTAGAGCGCGGCCCAGCTACCGAAAATTAAATCATAGCGCAAGTGGTTAAAATAGATTTTTGCGATATGTTTTCTTAATTCAGTGTGCAGCTATTATGCTTATGCAGTTTAAAACAGAAATTATTACTGAATAAATTACACATGTTTATAATTTTTAATATTGAAATAAATTATAATTGGTATCAATTTACAATTACATAAATATGATAATTTACATAAATAAACATAGTAGTAAAAATAAGAAATTTTAAACTTATGAAACTTAAGAGTTGGTGAACTTGATTTTAAAAATTCATAATATGTTTTCCATTGCAATGAAAATTTTTTCACTTCATTCGTAAGCCGCATTCTGTAATTATAATAACGTGAATGATAAATTTTTATTTTGTTTCATGATAGTACGCGTTGTTATGCTGAAGCGAATTTAAAAAAATCATTAACTTTATCCTAATTACAGAATGTGCCCTTCGGATGCCCGTAAAACTAAACTTGTTTTACACTAAGAAAGTAATTTTAAAAAACCGGTTTTTAACAATTAACCGTTATTTTGCAAACCGGTTTAACCGAAAACCGATATTTTCTAAGGAATATAAAACCGGTTAAATTTTAACCGAAATCAATTTCGGTTTCCATCCCTGGTTTTAATTGATTTTTAATTGATAACATTCAGAAATTTTTTTTAATAAAATATAAAAATATTTAATTAAAAATTTTGTTAAAAAGTTTACTTGAAAAGTTTTTTTTGATTTTTTTCAATAAATTTTGCTAAGGGGGTCGAACAATTTTTTGTATTTAAAGAAAGGGGTCGCCGTCCGAAAAAGTTTGTGCATTACTGAATTATAGGCCTGGGAATTTTTGCAATGAAACATGTTTTAATTAAATTAATCAAAATACGAAATGAAAATTACTCGAGATGGTTTCATATCCTGCAATAAAAGAGATTTGCGATTGTGAATGGAATTTTTGTAATGAAATTCAATTAATTTATTGATAGAACCGAATTTTTGAGCCCATATATAATAATTACCAACTTCATCTTGCAAAATTTTGAAATGCATTATTTCTAGATCTTGTCTAAATTAATATATATTCTATAAATAAATATTACTGAAAATTTGGAATAATATTTTTGTTATTAACTATTATTTAACACTAGACATACCATAACGGGTCAAATGACCCATTTTGAACTTTTGCATTGAAAATGCACATATCATTTTATTGCTTTTGCACATTTGACTTCATGACTTTTTCGAACTAATTAATCTACAGTTAATATAGTATTTTTTTATTTTTTTTTGTTTTGTTTATGTTGAGTAATACTTGTCGTATACTGTTATCTACCACAGCGGGTCATTTGACCCTGAGGTCATTCGTTTGTTATATTGGATTTAGCTTTTTAGTGTTTGAAAAGGTAGCAAAAATTGAAAGTTTTGGTAAGTAGTTTATATTTTATTTTGATGGCTTTAGAAATACAGGTCGCTTTTTAACCAGAAAAATGTCGAAGCAAACAAGACAGTTTGGGAAGAAATAAAAGTAGGTGGCACACCTGGAAGAATACCACTTCATAACATTTTCAGGCAAGAAGTAGGCCCAACAGAATATGCAAAACGTCATATAATGAAAGGTAATGTTAGTACTGCATTTTCATTGATAATTGACCACCATATTATGAACCATATAAGATCATGGACAATAGAAGAAGCAAAGAGAGTGTTAGAATCCGATTAGAGTTTATCTCAAGAAAAATTAGATGCATTTATTGAAATTTTGTATGCCCGAGCTGCATATGGAGCAAATAATTTGAATATTTCTTTTTTGTGGAATAACATATGAGGGCCTAAATTTTTTTCTGAAACTATGAGCAGAAATAATTTCACCGAAATTCTTAGCACTTATCTAAAAATGTTCATTGAAAGCATGCAATATCACAGTGTCATTCGTTTTCTCTTTATGAAAGGCAAGAGTAAAAAAGATGTCAATACAAAGCTGAGTTTATGGTAGTGAGTGCACATCAAATGCAACAGTTTGTCGTTTGTACCGTTACGTTAAGAGTATTAGAACATCAGTTTATATGAGGAAAACCTAGGAAGGCGTTATGAAATAAAAGAAAAATTAATGAAACACCGAGAAAAATTGTTCAAAATGCGATGAATATGACAACCAGACCCAATCATGCACCCAAATGTGAATAAAGACACTATTATTCAGTGAGATTGACATAAGAAAATTATGATTTCGCTTTGTATCACGTTTTTTAACTGTTGAAATGCAAAATCGACGTATGCAGTGCTGCAAAGAGAGCCTTCAGATGTTGATGTCGTTTTTTCCCTCAGTCATTACAAGGCTCAGTGAATGTAAAATATCAAAAATATTTTGACTGACTTGATAATATAATAAATTAATTTTATTTATTAGAGATCGACATAATCTCTTCGTGATTGACTAGTAAATCCTAAGGCTTTGAAGTTGGAAGACGAATACGTTAAAAAACCGTGCAATATATAGTGTATACTTAGTAATACTTAGTTTATATAAATGCGAAATATTTGCAACTGAAAATTAAATCGGATATCTTAATTAATTAAAATTACTATTAGAATCAAAATTAATTGGTAATTTTATAATTACATTTTTTTTACAAAAGCGACTGGATGTTATTTAAATTTGAAACTTAATTTTATACGAATTTTGTTTTCGTTAAAACTGTTTTAATATTCAATTTGATAATCCAGTATTGAATAAAATCAATTTATTCAAGAGTGCACCAAAATTGAAAGTTTTTATGCAGGGTTTCAAACCAAGTAAATTTTGGTTACAGACTGAGGCCAAAGACAGACGTAAATACAAATATTTTAAAATTTATGAATTATTAAAGTAATTTTTGTTCAACCTTTCGAAAAAAAATTCTTCAGAAATTCATTTTACAAATCTACTCACTTTGGCAACAAAAAAAATACAGAACAAAACATTTTTATTTTCAAAACCAAGATACTTTTTCACGAATTCACTTTCAATTGAGCTCTTTCAGGGGATAAGGTTAGTCCACAATAAATAAATTTTCAAGGCCGAAAAAGCACTTTGCAGCTAAGTTGAGTGGTTAAGATAACTATGAAAACCTAGGTCAGTTGATAAAGTCACGTGGATCATGCGAACTTTATGGTCTTTCAGAGCACAAAGTTCGCATGATGATTTTATAAGAGCATAAAGTTCGTATGTTCATATTAATAAAATTCCAGCCATTTTCAAATTTAAAAGATAAAAATTATGGCAGAATCAATTTTTTTAGAATTTATAGAAAGTACAATACCAGAACAAATGTTTGATTTTTTGCTAGAAAAAATTGATTAACGAAATGCAAAACTGTAAACATTGCGAGATCGAGATGAAGTGTTGTAAATTTCCGAAATCAGAATTAGAGAAAATTTGGCAATGTATGAATGTAAACTGTGTGCATTATGAGGTAGATGTGAGCCATTCAGCACAGAGTGTTCTGATTGGCTGACGGAAATGATGATTCATCATGTAGAGGGTGAGTAAGGATCACGTTTGTGTATGACTCATGGTCCTTGTTCTACAGCGATTCAAAGAGGTCATGTCAGGGTAAAGCATGAGTCATATATATTTTTCAAAATTTTTATGAACACACACATACACGAGAGATAGAAAATATTTTGCGACCACTCTACACGATGAGTCATCGTTTCCCGTCAGCCAATCAGAACGCTCTGTGCTGGATGGCTAACATCTACCTACTATTATGAAACTTCTCTATCTGTTCTTCATTGTAGCTTCTTCCATAATAGTACGATTTCAATAAAAAAAACACTACAAATAGTTTACTATATTTTGAAAAAAACAACGATATATCAGATCATGTTGGCGTTTCAAATTAATCAATTTGTATAAAAAAGAAACTGTCAGTAAAGATTGAGGAATATTTTAGAAATAACCCTATTCGGTTGGGTGGTAATGAAAAATGTGTTCAAGTAGATGAAACGAAACTGAACTATACTGCGAGGGCACATAGGGGCAGATTTGCCATTGCTCCTACATGGGCAATTACTATGATCGATACTAGCACAACTCCTGCTCGTGGTTATGCTGAAACATTTTTTTATATTTATAGATACCTATAAAGATAATTCCCTGAACAAAATGCTTGAGATATTAAAAATTAATTAAATTTTTGTGTTAACTTTTTTGTAATATATTTTTTTTGTTTAAGTCCATTTTTTTATTAATCTTTCTAATATTTTTATAAGAGTATAAAGTTCGCATGTTGAATTTTTGAGAGCATAAAGTTCGTATGATCGTCTCCAAAGCATGAAATTCGTATGATCCGTCACGGCGTATCAAATTACCAAATACAAAAATATAATAATATAAACTATTTCAAATTCACCCTATAAAATGAAAGCAATTAATATTACACAAGTGTATATGAAAATTAAATACAATCATGCTTGCGTTGGCTTGAAAATATGTGATCAAAACAAAAAATATCAACGTGATATCGGTTAAAAATTTGAAACTTAGGATTTAACGAGTGTCCCAAAAAATTGATTGTATTGAAAGATAAGGGTGGCAGATAATGTACCTAATGTAAACGCACTAAATTCACTATTCTAGTAATTAAATATAGAGACTCCGGAGAAAGAGCAGCGATGATGTGTAAAAAAAAATTAAAAAAACAAAAGTTTTATCGTTTTTTAATCTTGTGGTCAAGCATGAGGGCAGCCGGATAGAATCCAGGTTGCAGTGATCATTTACTGGAATTAAACTCTTGGTAAATATGGTAGATAGCGATGACCCCCTCAAGGCATGAATTTCTCGATAGGGCTTAGGTCTCCGTTTAAGTCAGGCCAATTTTGCAGAGTATCGAATTGTTTAGTTTGTTCCAAGTTCAGAGTGTACCGACTACCAAGGCTGGGGTGGTTGTTTTACGTTTGAAAGGATGGCCTATCTCCATTGCTAGATCCTTATATTTAGCAAAATTGGCAGCTCTGGCTTTCTCGAAGTTTCCAGAGGAGTCGTATGGCACTTTGAGATCTAGTACATGGACTTCAGGATTCCACTTGGATCTGATCACCATATCAGGTTTAAGAGATTTGGCTTTTGACAAGTATTGAGCAGATTGCTCAACATTTACATTAAAACCCTTGGTAGTTAGGAATTCGACAATGCGGCACAACACACGCTCATGTTTCATACTTTTGGCATTGTGTTTTATTAAGCAATCTCGAACTCGAATGAAAGTCCCTCTTTATGCGATAAACTCAAAGACGTCATCGTTAAAATTATTACAATTTCGAAAAAAATGGTCGTTGTCAAAGTTTGTTTAAGTAATTTTTTTTAAAATTGTTGAAAAGATGGAAATATACAATAAGAGTTTATTATTAAATTAGAAATTATTAACATTATTTTAAATATTTCATTTATTATTTTAGATGACGAATAATCCAGTGAAAATAAATTTAAATAATTTAATATTAAATATCATTACAAACTATCAACAAAGTAGATCACAAGAACGAGCACAGAAACAAACGACCATTGAGAAACAAAGCTTTAAATATGGATGACGAGCAATATTTATAATTTAAATGTTATACATAACCAGGAAATGACAAGTTATATATTCTAGAACAGTGGTTCTCAAACTTTTCCGTTTGGCGGACCGGTAGAAAAATTTTCGAAAACACCATGGATTAGTGCCACATTTACTAATTATTTTTTTATTTAACCTTAAATGCACATTCTGTAATTTTACGTTTATAGTTTTGTTGTAATATTTCATATGATTAATTTTATGAGGGGTAAACAGTTTAACAATATTCTGGCATTATTTCCCTCCTATTCAACTCACGTTGCGGACCGGTGATTTATGGTTCGCGGACCGGTGCTGGTCCACCGACCACTACTTTGAGAACCACTGTTCTAGAATACGAAGAAAAAAGAAAATTATCAAATAGCAACACCCTACTCACAAAAGATATAAAGCCAAAGATATTATAAAATTACCATCCTCAATAACACTTACTTTACCTATGAAAATAATATATTTCAGCGAGTGAAAGGTTCACACGTTCAATAGAGTACAGAGTGATATCAAATTTAAAATAGAATATTCAGGATCTCAAGCTGCTAGATCTGATAATTAAATCAATGTAGACATACCAACATAATAAAAATCTGCTCACAAAGAAATATTTATGTACCAAAGATCACCACTTCCATACTTATAAAAGTCAATCGTAATTGTACAGATATAGTTTGGGAAAGTCATAGAAGACGGACTTGGAAATACCAGCTACAAAACAGGAATGCATTCAAAACTTTCTGTGTAGTTAATTTTAGAGAATACGACTCTGTAATATTCATACTTAATTGTACGTACAACCTAGGGATGAAACTTTTGTAGAGAATTCTGAAAAATGTATGCGCAAGATTGCCGATAGATTTCTGGGTTCAAAGCCATGAACCTGAACATCTTATAGGCAAATCCTGACTACTGTAAATTTAAAAAAATCTTATTTTAAATACTGATAACAATTCAAAACTAATGATAATCAATATAATTACGAGTGAAATAATGGCATTTCATACATCAACTTTCTATACTTTTGGCCATCAAGATTGTAAATTATGCGAAATCATTGTTTATGAATCTGCATGTAAATGTTTCGAGAGATTTCAAAGGAAATGAAAATAAAAATGATGAATTATGGTTATTAAAAAGATATTATTTTATGAACGTTTCACAATTTGATTTGCAAGTGGCTGTGATTATTCATTGAACAGACTCATTTATTAGTAATTATTTTATTTGAAAACTGTTATGCAAAGTTGCTGATGGAACATTTTCAGTTTTTGATTTTTCTTATAACTATAATAATAGCAACGGCTGTTATAGTGTTGTAAGTAATTTATAATAAATATCCGCATTATATTGTGAACATTTTTAATGAAATCTATGAAGCATCATGCACTATATATCACAAAAGTCAGGTCTTAAGAAAATTATAAGAAACTCACTAAAATGTTTAATTTATCAATTATCATTGAGTTTTATTCAATAACATTATATTTTTGAACGCATTTAAGCCATATAATTATTTGTTTCATAGCTACGCATTCACTTATTAGGTTATCCTTTATCATCCTTTATAAGCTAATAATCCAAATGTGTTAGAATTGGTGTTATAGTGTTATATACATGTTCTGTGAGATAAAACCTTTAAGACACTACAAAACAAGCGTTTTTGAGTTTTCTTCGGAATACTATTTCTCTAAAATAAGTGTTATTCTAGTCAATTTCTAATGTGATTAATTTTAAGCTGATTTCGATTTCGTTAATACCATGAAAGAAACTTAAACTCAAATGAGATCAGATCCAGTGACTTTGCAGTCAAACCGGATAATCTGTGTACTTCAAGCCAAGTCACATGAAAAACTCAAGATAACCTTATATTTTCATCTTTAAAAATAGTGACACAGAATTGTTTTTACCAAACGGTTTTTAGAAGCTATAAGAACTTTTTCATGAATTTTTTAAGAAGTAATACAAATTTTGTAATGTCAATAGTTAATTTAACAAGCCAAACTTTTAAAACCTTAATCAGATTTTAATAGCTCTTTTTCCTATATTTGAGTAACATTTTTTCCGACCATAGGGCGCACTTGAAATCCTTTCATTTTATCAAAAATCGTCAGTGAAAGAGTTGAATAGAGTTGGATAAAGTTTGACTTATCAGAGTTTTGAATCATTAAACGTGTGCGCCTTATGTATGAAAATAAAACCGTTAGCAGTCGATCAATGATATTGCGCCTCATAACACGGTATTCTTTTTAAATAAATATCCTAAAGTAATCGAGGGGAATTTCTGAATGTTTTGATCTTAGTATATGATCATTACATATATCTGTTAATTATTCTTTTAAATAATACAAAAACACACCAGTTAACAAGCACTTATATAAATTTGATCACTATGTCTGATTATATTCAAAGAATATACGATACATTAAGTGATGCCCAGTACATTTCCCAATAGTATACTAGTTTCGAGCTAATGGCTCTCATCAGTACTATGACGGGAGGCGCACAGATTTCTCTGAGCGCCAGGTAAATGTAAAAACAGTGCCAAATGAACACTTATCCTGATGCACTGGACATCAAATAAGTTTGCAAAGTTTGGTTATTGAACTTGTAGTGCACAGAGGTATGATGATATATACCATTGTTTCAAGTGAAAGAAGGTTCAAGATAACGATTCGTCTTATTGTCTTGTCTTAAAACCAAACTTTGCAAACTTATTTGATGTCCAGTGCATTAGGATAAGTATATAACAGTGTTCATTTGGCACTGTTTTTACATTTACCTAGCGCTCAGATTTCTCTGAGCGCCTTCCGGCATAGTACTGATGAGAGACATTTACTCGAAACTAGTATACTATTGGTACATGTACTGGGTATCACTTAATGTATCGTATATACTTATATAAATGTTAATAATAATAAAGTTTTTAATGTTTTTAAAATTTCCATAAATTTCGGCATTACTAAATTTCTTCAATTTAATGAAATTTCACTATTTTAATTAACTTTTCTTAACATTTTCTGTTTCAAAAAATTTCCATAAATTTTACTAAATATTAAAAGTTTAACTCTCAAAATTCTAAATCCTTATACAATATAGTTAATGATGATTCAGAGATGCATCATTAATATATTTGGTTAATAACTTTGTATTAAAATTTTTGAAGGCGTATATGATGGCAGTTCAGATATGAATCACTTTTGTCATTAAAAAAAAATTATAAGTGTTTTAACATTTCGAGATAAAAGAAAGCACCCTGAAATGTTTTCATCCGGTATGCTTATTACTATTATATGGCAAAGTCTGTAATAAGTTGTTTTAATAGGATATTCTGCAAAGAAATTATGATTTTTTTTGAATACTTCAATAATTCCTATTAACGCAATTAGATGTTATGGCGGTTAAAACGCCAGATTTTATTTTACTAAATAAGAAGAAAAAACTCAAATAAAAATTCGTGTTTCACTTTTTGTTATTATTTAAACAAATTTCCTCGAGACAATTTTTTAAATCATTCAAATAACATTTTCATACAAATACCTAATTCTAATAAAATTTCATCCTCGTTATAATAGTCTTTAATATTGTATCCAGAAGACCTACAACATTTTTTTAAAATTCTTTAATAAAATTTTAATTCTTAAAATTATTGCTCACAATCACCACTAGAAAAAAATTAAACAAAGAAAAAGATGTACATTGAATAAATA
This sequence comes from Schmidtea mediterranea, assembly GCA_022537955.1. Lineage (NCBI taxonomy): Eukaryota > Metazoa > Platyhelminthes > Tricladida > Dugesiidae > Schmidtea > Schmidtea mediterranea. Next base: position 109,694,617 of record CM039681.1, on the reverse strand, counting down.
TAATTTGTTCGGACACCGTTTTAATTTTTAAGCAAATAATAATAAGTAATTTGTTGGGGGTCTTATAAATAAAATCAACCCCTTTAGACTAACAAAAAACAGGTGAAGCTGCTCAAGTTACTGAAGCTGACAAAGAAGTCATATCTGAAGAAGCCGCAGTTTCTAAATAACGTTTTAATAATTTTTTTATTTTCGAGAAAAAACTTTAATGTAAATGTGAATTAAAAAAGGTTAAAATTTGTAAAGTTTTTAAAGAAGTAATGTATAAATTTTGTAAAAAAGGAATTTATGTTATAAAATGTAAAAATTTATTAATTTTTTAAAGTGAAATTGTGTTTAAATATTAAATATAGTAGTTTCTATTAAATATAGTAGTTTTGAAATGAAAAATATTTGAAATAAAAATTTAGAAAAAATAAAATCTCTTTAAATTGTTTTTGATAAATGATGCAATGAATGATGTATTAAAATTACATGTCAGTGATAGGCATATTCGTTTAGCTTGGAGAGGAATTAATGAAACGTTAGTATTTAGTGAATAAAAGACTTTGATGTTTCATCGGCGTCAGGATTATTAATTTTCGTTTTATGGTTTTCGTTAATCCAAAATCAAATTTTACGCTATTTAGCTATTAGGTCATATCAGATTTCTGAGAGCATTCAAAATATGAAAGAAATTGATTTAGAAAAAATATTAAAGAAAAACAAAGAATATAGAGCTATTTTAGTTGAGTGCGAAGATCAAATTATAACTGAAATAGCTCGTTTAGAAACCTTTGAGACATAAGATGATAATAAGCATAGGTTTTTAACTACTCATTGTAATATCCTTCGAGATTTTCAAATGATTTGGAATTTAATGGAAATTTACAACAATTAAAAATCAGCTGGAAATTCATTGAATATGGCAACGTATTTGCATATGCTCCATATTGTAACTCCACATCTTCAGTTGTTGAATAAAGAACTGACTAATATTACATCTCTTGCTTCCTGTGATCTTCACGTAACTAAATATCATCAAAATCAATATCTATTCAAATGTCAGATTTTTAGTTTCAAATTTCGGGAATCTGCAGTTATGCTTGAGCGTTTATTTCTTAAGCATGATTATTTCTGGAATCCATACAAATAATTTCCCAAGTCAGGATGATTAACCGGCAGTTTCCAAGCGTCGATTTTGATGAATCTAGAAATTCTTTTAATGAACTTGAAAATACTATAATAGATTATCAAAACCAATCGAGTATTAGCGGTTCCCAATCGAATATGGAACAAATCACGTTAGATGGCATAAAATGACTGAGACCCTAAACAAAGCACATGGATTTTGTAATGAAACAAACTTATCAGTGTTATGTGTTTTAATCGTTGTATAAAGATTTTAAGTAGTGCGGCCCTTATGCTTTTACTAATATGTGCCCCGCGTTAGACTTTGAGAATATATTATCCAAAAAGTTAAAAAACATATACGCTCAATCCTGTTTTTACACGGTAGATAGGTTCTACGGATCACCGTGTAAAAAAAGACACAGTAGTACTAAAACATGAGATAGGTTCCACAAATAAAAACTACAAAAATTAAAAATAAAAGAATCAAAATCAAGTCTTGTAGTTTAGTTAGTATATCCATACATATTTTATTAATCTAATATAACTATTAAATTTTTAATACAGATTTTTAAAAAAGTTCAATATTAGAAACAAAAATTTTAAAAAATCACATTTGTATTCACGAACATAAAAATGGTTTTAATATTAATTATTTTTATTCTGAGTCAGTTTCAGAAAGTAACCGCGTTCTATGTTTCTGCGTTCGGTTATATCAGTGATTCCCAAATGGTGTTCCTCGGAACCCTGTGGTTCCGTGGAAATTCTTAAGGGTTCCACGGGATTAATAGATCTTACACTAAATATTATCATTTTTATATGATTTCTTACCTATATTTTGGAATTTTAAATAAAATCTGCATCCATAAATGTCTCATCAAATAATTTGTATTCAGGTGGTACATAATTTGTGCTGGAGTGTTTTAAAACATTAATGATACTTTATAATTTCAAGAATCAATTTATTTACAATCTTTATTTTCCAGCTTTTAATTGTTAGGCCTCCGCCAATTTTTTTTCTTTATTTTAGGGTTCCGTGGGCAAAAAAAGTCTGGGAAACACTTGGTTAAATGATCATTAGTTAGAAAATAATCTCCCAATTTATTTGCCATTTGAAGGCCTTCAAGAATTTAATTAGTAGTTAGTGAGGATTCTTCGTCCTCATCAGTGCTATTTTGTGGATCAGAGTCTTCGTTCTCCAATGCAATATCTAGTAACTCGTCTTCGTTAAGGATTCTATCAACAGCCATTTCGTTTTATACCATAAATGGTAAAATTACCAATACCCTCACCTCCAACTGCTCATGTCAAAGTGATTATTTCGTTCCACACTTCGTCTGTCGAATTTGATGCGACGGTAGAATTTTTGCTTCTAACACATTGTGGCCAAACAGCTTGTTTAATTAATTTTGTTAACACACCATGGCTGAACTATGTACATTTTAACCAAATCACAAAATATTTCATAAAAATTTTAGCGAATTTAATTTTAGAAGTAGAAATTTTGTCCTTGTAAAAAAAATCAAATCGTGTAAAATCAGGATTTTTTATTTTTCTTCAACCGTGTTATTTCAAAATCGTGCAAAAAAGACCGTGTAAAAACAGGATTGGGTGTATAGTATTTTAAAAATAGATTCTTTAACTACTCAAAAAAAGTGAGTGGAATTCGACTCATTATCAATTAAAATTTTTATTAAAAGAAAATTTGTGTATTACTAGATTTGTTAATATCGAAAATTCATATTTTAAATTTGTTCATGCCATTGTTTAACTAAGGGTTTTAATTCTTAATAGATAAATAAACAATAAATTGGTAAATGTCTTCACTGATTGACATTCATAATTAATTAATGTTTATTCAACCATTTTTAGAAATTTATCATTTATAATTATTCTAAGCAATTTGGAAATATAGATTACAAGATCTTTTCAAAATCGTGTAACGTATACAATATTCTTATTGTATTGTGTTCATATCTCGATTATCAATTTACAGGTAATGTGTGTAATTGAAGACTTTCCATCCGTCTTCTATGTATTCGAGTTTTGTTAAATTTTCGACAAAAAAGATTGACCAATTTTAGTGAACACAATGAATGTAATAGACATGTCTGATTTTAAAATGTTATTGAAAAATTTTGATAATTTTTGGAAACGTGTTACATTTGAAAAGGTTATTGAATTCAAAAGTTATTGTGCAAAATGCTGTGAACAAGGGGTTAAAAAAAGGATAGATTCAATGCCCTAAAATTTTGATTCATCAGTTAGATGAACAGGAAGTTTTTATAATTTATCCAGTTATTCCTATTTTGAAAAGGCAACACCAACCGATATTGTATAAACAATTATAGGTTTTTATACTGAATATAGCTGTGATCAATGGTTCTTATTAATAAGTAAATTAATACAAAAATATGAATCTCGCTCTCGATCTCTGACTGTTTGTTCATCAATTCCATTAGTGGTCTGATGAAAGAAGTTCAGATATTGAAAGATAAAATTAGTCCTATTTTTGAATAATGCTGAATTAAAGTCCATTGTAGTTATTCAGGAGAAAATTAAAAAAAACAATAAACTAATCATTCAAACTTTTTTGGTAAACCTAGCAATTAAAACAACCAAAACTTTCTTTTATAAGAATTTGTCAGTATCAAATAATGCTTTGCTAGCATCTTTCAAGGAATCGTAAAAAGTTCCATACCATCGCAGAACTAATTCTACCAAGTGATGTCGATTATAATCAGCGATTCAGTAGGTAAACTGCTTTGAAATGCTACTATTTCAAAACAATATCATCAATTACAGAGGTTAATCTATGACGGAGGATCACAATACATAATTAACTGAAAAATTGAAACGGAAATGAGCTTGGATCACATATATGCTACAGACAATAATAAGGACACACAATTGATTTATTACATTCGGTTTTTAGAGTAATTTCATTGTGGAGGATCTTTTCTTTTGTATAAATGTATCACTTCGAGTACAATAGATATTATAAATTATATGATATGCATGTGTGTATATTAAATTTGTATGACTGAAGATTATGTAATGTATCTCTGAATGTCAAAGGTGTGATTTATGTATGAATGTGTGTATCTTGCTCAACATACCCTTGGGAGTTACTAACTTGTTTTTAGATAATAAATATTGTCTCCAAAGTCTTCTAACATGGCGACCACGCCAGGACTCCCGACAAATAATTAGTTTAAAAAACTGAAAATCTTTAACGTTGGAGACAATCTGGAAATTTTCTTAGGGAAGTTTTCTTGAATGGGTTGAATTTGACCTAGTATTAAAGAAGGCATTTTGTTTCTGCTGTCGTAATTTTAATCAAACACTTAGTGGTCTGACAGAAGACGCATTTATCATAAAGGGCAACAACAAATGTGCATAAAGCACTCGACCCATCACGCTCCAGTTTCATTAAACACAACTTGTGCAAGCAATACGTGACAAGTCAAGCGATGTAGGAAACATTAAAAACAACTCAACAAGCTGATATCACAGTGGTCGAACAAAATAATCTATTACGTCAGCATCTGAAATAAGAGAACAGAAATTATATGCTATGTTTACTTGAATTTGTCCATTTTAACGCGGCAAGAGATGAATCACAAGATTCTTTTAACAAGGGGAATTTTGCAAAATTTATTGAAATCCAGTTGCGAACCAATAAGATATTTTAGATTCAACAACAATGTATTCGAAAGAAATACAAGGACAATGTTGACATTTAACAACTCAACAAGCTGATATCACAGTGGTCGAACAAAATAATCTATTACGCTAGCATCTGAAATAAGAGAACAGAAATTATCTGAAATAAGAGAACAGAAATAAGAGAACAGAAATTATATGCTATGATTACTTGAATTTGTCCATTTTAACGCGACAAGAGATGAATCACAAGATTCTTTTAACAAGGGGAATTTTGCAAAATTTATTGAAATCCAGTTGCGAACCAATAAGATATTTTAGATTCAACAACAATGTATTCGAAAGAAATACAAGGACAATGTTGACTAATCAATCAAAACAATCTATGAAGAGCTAATAAGAACAACGGTCATGGTAACGAGAGAACAAATTCTCAATTAAATCGAAAGAGCAGGAATGTTTTCTTTTTTGATCGACGAAAGTTATGACAATTCTGATAATGAAAAATTTAGTATATGCTTCAGATATGTTTATGACAACGATATTAACGAAAGGTGTTATTCATTTATTGAGTTAAAAGATTTTAGTACAGATTATATTTTCTCATGCTAATAAACAATCTTATGTAAAATAAATAGTTCAACACTTATATCAATTAGTGCAGATGGGGCTAGTGTGATGTCACCTCATACGTGAATATCAAACTGCAGTATATGTTCATTGCACTGCTTGAAAAGGTTCCTATAGTGTCGGCAAAAATGAGAAAAATCTATAAATTGCAGATTTTTATGACCAAATCTAACAATGCCATGAGAAAGTGCAAAGGTTACTCCTTTATCAAATAAAGAAGAAACCCCGTCGCCGTGAAATTCACGGGAATTATCACTTTGAAAGTTTAGATGTGGTACTTGATCGTTCGGACGCAATTTTACTTGCTTTGTAAGAGCTTAGTATCCACAATAGTACTAACGGACCTGCAGGATTTTATAGGCAACTTTTCAGCAAAGTTTATTATTACAGCTATTAGTTTCCGCAAAGTAATTGCTATTCTTTCTGAACTCAAACGCTTTTGCTGTGCTTTGACAATCAATGATACCGTTTTGGGATATGAAATGAAACGGGCTAATTGGAATATGGAAACTAGAGAACCAATCGACATGTCATTTCTTCCCAATCTGAACAAGCTAGATCAAGTGGCCAAGACGATTCCTATTTCAACAGCTACTGTAGAGAGAATTTTTTCAACTTTAAATCGTATTATGACATTTGCACGGTTCAGCCTGACAAGTGAACGAGCAAATGATTTAGTATTAATGGCCTTCGACAAAAACTTATGGATGTACAAGACAAAGGTCAAATTATAGAAGAGTGAGCTTTTCTCCGCCCACCAATTTTACTTTTTTTAATTAATAGTTATGGATGCCTCATGGTTGTATGCTGTTAATATAATGTTTTTGTGATTTAATAAACTTGTTTCAAATTGTAAGTATCAAATGGGTGCGTTTCATTGGGAATTACAAAAGTTTATATTCACAAATATTTCTTTCATTTATTAAAATAAATGTAAAACACGAAAAAGTTGTTGTGTAAAGTAAACACATATTTTTCTCTCAATGTCAGTCTTTTGGGACTTACATTTGGAGCATATTTCAATCTTTGTAAAACAATGACTATGACTGAAAAAATTAGCATCCCCAAATGTTGTAGTTGGGATCCGCCTCTGGTTATATGTATGAATGCTGTAGATAAATTAGATAAAGGGATGGACAATAAATTAGCTACTTTAAATAATGATTATGATAGTGTAATAAAATATGATAAAATGGGGGTTTGTTAGGCCCAGTATTAATATCTTGATTAATAATAAGAAATTTAATTGCCTTTTGGATACGGAAGCTAAAGTAAGTATCATCAGTGAAGAAATAACAAACGCGCTCGAAAATGTAGAAGTCGAAAATACTAATTTATAGGTAAAGTGTGCAAATCAAAGCTCCTTAAAAATATTAGGCAAAATTTCATTAAAAATAAAATTATAAATCAAGAAAATAATGTTGATTTCTTCATTGCAAATGAAATTTCACCAAGGCTGATAGGAGGAATTAATTTGTTAGATAAATTTAATAAACTTGTATTGAACCCGCGAAAAGAAAATATTTTAATATTAGATGAAGCAAAACCAAACAATTTTAAAAATGATCAAATTAATCGAGATGTGACTTTGAATAAAATAATAAAAGACTATGAAAACATATTTATGAAACAGAAATGGGTGTAGGCAAAACCAATTTAATAAAACATGAGATATTAACGAAAAAAGAACTTATTGTTATTTATCCTAGGCGCCAGCCATTTCATTGAGAAAATTAAAAAAAATATTAAGAATATGGAGGAAAACGGAATAATAACTCAGTGTGAATCTCCCTGGAACTCACCTTTAGTTTGCGAAAAAAGAAAGATAAAGATGAGATCCGGATTTGTTTAGATAATAGAGCGTTAAATGGGGTGACAGAACGGCCAACTTTTCCCATGCCGAATACTCAAGAAATGTTAGATATTTTGATCGTCGACAAATATTTCACCACCTTTCATTTAGGAAATGCTTATTACCAAGTTGAGTTACAAGATGAATCTAAATTAAAAACAGCATTTTCCACAAATAATACTCAATATTGTTTAATCGTATGCCGTTTGAGATTGCGGTTTCGCCTGCAACATTTGAAAAGCTCATGAATAGTATTAGGGCCATTGAATGGTAAAGAAGCTGTTGTTTATCTTGACGACATATTAATATTTTCTTCTTCCTTACACGAAGATTATAAGAGAATATTAATAATAATAATAATAATAATAATAATAATAATAATAATAATAATAATAATAATAATAATAAAAATAATAATAATAATAATAATGATAATAATAATGATAATAATAATAATGATAATAATAATAATGATAATAATAATAAGGGAAAATTTGATAAATAGAGCTTTTATATAGTTTATTCGACAAAAAAGATTTTTAAGTTTATTTTAATAATATTTTACATAATCAATATTTACAATTATTATTTAATTTTTAAATATTTACTTATATTATAATTATTTATTTTTTACATTCTTACAAGCACGAAATCGATTTTGCACTTTATAACATTTTTGCGCGAAATTTAAAATAAATTGTGTTACATAGTATCGTCCTGGGAACAGGAGAAGGTGCGCGATAACTGTTAGTGAGCTCACATCTACCCCCCCCCCCATTAATAGCTACTACAATGTTTAATCCAGCTTTTAGGCAAATAGAGATCGAGATATCGTTTTACATCAAAATGGTAATAGAGAAAGGGGATGGGGTCCCATCTAGCTGGAAATAAAACTCTACGACCTTTGGAAAAACTTCCAAAAGCGCGTCACAGACAAACCCCTCAACAACAAGTTCAAATAAACACTACTAATAAAATTTATACATTTTTGAGATATCCTGAAATATATTTATACCTCGCTAAATATTTATTCGTAGTTTCCATTTAAATATCAAATAAAAACAAAAATGTTGTACAATGATAAAATCGTGCAGAAATTAGGCAACAAATGATTATTACAATAAAAAGAATTAATGAAATTGACTATATAGCTAATTCAAAATTGAGTGCTGTAAATTTTAAATTTATAAAATATTATTAATCTTTAATAAAAAACGTTTGTAATTAATTGATATAAAAATTATATGAAAATTTTAATTTAAAGTACTCACTTTACCGAAAGACTAAATCCACTACTAAGAAGTTCACTTCGTCGTAATATGAAGGCCCCATCAGATTGTACAAACATACCTGTTACAGTACTTTCTAATAATATTTCTTCGGCTCTTTGGCGGCTGCAATTTGGTAAGTACCATGGATTTGGTAAAAGTCGGATATAATTAAATGGAACCAGTCCAGATTTTTGTTTATATTCCGCTCGATACCAATTTGGATCAGATTCCATATCTATTATCTTCAAATAATAAATTAAATTATACAAAATTAATAATTCATTTACATTTATTATAGCTTCTTTATTAAATCCTAGATCATCAGAATCTGTAGGAACAAAGTCATGAAGAGCAATAGCCTCCATCTAAAATTATAAGGAAGAAATTTTGAGAAATTTTACTTGAAATAAGATTAAATTATTAATTAAAAATTATTTAAAATACTCAAAATTAAATTGCGAAATAATTTTTTTTTACTTTAAAAATAGTTTCAAAAATAAAAAATAATAAAATTTAAAAAGGTCATTGGCATGAATTGTAAAATCTGTAAAAATTGATTTATAGAAACAAATCTGGTAAACAATGAAATATTAAAAATTGAATTTTATTTATGAAGAATTATGAAAACAGAAAATTGATGCTGAATAAGAAAAATGTAAATTATGAATTTTTAGTTTATGTTTTCATTACTTCCAGTATAATTATTTTATCATTGAAAGCATAACTTTTATAAATAATGACAAATAAATTAATTTTATATATTTTTGATAAACTCGATATGTTACATTTACTAACGTTTCTGTATAAAACACATATTCTTTTCTTAGTCTATCTTTCTGCAATTAATCTATATTTCAACTTTTTAAATAAGGTGGGTTTCTGGGCATTGGTATTTTGAAACTATATGGTTGTTACCCAGACAACTTCATACAAATGTTGGGCCAGAACACAAATAGCCTTGAGAATTATTTAAATGAATCAGTAATACAGCACGAAAACCCAGCACCAAGATAACTTAAAATATAACATATGTGGGGTTGTTGGTGTTGTCAATGTCCTTGACCCCATATGAAAATTATCATCTTGCCCCCAATGGTTACCCGTTGCCAAGCAACGTTGGTAATGTAACCACCGGTTATAGGATCGCCAAAGGTGAGCGCCATATAGGAACTGCTAAGGCCCGATCCTACAGCGGGTTCAACGCACCACCGATAGAAGGCATATGTGCGCTTTTCTGTTCTTGGTCCTCTCACTTACAGGTATAGTCAGTCATCCCTCTCACTCTCTGATTGGAATTTTATTATCTCACGGAACTTGTTTATCAATAATCAGTAAATTTAACAACGCATAGACAATTTAACAACACGAAATTTTATTTATCAAAATCTCTTCAGTTTGATTGTCCCGACGATCTCATTGCTCGACGCCTTGCGCGCTCGAATTTTCCCGGGCGTCGTTGAGGCGATTTAATTGCTGGTTTAGTTGCGCTAGTGGCATCACGATACGCCAACTGAGCCGGTGCGAAGACCAAAGGGTACGTGACGGATTGGCCTTCTTGACAGGCCGCTAATGCCACTTCTAGCCCTCGGATCTGCGTTCTCATAGCCTGTACCAACCGCTTCTCTTCAGCCCATCCACGCTAAGCGGCGGTAACTCGTTGGTATAGAACCTTTGCCTTTGACGGTTCTATCCATGTTGATTTGATGCGATGGATTTCCCGAGTCATCTCTAACATCTGCCTGTGGAGGTCTGTATTTTCTTTTCGTGCATCTTTCAGAGCCTTGGTTAAGCCTGTGTTGGTGACCATTTCTACAACAAAAAATTGAATTATAAATGTTCTCAACTTATACGATGAATATGTTTACTAAAGTTTCGAGTTGGATTAATTTTGAGTCGTATAAGGGTTTCTCGTTTGAATGCCTATTTTATATAATTGTAAACGTAAGAAATCAACAAAATTCCAAATATTATATTAATATTGATTACAAAGTGAATTAGTGTTAATTTTTTGATCAATTATACCGTGAAGTCGACGGTCGATCTCGTGGATCTTGCATTGATGTCCGGCGGGTGTAGGTAGGATCCCACTCTGGTCTTTGAGTTTCACCTCTTGTTCGCTTGGTTCCTGCAAAGATCTTCTTCGGCACCGATACCTTCATTGGTGGGATTGGCTGGTTTACTCTCGGATCATCGAGCTCGAATGAGATGCCATAAGAAGGGGCATTCCCATCCGTGCTCGGAATCAAACCAGCCGCAATATCCTTGTTGACCTGGTAGAGATGTTGACGGGCTCGATTCACTTCTCAGTTAGTTTTCTTTTGGTGAGCTTCGAGCCGGGTAAGGATGTCTTCTGCCGTCCTCGAAGTTCGCGAGCCGGATTTCATCCGGGTTCTCGTTTGATAGCTATATACGGCCGTTCGACATCCTCCATTTCATCCTGCCTCTCGAATCTGGATTTTCTCACTGGAGAGATCGGATACCCTTCATCCCACATCGCCTGTCGATATTTGGCGGCGGAGTGGGATGGGAATCTCACCGTCACACAAGATTCATCAACCCAAGAATCTAATTGTATGGAGAACATTAATTTTATAATTAATTGAATAAATTGAAAGGTTTAGAGAAGAATTAATACATGGGTTGAATGAATTATTTAAATTTAAAACTAATCTACAGAATAAGCTGGTTAAACCACGAATTAATGCCTAGGTAATCTGGACTATCTATAATATATTTATCTAGAAAGATCAAATAAATGTGAATTGATGTATGATCGATTTGAATTAAATCAAATTACAAGAGATCGATCGCGTAGAAGATACTGCAATACGAATTAAATCTCTATATAACGTAGACCAAATTCAAAATTTAACCGAGCCGACAATCTAGTTTAAGCTTGTGACGGGGTGGTTTGGGTTGTTCCCCGCTCGTGACCCATTGAGAGTCCTTAACCGGTTTAGCTCGTTTCCATCACTTACCCAATTGATGAGTATCGAAATCCATGGGTAGTTATTCGCCCTTCAACGATGAAAATTCGTGCGTTTGTAGTAGATTTACAGAGTATTTTTTGGGTCTCGGTGCCTTTAACTACAAGTTTGGGTAATCAGTCCTTTGACCGGATGGCATTTGGGCATTCATCATACGGTTTCGATGTGGAATGTGCAGACGTGGCATCATTTAGGTCGTTTCTACCTTAGCTATTTGGCCGGTTGTCATGCAAAATAGTGAGCCTATGATTGACTAGGTAGTTCCGGGACTAACGACTGGTTAATCTTTGAGTGCCATGTAGGTTTCCCATCTTAGATACAAATAAAATAAATTCATCATCACAGAAATTTGGCATTTATCATTTATTCAATAACAAGCGGAATTGGAAACATAAATCTTTGGTCTTCGAGAGTAGGTGCGGTGTCTTTTTATCAGCAATATTAGTCGACCTGTGTTCACGGGGTAGGTGGTTTGCGGTACATAAATGATTATGATCAAAAAATTAGTTAATTGGGAATACATGTTTACCTCTTTGTGGGCCGGTTCTTTGCTCCATTGTAATTTCATTTGACTCCGGGTAGTGCGAGTGGTGGTCCTTAAATCGCTGATCGTTTCGTCGATAATTACTCATGTTGACTGAAAAATCTTCCTATTGATTCGTTTATTTATATCCTGAATCTCACTCCTATCGAGTATGTGTGTCGTCTACCTCCTTTTCCTCACCACCTGCCCGTGTGTGCATAAACACCATATATTGGTACTCTTTGCATGCTACTGCGAAAATCGATTTGTGCCAGGTGTCTCCTACTACGTGGACATTCTCTGCTCCTCTTGGTGGAATTACTGTGTCTCGCCAGATTGATTGTGTGATTGAGATATTTTAATGGTTATTTTTAACCTACTAAACAATCTATCCGTTTTCTGTCACTGTTTTCAAATTGGTTTCTTACAGTCAATATTCTCGTAGGATATTATCTTATCGTTTTCATTATACTAATAAGAAATTTAGTAACTAACAAAATGATGAATGTTCCCGACAAGTGTGAGAATCGTTGCCGTCATCCCGGAAGGTCAAATTTATTCCTGCTTATCACTCATTTGTAATGTTTATTAGGATCAATGTCGTGTGTTATGATAGATACGTTTGAAAACGATCTATTCGAGGCTATTGTTGCAATTCATGAGTGGACGCGTAATTGCAAGTCGATTGTATATTCTTTGATGCCTATGACCCTACTCTATTCATCACTGGATAATTTCCTGATTGATTTGATTTTTATTTGTTGGATTGTATCGATTATACTCGGATTTGTGTCATAATAATTCGTTAGAAATTGTTTGTATAACTATTATTTAATTTTTTGTCGCGAAAGTTTGCTCGGATCATTTTATCTTAGTTTCTCTTATTATTTTAACAAACAAAAAATAATAGTTATGATAATATATCTACAGTTTTGGTGATCTTATGAAGCTTTAAGTAGATAGAATTATTTGTCGTGAAAAGTGATTTGTTGGAAAAATAATTGCAAGTAATACTATCTGAATATTTTGACTAACTAGTTCCTGGTGGGTTATTGACCCTTATTACATTTTTTCTCGTTGAACATTTTTGAGATTATTAAGCTACTCTCTAATTCTCAGTGATCGAGGTGACCTTATAAGGTTAGTTATAATAATTAATGAATTCATCTGTTACGTAATTAATTATTTAATGATCGAGTTAGATTATATTCTTTTCATAACAATGATTTCCGAACATATCCTCACTACCTTCCCTCCAAGTTGACCTTAGGATGATTGTGTTCATATTAAGATTTTAAGAGTGCTCATCGAGCTACTCGATGTTTGAGATTTTTGCCGATATGTGAAATTAAATTTTAGGTCGAAATTATGGAAAACTGGGCGGTGGAGGAGCAGCCAAAAGACTACTTCCCCCCTCCCAATTTCCCCTATAACGGTTATGATTTGACGTTTGGGCCTGCGTTATTCACGCCGAAACCTTCACGGGCACAGGCTATTGGCAGATGAACTGCTCCTACACAGCCTGAGTTGTGTGTATATTTTACTAACTTGCGGTGCGTGAGTGGCTGTGGGTCAGAAAAATTTGGACAAAAAAAAATGTTGTCTGATTAAATATTTATTTCATATAATCGTCATAATGATAATTGTCATAATACACATTTGTAACTGCATTCATCATCACATAAAAAATCTTTCCCCACGCCGACACCGCAGACAGAGCTCTCATGAGGTTGTCTGGGAGCGACGTGGAGAAAGTCATTGAACATTTCTTCACTCACATCGATTTAATTTCATCAAGTAAAAAATGATTTAAACTGGTTAAGACTGGTTTTCAAGCTTCGTAAAACTGATTTCAAGTTTATGAAAAACTGATTAAAATTATGTAAAAATGAATCAGTATATATACCTATTGTACGTCCCTAACCTTGCGTGTTATTTTTGGTTTAGTAAAACAAAATTTGACCTTGTGATTTTCTAGAATATTCTATTCTTAATTTTATTATTTTGTAATTTAATTTGACAATTTTTCTTTTTGAATTGAATTATTTCTAATTCAACTTATTTGATTTTTATTTCATTTTCATGAAATTTTGCATTTTGTGGAAAATTCTCAAATTTCGGTCAAATTTTAATGTTCTCATGTTATGTTTATGTTTATTTCGTGCGGATCTTGTTGCACTTTGTTATTATTTTAATTTACTTTTATGTTTTATAATTTTATATTTAATTTTTCTCTTTCTCATATTTTAGCAGGGTTAGTTGGTGTTTTAATAGGTTCGATTTTAAAACTGCATATTGTATTTGCATGTGTATTACTGATTCATTTAAACATTTACAAGGCCGTCTGTGTTCTGGCCCAACACATACAACACCAACTAAACATTTTAAAATTTGAGAGAATATAAATAAATATAAAATCAAAAACATAAAAGTAAAATAAAATAAATACAAAATGCATCAAGAACCGCACGAAATCTACATAAAAAATAACATAATAACAAGAAAATTTGACCGTAAAATGACCATTTATATAAAAGTAAAAATTAATGAAATAAAAAGGAATAAAAATAAAATATTTTTGGCTGAATAAATTTAATTAAAAATGTTAAAAATAAATTGCCAATTTAAATTAAGAAAAAAAAATTTAATTTAGATAACACAAATAATTTCAAGGTCAAATTCCGGTTTTTGCAAGGGTTGTATCTTTTACTCGTCTTGGGAGTTGTTGCTGGGCCAACATCGTGTTTTTCTGGGATATGGGTTGGCGGAATCAAATTTAATTGTATGGCCAGATCGCGACCGGCTATCCGTTTAGTTAATTCCGCCTCCGTGAATGAGACGATTAGTAAGGCGCTCTGGTCGTTGATGATGATCCTCTGAGCCCAGTTTTCGGAAATCAGATCATCGCAACATCTTGTCAAGCGATGGATCTGTTGGTGTAAGGCTTTTATGACTACTGGAGCGATGTACGTTCGTGCTCCGCTAATAATTTGTCGAATTTTTGTTGGCAAGATTTGTGTGAGAGGCTGTCATTCTGCGTAGGGGATTGGACAGAGTGAGCTGATTTTGGCGGCGATATTTTCGGAATTTTATAGCCGGCTTGCATTTTTGATAATTTTGAGGAAATATTTGTGAATTAACTTGAAAAATTACTTTTCAACGCTTATCTGAAGAGAGAAGAAACTAAAAGAGGGAGAATTTTTCAATATGAATTTTTTACTTATATTAATAATTATAATAAGGATAATAATTAATTAATAATTTTAAGGGGGTCTAACTTATCGGGTAATATTTCTGCGAATTTAGTCCGGATTTCTGGAATTATTCCTAATCTGGGAATTACTCGAATCCTGCACCCCTCTTCTCGGTCCCCATCCTTACTGGAGTCATACATTGGGTTTAAAATATATATATCGGTAAATATTCCGAAATCAAAACTAAACTCTATTTTTTATTAATCATAAAGTTATTGTTAAATAATATGATATTTTGCCTAATATAATAATGGTCGCTAGCTAATGATGGTAAAAATTTAAAATATAAAGAACTGATGCTCTCGACTATACCCAATTCATTAAAATTATTTTCAATTTTAATATTTCATTTTTATTCTTTACAAGATAAGATCTAAATTACTATAGGTAGAAATAAATTCTGTTGTCTATTCTTTCGTTATTATTCCTAACCATAGTCGGTCCCCTCAATATATCTATTTGCGACATGAACTTTTTAATAATAAAAAGAATATTGTTCTATTTAAACATTTACATAAATGTTGCACCTTTAACTATAGCGGTATTCCCATATTTTACCCTTTACCGCTCCGTCCACGCAAAGCATGGACGCCACGGTGAATCCGAACGGTGTCCTACTATGTGATCGATTCGAAGCCGACCAGACTAAGCAGACACCGAGGGGTGGTCAATGATAAAGCAATACATCAACGTCCTGCAAATTTAACTACCGGAATTGAATATTGCTTCACCACCTATCCACAGACTAATAAATATAAAAACTGATTTGATGGGGACCTGTCGCGAATACTAAAAAGTATCGTGGCCATCCATGATAAAAATTAATCAAATTCGAAAACAATTAACATAAAAATATATTTGTAATGCATAATCAATGAAAAGCCACTTACAATTCAAAAATTCCTAAAGTCCAATGGTTAAATAAAATTTGAAAGTTTTAAAGTTTGTAAAAGTGTAAAGTTTTTGAAATTTGTAAGGTTAACTTATTATGAAAATGGCTGCTGTATATATAGTGTTTTCGTGCATTGGTGCAACCAATCATTGAATTTTAAACATTTTTTGGCCATTTTCGGGGTTTTTAATGGCTTTTATTTATTTTAATATTTTTTTGTTTTTGTTTTTATTTTTCTTAATTTTTTAATATTAATTTCGTTAAATTTACATTTTTTATTTTCACTGATTGTTACTTTTATTCTGGTCACCACTTCCTCCTGTGTATTTTCTAAACCTTATTTTGCAAGGTTATGGGTGGTTTTGTGTTCTAGTTTATTTTTCTGTATGCAATTGTATGCGAAATTTATTAATTATTTGTTTTTAATTAATTATGTTATTTTTTAATTTGTTTTAATTGGTTTTTTTATTTTATTTTGTTTTCTGCTTGCGGTTTATGCTCATGTTATAGCACCCATTTTGATAATTTCCAAAATGACATTAAATAGTCATTATATTTTGTTTAAATTATGGCTTATAGCCCAAAAATTGTTGGGATATTAAATATTTGTCTATGAATAGGTCTCTCGATCCGACTCCTCGTGTTCAATAATCAGTAAGACAAAATCCCAACAGAGAAATCTTTATTGACAAGTATTCACTGTGATATACAATTGTTTACTTCTCGTACACACCCTTAAGGTATCACGAAATAAGTCACTGCAATCTGATAAACTTCTTTATCTGTTTACTGCTTTTAATTCGTTTCTCCAACTCGTTAGATATTCTCATCGACGAACTGGCAACCCACTTTGATGTCAGCTCCCCTCACAACTCTTGGGTTCCCACTAATCTGGACCACTGCCAGGAAAACAACTCTCCTCGTTCGGACAATTCATTGCCCACTCTATTAATGTCGGGAAACCAATTAAGCTGACGTTCAGCTCGGAGGCCCTTGATTATTGGGTTCGTCAGTAAATAATTTAATTAATTTGTTTTTGGGCTCCCGACCCTTCAATATACCTTATCTTAATCTAATAGTATTTTATTCGTCTTCAAAATCAAATTTGCCACCGGTTACCACTTTTCCCCCCCGAAAAATATTGACTTTAATTTTTTCAAAATTTTAATTAACTTTAATAGATTTTGTAATTTTAAAATTTTATTATTTTTATTCATGTTTTATTATAACCCCAACATGATAATATCCTAAATATTAGTGAAATTACTAATTTGATGACGTAATTGAAGTGGGAGTGAAAAGCGAAGATGGAATAGAACAAGAAAAAGTGTTTTATCATTGCATACTGGAGAAATCAAGACAGGTCGTTAGATACATCAAAAAATCTTCAGTTCTCAACAATGTGTTTTTAACCAAAGTAAAACAAGAACGCAATGGAATGTTATTGTACAAAAATTTGATAACGTTTTTCAGACAAATACCTACAGGCTCTTGTTTAAACAATAAATACATTTTGTGGGGTTTATGGTTGGTGTAACCTTGACCGCAAATAGAACTGTTCTCGGCCCCAATGGTCACCCGTTGCCAAGCAACGTTGGTAATGTAACCACTGGTTATGAGATCGTCAAAGGTGAGCGCTACGAAAGAACTGCTAAGGCCCGATCTCATAGCGGGTTCAACGCACTACCGATAGAAAGTCTGTGTGCGATTTCTTATTCCGGTCGAAAGAATTAGCAAAGATAAAACAAAGATTTCCCTCCATTTCCCAAAGAAAAACAAGTAAAAGAAAAGAAATTGTCGCAACAAATTTGATATTAGAATAAAAAAAATTGAATGACTCTTTGTTCATTAAAATGTTTTCTTGTTATCTTAATAATTCGAAGAAATTCCGTTCAACTTTAATTTTACATTTAAAATATGCAAATTAAATAGTTAAAGAAAAAAATAAAATTAAACACATAACTCCAAAATTTTTTATTAAAATAATACAAGGGTTATTAAACTTACCATAGCTCTGAGTATTAAATTAAATTCCAAAAACATTTTCGAGTCAAAATGAAAACTACACAAAAATTTTTCTACAATTCCTAAAAAGTAAAACCAATAGAATTATCAATAAGTAACTCAAACCTTACCTCTCACCCGATTCGGCATGCGGAATAATGAAATTCCGTTCTAAAAATAGAACGGATTTATTTTTTTAAATATATAAAAATCGAAAGTTTGAATTGTGGGATTTTAAAGGGAAGGGGTGCGAATTTCATATTTGGATAATATTTTCGATTAAAACAAAATTATTAGGACCCTGTGCATATTTTATTTGATTTAAATTCCTCAATATAACTGATGAAACAAATATATCAAATTAATAACAATACCAACAGGAAATCTGCATCAAATAATTATTTTATCGTCAACACCTCTTATCCAAACCTTTTCGAACAATTTTAAAATTAAATCGTTACATGATCTCGTATAATTCGTTTATTTTTACCATTTTCGATATTGTTTTAACATAAAATGGATTATAGAGGGACAATTAAAATGAGCATAAATACCTTCTATGATAGCTTCTGAACCCGAAGGTTTTCTAGGGCATTAGCAATCACGGTAATATGGCACACCTTTTACTAGAAACCGCCCATTGGAATACATTTCCAACGTCATTTTGACGGGTATCCAATGGTTATGCTTTTTATGCGCGCATCTGGTAGGATTCCTTTGAAAATGGTCTCGAAAATCTTATATCTTTTACCCATCAGGTGCCCAGCATAAGTAATAAAATGGTATTAATGTAAAAACTTTTTTTATTTGTAAAATAAAATTAAAATTTCAAAAACAGTAAAAACAGCTGTTATTAGCTGTTTAAAAAAAATTAAAAACATAACAGTTGTCTTTTAAAAAGTACTGTTTTTGAAAAACTCTAATCAAAAGCGACTTTATTGGCTTGTATAAGCAAAAGGGTAGTGGTATTTTAAGTTTCGACCATGAAAAAGAGCTTAAAGAAAAGAAACTAAAGATTGAAGAGTAGGAAAAAACTGAAAAAATATGACCAAGAAAAGCAGATATTTCTCAAATTTATGCAGAGGATTCTGATATCCGAAAGAAAGTTGGTTGATCAACAATTAAAGAAGTGTCTGCGCTTAAGCCAGACAATTTGCGAACTAAGGATTAATATTGGTACAAAAACCATATAAGAATAAGTTAATACATTTTACAAATTGTGAAATGCCATGATATAAATTGTTGCCAACTGATTAAAAGCTCGTAAATTGAGATTATCGACGATAGATTCATTCTATTAGATCAATTTCAGATCGACTTGCACAGATTTTCATCGCTTCTCTTCAAGTAGTCTTTGAAAGTTTATATCATGATACCTCGATTGTTAAATGCATTAAAAATGCTTCCATAAGATATATATTGTCCTTTTAATCGTGAGGCTTTCGTTGCTCTACAGTTTGTCTTCAACCGTTTGGCTCTCTGGTTTTGTTTATCCTTTTTCTTAAAAAGATGGTTCATGTCTTAGCAGAATCCGGTTAAAAGTTTATCCACTAGAAATTAATTCCAATCAATCATGTAATGTATTTCTCGGCAGGTAAATAATAGTTACAGCCTGTAAAAATATTTCAACCATTCGGCAAAGTTTTGACTAAAGAAGTGTCATTTGCAAACTCACTCATATACCTTTCCAATCATTTCATCAACTCAATAAAACTAATTTCGAAATTAATTGCACTCAAATTTCAAGTCCTACTTAGATTATGTTCAGATATTGATTATATAAAGGGTTGGGCTGCAAATTTTGAACAACCTGATCACAATTATTTCGAAGAAAAAAATACGGTAAATGAGTACATTGTCTTCATTTATTTTTGTACAGTATAAAATTTATAATATATATAACTTTTTATTTTACTTACGCATATGATATGTTTGGGAGTATGTAGCACATCGGTGCAATGTTCATATTTTGCATATGCTTACTATTAAAATGGCTTATTTTTTGGTTTTAAGGGTAATTTAACAAGCGGCTTGCCAGGTTTTAAAAATTTTATCAGCCGGCTCCAGCCACCCCTGATTATATATATGTGTGTGTGTTTGTGTGTCATCAGCACAATGCAAGTGCATTGGAATGACTGCTAGTCATTTCCGCTCTCAAGTTCTTGAGCACAGTCAAGATATGTAATTGATTGATATTAGTAAACGTAACATTGTGCTGCAGGATGAAAATAAATGTAGAATGTTTTTGTTTAAAAATTTAAAAATATTTTATTGAAAGTTTTTTAAATTTTGATTTTATATAATTTAATGAAAATTAATTTTTAAAAATTGAGATTTACTTGTTATTTTTCATATAGTATATTCTTGAAGTACAAAAGATCAATGAAGAAATTGGTTTGAATAAAGCAGTTTAAATCCATATAGTTTCAAATTCGAATCTACATGACGATGACACAGAGTGTCGATATTATAGTATAATATAAATATGTTGGATTTGCTTATAGCTCTTCTTGTGTCTGTGTCCAATCAATCAGGATTTTTTAACCCTTTTTCGGACATTGTTGGGGGTTTTATTGCTTTTATTTAAATTTTTATTGTTTTTATTTTTTCCTCTCTTTTTCCTATTGAATTTGATTTATTTTTAAATTAATTTTCTATTTTTATTCTGTCTTTTTTCGGCCATTTCAATCATAGTAAGAGGAATAATTTTAATTGTTAAAAAAATCATCATAATATCATATCAATAAATAATTTGAACAATCTAGTCTTTTATTGTACTGTTATATTAAGTAATAATGAAAATAACTCTTTACCATCGTATTATAGCTAACAATAATTAAAATGATCAAAGCTTTATCACAATAATATATATCTAATAATAATTTCAATGATCAGCCTTTCGTATAGTATATTTCAAAAAATTATTTAAGTAATCACAACTTTTCAGGAGAATTACATCAAATAATAACTTGAGCGATCAAGAACTTTATTATTGAATAATATCTATCTATTAAAATAAACAGTTTTAAAAAAAACAATGTACAGTGGAGCCCCGCCATAATGCGAATTCGGATTTAATGCGGTCGTAGCATGGCACCCAAAATTTTTATATTCATTTACATTTAGAAAAAAATTGGATAAAATTAAAAGAACTGGTGGGTTACAGGGTTTCGTTATTTGCTTATCCTCATGGTGGCCCTGGTAACGCCATACAAAATGATGCTAACTGCCACTTGGCACCCGTTGCTAGGCAACGTTGGTAATGTGTTCAAGTGGTGGATTGTCCGCAAAAATTGAGTATTATCGATAGTACTGTAATTGCTCGGACAACCCTCGAGTTCACGAGCTGTCGATAGAAGACCTATGCTCGCTTTGCTCTGTCCCTCATAACTATTCGGGATTAGGTTCTTATTTGCCCGTGGAAAGATGAAACGAATGTTCGGTGACGTGATGTGAATTTTTGTGCTAACGCTGGCATACAAATATATCAAAGGAACAAATTGAATAAGAATACGACTACTCTATTTAATTAGTAACACGCGCAATTTTTACGAGTTAATGATTTTGGAGTTGGATTGCTCGACGTCGGGCACGTTCCTTGCGTCCCGATCGACGATTATTTGCTGGAGGGATAGGTTGCTCTGCTGACTTGACGGTTTTCTGCGGCACCTGGGTTGGGGCGAAGATGAGCGGATAAGTTACCGCTTCCCCTTCCCGGCAGACTGCTAGGGCGACTTCGAGTCCCCGAATTTGAGTGCGCAGGCTTTGGTTGAGCTGCCGCTCTTCTGTCCAGCCTTTCTGTGCTGCGGTCAGGCGGTGGTACAATGTTTTTACCTTTTCCGGTTCCTTCCAGGTTGCTCTAATCTGTTGCATTTCGCGGGTCAATTGAATAATTTGGGTGAGTAACTCCGCGTTTGACTGTCTTGCATGGTCCAGTTCAGCTTGTAGGATTTGTAAGGAAGACATCACTACAACTAAAGATATCATTTTAATTCATTATAGGTTAAGTTAGATCATCATTTATCTCATTAAACAAAGTCACGAATAATTTTAACCATAGGAAGAAATAACACGCAAATTTCTAATATTTTAGATCAGTTATTACACGAAATCTATCACTATCAATTCACTCTTCGGGACAATGTCTCTTCAGGCTTTGTTTGAGAGCCTCCACTGTATAGGGTCGTCGGGTATCTCGAACTGGGCGAGGTGGATAGGCGACTGCAATCCGCCCGGCAAGGATGTCTTCCACCACGTTCGCAAGATACATCCTCGTCTTAACCACCTGTAAATCCACCTGCTCCTGCACCCGTTCCCATTGGGTGAGGAGGTCCTGTGCGTTCAGGTAGGTCTCCGCAGCTGGATATTGCTGTTCCGAGAGACCGCAGGGATCCGCCTCCAAGCCTAATATTCTCCAGGTGGCAGGATATGGCCACGGTCGTTGCAACTGGTCGAGTATTCTCATGGTCGGCGGGACTCCTGTCTGTTCCTGTTTGGCGGTCTCTCGACGGGTAATTCGTTTGGGCGACATGTCTAAACATTATTGCCATTAGATTCGATTGATTCACTCATTGTAAATTATCAGCAAATAAATGGTGCCTGCGTTATTGGTAAGGGTGTCATCCAAACTAAACTTGTCGAATTCTATTAGCGTCACTTTCTGTCGTAACTTTCGTGAAGCGGGTGAGCGGTTTATCTACAAGTTTTACGGACCTGGCTCTTAGGTGTACTCCTTTATGGGGTGATATATAATAATATGATTAATCATATGGGTGAGATAACCCGATGTTTAATTTATTTAATATATACATATTAACCTTAATATATTACATGTTAGGTAGTAGGCGGATAATCGTGTATTGACCTAAGAGAATTTGTAAATTGATTTAAAGTTTGTTTACCAATTTCATTTACGGTTAATTCGAACTTTAAGATCTAGACCGGATGTTGATCCGAGATAACTTAGTCGTGAGTGGGCGTATTATGGTGAGTGAACGACTTCCGGCGGATCTTACCGTTGTAACTTAAGCGGTTGACTAAAGGTGATTTAATGTCAACATCCGGTAGCTACATTATTCACGTCGTATTATCAGTATTACTATTCAACTACTTCGCCTACACTCGATTATTTCAATTTTAGTAAGTTATTTCATTGATTAGTTTGGACGTATTTTACGGGCAATTTTTAAGAAAACTTCCTACGCTTACCGAGGCTTCCAAGTAGATGTGAATATCGTTATGTAGAGTTTTACTTGTTCAATAAAATCGGTAACAATTCATGTGATATTAATACAAATTTTCTCTTATCTTAAACTTTGGTATTCTCAGTTGATTTTAAGTAATAATTCGTCCATTTTATCAATTTACTGCAATTCCTGAATTTATAATAATTACAGAAAACCTTTTTCTTATTCCATAGATTATTCTAGTTCTAACTAAGGGATTGGGTTATCGTCTATTATTCAAATTTCTAATAGTTTTCCCTAAGGCTAGTTGGATCAACTATTACTTTAGTCCGTGAAATTATTTTAATACTAATAGTTTTAAATCCGTGAATTCAGTTTTAATTTAATTTACATCGAAAATTACTTGATTTTTTCCAAGGAGACTATCTCACGGTTATGCATTCCTAACTTTAATCTATAGATTACTTTAGTCAACGAATTTATATTTATCTTTAATCAATACTTTACTTTACTAAAACTAGGTTACATTGGTTTCTCTCAATAATTATCTGAATTAGTTTAATCAATGAGGTATTCCTATTTACCCGAAACTCATTTTAATTGTTACCAATGAATAGATTTAATCAACGGTATATTTACTTCTATTCAATATTCATTTTATTTTTAATCCATAATTTGATTTAATCACTTGCTTTTACTTGATCCCTTCTTCGATTTTATTACAATGAATTATCAGTAAATTACGTGTCGTTGCATTCATTTTAATCAACAATTTAATTAAGGGATTCCACGCTTTTATTCGAGAATCATTTTACTTTGAATCGATACGTTTCATTATCCGAAATCAATGAATTCGAGCCTTAATTGCTTTCATTTTTATCGGGGGTTGATTTTGGATTAGATCCATGCATTACTCGTTCCTACCCAAGGATTAATTTAATTTTATTGAAACGAATTACAATAATTTAATGGATGGAATTGTTTGCCATTACCCTAATTTTTGTCAATAATTTACGATCATTTAAATTATGAATTATCTTTACCTGTAATTTTAAGCCATAAAACACTTTACTTTTCTGTATTTACAATTACTTTAATTTTTATCAATAATCGCAATTTAATCGAATTCGATGATTTCCAACAAATTTTATCTATTTCAAAATATTAATCCAAAATAGTTATAACAACGATTTCAGTTAATTTAATCCCCGTACCATTCCCCTTTAATAGGCCTTAAACGCATATTGTGTTTACATTATATTTATTGAGTGCCCACTGGACTACTCGGTGTGATGATTTTGAGCCGTATGTAACATAATTTTAGGTCGATTTTACAGAATTGAGAAACGAGGAAGCGGCCAGAGACCCCTTCCTTATTTCTCGCTTCAGCTATAGGGATAAATATTGACGTTACGACCGCTGCGTTACGCACGCTGAGTCTTCACGGGTACATATCATTGGCGATTTTCCACGCACTTACATGCATCTGTACTATGTAGATTTTGCTTTCTTGCGTTATGTATTGGCTGTGGGCCGGAAAAATTTCGACAGTTTAATTTAGTTTATGAAAAATATATAAAACAATTTATTTATATTAATAATATTTATTAGTTATGAACAAAAATAACATAATTACCCTTCGTAACCATTCCAAAAATTTTCATACAAAAGCATAAAATAACATAAATGCCTCTCTCCCCACGTCGACGCCAAGCAGAGCTCTACCGAGATGCAATGGACGTGACGTGGAAAGAGGGTTCCAACATAAATATTTCTCACCTAAAATCAGTTGAATAAAGAACGAATTCAAAATTAGTTCAAAATAGTTTGAAAATAAGGTTTTTAAAACTGGCTAAAAATAGTTAGTTTCGAAAAACGGTTAAGATTTTCAAAAATGGTTTGAAAAATGGTTAAGTTAAATGTGAAAATTGATCAGTATTTATACCTATTTTTCTCGCGTGTGAAATTTGATGCAGTAAAACAAAATTCGACCTTGTTATTTTCTAGTAAATTCTATTCTTTAATTTTATTATTTTTTGATTTATTTTTATAATTTTTTATTTAGAATTTTTATTGAATTATTACTAATTCAAATTTTCCGATTTAATTTTCACTTTAATGAACTTTTATTGATTTTTTCAATTTTTGTCGAATTTGTTGTGTTTTCTTGTTATATTTGTGTAGGTATCGTGCGAATCTTGGTGCATTTTGTTATTATTTTAATTTATTTTTATGTTTATTATTTTATTTTTTAATTCCCTTTTTTCTCATAATTTATAGGGTTTAATTGGTGTTTAATAGGTTTATTTAAATTTGCATGTTATGTTTGCATGTGTGTTACTGATCCATTAAAACATTCTTCAAGGCCGTTTACGTTGTGGCCCAACAGAACCAAAACATGAAATTAAATTCATTTTTACCATAAAAAACTGTTATTGAAAAAAATAACAAAACTTAATAAATATAGCGTGATAAAATTGTCAAAATGTATGCCGTGATCAATCTTGTAGTTAAAAGCAAATAAGTTTAATATATATTTTTTTTGAAATAAAAATGATTGTAATTGTAGATTATTTTTAATACCTTCATTATAAAAAATGATTCGTAATATTTAAGTCTTTATTAATTTAAATCCTTTATAAGTGTATATTGTTTGTTTATATTAAAAAATAATTATATGTTATGGAAAAGCAAGTTCAAAAACGAATGCCGTTTTCTACCAAAGAGAAACTGCTTGCCCTAGATCAACTAAAGAATGGCAAACAACAAACCCAGCTTGCGAGAGATTTGAAAATCATCAAGTCCACTTTGAGAGATTGGAAAACAAACGAAGTAAAGATCCGTAGTCTACCCAACATTCTAGAAGATGAACTTGGTTTACAGCGTAAAAGAGTTAAGTCAGCAAGTGACAATGTGTTAGATTCAGCTTTAAATTAAAGGTTTGTACAAGCTCGGCCTGAAGGTGTTCCAATTTCAGGACCAATTCTAAAAGCACAAGCAGAAAAAATTAATCGCCGTATAAATGGAGAAGATTCCAAATTTAAGGCGAGTAATGGCTGGTTAGACAGATTCAAGAAAAGGCACGCTATCAGCCAAGTTCTTGTTTCAGGAGAAATTCGCTCCGCTGACAAAGAGGCATGCTAATTCCTACCCATTTAGTCTTAAAAAGTTTCTGAAAGAGGGTTGTTACACAGCCGACCAAGTTTACAATTGTAATGAAACGGGTTTATGCTATAAAATGTAATTAATAACTGACAATCATAAACGAGAAGGTTTTAAGAAGAGGAAAGACAGGGTGACTCTCTTATTTTGTGTTAACAAATCTGGTAGCCACAAATTAAGGCCTTTGATGATTGGAAAATCGAAAGCACCCAGATGTTTCCATCATGTATATATGAAGTCAATCCCATTTCAGTATATTAACAGTAATAATGATTGGATGAATACGACCGTATTTTATGACTGGTTTCACAAAACATTCGTTCCAGACGTTCGGGCTCATTTAAGAAAACTCAAGCTAGAGGAAAAAGCACTCCTCCTTCTGGATAATTGCCTTGCTCATCCCCCAGCGGAAAATCTTGTCAGTAGTGATGGCCAGATAAAAGTTTCGTACCTCCCGAAAAACACAACAACAGAAATCCAGCCACTTGACCAAGGCGTAATTTACGTATTTAAACAAAATTATCGCCTTGAAATGATAAAGGAAATGGTATTAGATAATAATGGTTCCGTCGATCAATCATTGGCATTACTTACTTCAAAAGAAGTATGCCACCTTGGAAGTAAAGCCTGGGAAGCTATTACAGAAAATTGTATTGAACGATGCTGGATGAAGGGACTTGGGGCAGCTTTTATGCCATCGATACAAAATAGTAGTGACGATGATTTAGGTTTTACAGGATTCACGGAAGAAGACGTGCGTTTAGCAGAAGACGTACTCAAAATATACGAACCCAGTCATCATGATATTCTTAATTGGTATTCAGTAGATGAAATCTGCCCTATATATGAGAATATTTCAGATGAGGAAATTGTTGGCATGAAGAATGAATCTGCACAATCAGTTCCGGAAAAAACAGAAGATAGTGATAACGATGACAATTGCTCTACAATTCCTCCCCAAAAAGTTTCTGAAGCAGTAGTACATCTAGAAGCTAGTTTAAGGTGGATGGAAACACAAGATGTTGATAGTTTAAAGTACTTCAATTAAGAAACATTCTTGAATTTGCGAAAAACAAACGGTCTGCGGCAAAGAAGCAAACGAAATTGGATGTATTTTTCAATAAATTATAAAATTTAATTATAAAATAACTTACTTTCATTTTGCGCAACGATTAATTTATAATTTTTTGCATGTTTTTTTTATTTTTACAAATTTATTAATTGTTTTTGCGCGCTGAAATCATCTCTTGATTGCTAATAATTCTTGCACTTGTCGTATAAAATAAAATTTTAGCGTTATGAAATGAGTGTTTAAATATACATAACAATAAACTTTTCGGGTGGCAATGCCATGAATATAATATATCAACGCCGTAAAAGGTTTTATAATTCGGTTTATGTTATGTTTTACGGAGCGAATTCAGATATAAAAATTATTAAATGTTTTAAATATTTAAAATCTTTATAAAATAAAATCTTTATTTGACAAAACGAAACCAATACGGCACAGTAACCTTCTATGTTGATACACTTTTTATAATTTTATGATATTTTGGTATTTTTGGTCAATCCGTATTATAACACAAACAAAAAAATTAATAAATGTTATAATGTACGGTAATAACTTTTATATATTGGGATCGATGCTTTAAATTTATCTAAATTTTAATCAAATTTTTATAATCATCTGATGATAAGCCGACATTTGATTTTTACATGTGTACATGTATATCTTGCCCGAAAAAAAAGTTCAATATTGTAAAACCCCGCATTTACGCGACCCGATTTAATGGACCCTGATTTTCGCATTATAACGGGGTTTAACTGTATTTAAATCTTTTACACAATCCTTTCATTAATTTCATCTATTGCATTAACAAAAATAAAATCTAACCATTTATTTTTTTTAAACTCCTTTCCAAATATTTTCATTAATTCTTTTATCTCATCATTGTGCTTTGGGTTCATACTATTGTACTTTGTACACAAAGTAATTACACTATTCAGCTTTCATACTCAAAGACAATTGACTCAAATTTGGTAATGACTTCAATATATTTGTCGAATCAATTTCATTATTTTCAATTAATTTTCAAATTTTATGCATAATCATTGAAGCCGTTTTGCTTGCCAAATCATCTTTAATATCTTTCTTCTTGAATTCACTCTCAGCCAATTCTTCTCACAAATCATACATCATGTGAGTATTATATTCATCTTTTGATTCAAACTTTGGCATCAACCGATTCAAACGTTGACCCCTTTTTCGCCCTTCCTTTTAAATTCTTGCATTGAAATTAGCTGACTGCACAAAAACTACATTGTTTGTCTGCGGTTTGTCACAATGAAATCTAATCGACTTTTTCAATATTGGCTTTTGAAATTTATTGACATTTTTTGAGCATGATCTAGCCATATATACACAACTTCTGCATGAATGACATTAAATGTGACCTTGTAGATTCAATCTGTCTCTTTGCGGTTATGGTAATTTACGGAGATCTTGATCTAGCAAAACAATTTAGTGAGATATGCCCCTTTCTGTCACAATCATAGCATTGTAAG
Organism: Schmidtea mediterranea; assembly: GCA_022537955.1. Classification (NCBI taxonomy): domain Eukaryota; kingdom Metazoa; phylum Platyhelminthes; order Tricladida; family Dugesiidae; genus Schmidtea; species Schmidtea mediterranea. The sequence continues at coordinate 109,665,515 of CM039681.1, read as the reverse complement.
TTATCGTAAGTTCGCTGGTTATTTATATTCATTTCATTAAAAAAAATTTCACCATTGTCCTTCACAAATTATTTTGAAGTGCCTGTTGGGCAGCTTATGATTTGTAGTACATGTTAAAAAATTATTTTTGGTTGTCAACTAATTCTAGAGATAGCAGTTTTTTGAGGACTTTGAACTATGGTGATGTCGTTTTCTCAACCTACTTCAGTGAGACGAAGACTCCATCTCTATTAATTGACATTCTATGATAATGTCTGAATTATTGATAGGCCAAGTGTAATTTTATGATGCCTGGTCTGATAATCGGTTTGCTTAATCGTTTCTACTGTGAGTTTCCATTTGTAGCTCTTAGTACCAGTGTAAGGGTTTCCGATTTTGTACATATAGTAATCCGCCATAAAATCGAAGAATTCCACAGGATCTCCTCCATATTTATTTACTGATAGTTTTTACCTTCCTTGCCATTTACCTCGGTAACCATAAACAGGTGTTATTACTGGTATTGCTGGCTTGTCTTGTAGTGCTCATTATGTTTTCAACATATCTTTGACTTCTCGATTTGTAAAATGATCTGGTTAAAACAGGTTTCACTAGTATAAATTTCAAAGTATTACAATTATAAAATTTACCTTTAGTTTTACTCTTGACTTTTCAATTTAACTGATCAATTTTTGAATTTATATTTTCCATTCACATCGATAATTCAAAATATTTCTTTTTCAATATTTTTATTAATTCAATAATTTTCTTACGACTTTTAATTACTTCGACAATATTCTACAATTAATATTCGTTTCACAATTGTACCAATCTCTTCACCGACTTTTATCCCGTCGGGCTCACCAAATATGATGGGTTTTTATCGAAAGTCATTACTAAAGTCTGACTCCTCGGTGTCCTTATTTAATCAAATTAAACAACCCAACACAATAACGTTTATTGCTATTTATAACAATTAATTACAAATTCTCCACACAATATCTACAAAATCACAACTTTCAATGTAAAGCTGCACAATTTTCAATAATGATTTGATTCAATTGAGATTTTGTTCAACGTTGTGATAAGTTCTCAATGAGAGATCTCCCTTCTAATACGCTATTATTGAATAAAAGCTCTTTTAACTTTTGCGAAATTTTAACTTCTAGATATGTCTTCGACCAAACTTCCAATTTTGTGTATTCAACTTTCCTTTTTATACTACTTCTATAATTAATTTTCCTCAAAATGACAATCAAATTAAATTAGTTGATAGGCATTTCTTTTGATGTTTGAATTAGCTCTTGGGTTTTCCATATGGCCCATTTATTTTGGGTAATTGTATAAAATTTTTTTTGCAGTCGGGTTCCCCTTTTATCCCTGGATTTCTTTCATTAGTCAATTTAGTTCGCCCTAATTAACTAATTTTGTTGACAATCGTGTTTCTTGCCGTGCTCGGGTTTTCTATTAGCTTGGGTTCTCTATTAGGCAATTAATTTTTAATTTTATTAAATATTTCCTTCTGAGAACCCCTCCATAACATTTTATCTTTAATTAGAATAACATATGGAATCCAAACAAAATTCATTCGAAACATTTATTAAATTCAAATTACGGTTTAAAGAAAAACGATAACCAACTTCAAGAAAAATTTAAACAAGTTCCAAAATATAAAGCGTTAAAAAAACGCGAAAATCACAAAAATTCGGAATAGAAAAAATGTTTAAATCTATTATTTCGTAAGCGCAATCAAAGCAATATCAAAAAAACAACTATCACGTACACAGATGCAACAATCAACATATTTCTGTAGTTTGAGATGTCACTTAAAATAAAAGTGATGTGATCCAACAGCAAATCATTTAGTGGAAAAAATGGACCCAGTTGTAAAAAAAATGAAAATTTTGCCTTCAAAATTCTTTAAAACTAACGGCTCAAAAAAAAACAAAAAAACATCGCCCCAATATTTTTGCATGTGAATTTTGTTTCATTAAAAATGGAATATTAACATATACTAATTAACAATTTTCGGGGCGATTTTTCACGTGATCCAAAATTTTATTTATCAAAGCACTAATCTTTTCTCGCACAAACCAACCAACAAGAATATTTGAGATTGACCTTGAAATCGTTCAAGAAATAAGATCCATGCCCAACGTACTTAAAACAATAACATAAATGTGAATTTGAAAAAGTTTTGTTAATAATTCACTTTTTTTTCATAACTAATTAAAAAACATTTCAATTCAAATTTTCTAAGAGTTAAAACATTATTTATTAAAAGCAACAAAAATATGGAATAATATATATTTAAATGGGAATGAATGATTTCAGCATCTCTTCTAAATCCATAAATTTCGAATCGTTGAGTTGTAAATGATTCGAATCTGTCTGTAAATCCGGATTCTCCTCCTCAACTGCAATCACATTTGTGATTTCACACATGTCATTAGTCTCTCGATCGGGGATAGAATTCGGAACTACGGGTTCCCGATCTATGGGCAACTCTGTATTGACTTCACGTGTTTCGATACATTGATCGGTAATTTTCCAAATCTCCATTGTTGAGGTATCCTCTATCTTAATTTCTTCTATGTCAATAACTTGTGACTCCATCAAAATTTCCTCATCTGAATTGCTAGATTTATTCTGATAATTTGAATTTTCGGATTTGAAATAATCATATGAAATTCCAGTCTCATGGCAACTTTTGTAAACGCATAGCTTAAAAGACTTTAAGAATAGATTGTATTCGACCTTGAATTGATTGTTTGAATAGATAGATTTACTATTTAAATAAATCAGATTGGTTTTAATATGAACGAGTGAATCTTTCAAATTCGAAATAGATTTTTGAATGTTTTTGTCCCGATAATGTGACAGAAATTTATTTAAAATTTGTAAATATAGAGTGAGAATATGTTCTTGACTGTTTGTACAAGCTAAACTGACAATCGCATTGATCCTTTGAACAACAAACTGAATCAACGGGTTCACAGATGACAAACAATAAACACAACCATTGCCGATAATATTGGACAAAAATATCAGAATATTCTCAATATACAAATTATATGATAAATCATTTCCAATTAAATCATCCAAGAGACATAATTTAATAATTCCACACATTTTCGGAACATATTCAATATGATTAAAACCTAATGATAAAAATACGCAATTAAGTATTTTCCATAAATTAGAATTAACAGTATTTGGAATTGACATTATCATTGAAGATTCTTGCATTTTCTTGCACAGCAACTCACCAGGTGTAATAGATAGAAATGCAAAAAACATTCGAACTAAATCATCGAAAATATTAGGTAGAGATAATTCATTTTTAATATCAAATGTAAAATAAATCACACCGAAAAGAAAATTAATTCGTTTAATTAGAATTGAGATTGTCTCGTTACTGATAACAATTTCAGGGAAATTTAAGAGAGGTACTGGAAAGTCATATGTTAATTCAATTAGATTTGATGAAATATCAAAAAAATCGAAATATTCTTTACCAATATTCAGCAGTGTTTTAAGAACTCTTTGAAGTAATAGCGCTCCATTTGATTTTTTTATATTAGCAAATCTACTCAAGCATAGTGCAGATAATTGAATAGATTTAAAAGAATACGCACTATCAATATATTCCAAAATTCCTTTTTCAATTTGAAAACCGTAAATTGATGCAACTTCAGAAGGATAATACATTATTGAAAATAATTTTTCAAGATCCTTTTCAGTCCATTCTTTTTTATTAGACAATAAATGTTCTATGTCCTTAATCAATACCTGATTTTGAGTTTTAATTTGCATATTTTTAAGTTTTTTCTTTTTAAAACTGTTTAGTTTGTTGTTAGGTTTACAATCTGGTTTAATGTTTAGATTTTTTACCATCTTCATTTTACTTGACTTACCTACAAATGGAAATAAGCCCAATAAATATCATTTAAAAAAAATTAAAATAATCAAAATTACTTGAATCTACATTTGTTGATTTTTTTGCATTTTTAACACTCATATTCACCTTGAATTTTTAGCGATGATTTAATGAATATTTAAACAATATTTTATAATTAGTGTAAATTTTTTACAATACATAGAAATGTTAAAGTAATAAAGCTTATATCAATTTCTATATTTATTTTATTTTGCATATAATAATAACATATAGTAATAATAGTCTAAAAAACTGGCAAAAATCTATCTGTGTGTGCCAAAATCCAAAACAACTATCACGCACATAGAAGCGACAAAATTCACAACTTAACATCATCTCACCCTTTACGCTTTACAAAACTTTCCTCTTCTACTTTGCACACCTTTGCAATTGGTCTCATAAGCTCTTTCCCATCACTTCTTATTTTCAATACTTGTGGGTTGGTGGTAAATGATCTTGAACCCAGGAATACAAACTTCATACCCTACACTGGTTACCCGTTGCTAGGCAATGTTGTTAATATAAACAATGGTTATGAGATCGCCAAATGTGTGCTTTATTCCGAAAACTGCTAAGGCCCGGCCTCATGTTGGGTTCAGCGAGCAGCCTATGGTCGACTTCTATCTTTCGGTCCCTTCAATTATTTGCTTGCTCCTTCCACTATTCGTTCGCATGCAATCGTCAAATGATTAATTAATTAAGTACACAATTAAAAGCATGTATTTATTTAACTGTATCCCTACAATTTGACAATCTTCATAACTCACGATTTCATTAATGTCATTCCCATCTTTCGGTTGTCTGCAGGCGTCGTCTCATCCGCTCAGACCTTTTGTTGCTTTTGTTGCTGACTTACTTCCATTTGGCTATTCGTAACTTAACTGTGCTTGAGCGAACACCAGAGTGTAAGTAACCGCATTACCCTCCTGGCAGGCAGAGAGTGCCGTTTCAAATCCACAGGTTTGAGTGCGGAGAGCTTGTGAAATTTGTTACTCTCCCTACCATACGCGCTGTGCCTCGTTCAGCCTCTGGTAAATCTTATTGACCTGCTTTGGTTCTACCCAAGTAGACTTTAACTCATAGCATCCCCTACTCATCTGGAGTAGTTGGGCGTGCAGATCAGCATTGGTTCGTTGCAGTTTAGTCAATTCTTGGCTGATCGAATTAATGGCTTCTATACCTAAAAATATGTTAGAGTTATATCAAATAGACATTTAAATAAATATCATAGTGCAGGTTCAAAACAATTTGATTCCTTTCAAACTGTAACAGGTATTCACATTGATAGTGGGTAGGTTACTTACCGAACCTTAAATGTGATAGAAATGGTTATTATTTATGTAGTTACTATTTACTTCAACAACAATTCGATCTAGATCTATCTTAATGCCTTTCCATTCACTCATACTTTGTATCAATTCCAATAAACCTTTTTAACAAGAAAATAAAATAAATCAACACAAAAACCAAATTCTATTCTAAAATTATAGACGTTAATTGTACAGCTAAATCATTCGAGAACTTTAATAGCGTTTTTATTCGGGCCTTGGTTTGAGTGGCTGCATTGTTTCATCTACCTGAGGGCATATGTCGCAATATGAGTGTTCGCTTCTTTTTCATTTAGCTCCTATTTTGAAACACAGTAACCTATAGATTAACTTAACTTGAAGCCTCCATCTGGAACAATGCCGGGTCGTCCAGCTTGTATGAAACGCCATATTCTGGCGAGTATCCGTCGGAACTTGGAATTTCCGCTGAAGCAATGGCCGCAGTGACTCGCTTCAGGTGTCTCCTCGCTAGGTTCGCTCTCCAACGAAATTTGCGTTCCAGCCCCTTGAACTTGAAAAGGAAAATTTTGCTCGTTGTCGTGCTTCCTGGACCGGGTTACCCCAATGTTCGAGCTTTATCCCGATGCTTGGTCGTTCGATGCTGTCTATCCCAAGGGTAGAGAAGATTGGAAAATCCGAGTTTTATTTGATCTAGAAGCTATACTCCGAGTTCAAAGGGCCTGTCTATATTGAGCTGCCATCCGCGAAGGGAATTCCATCATTATGCGATCTTCATTCACCCACACTTCTGCGTCTTCATGGCTCCAATTGACTGAAAATTTATATAATTAAGTTAGCATAAATTGGCACTAATGCTCCATTAAAATTTATGTGGTTTAAGTTTGGCCTGATTCGGAGGAATCAACTATCTTACACTTCTTTGACATTATTAGTACCATCCTCAATTTTTCCGCCTTTCGGTGTCCCGCTAGTACCATATATCATAATTATATTAATGTAAAAAGAGGATACGAATACATGTATATAACTATGTTACAAAACTAATCCCTTGATTTATCTACTTACATTGGTGATATTCCTCGTGACGGTCATCATCCATGCGATGTTTCCTATTTAGTTGGCTGATCTTACCGCCCGGTGCTTCGATTGTATCTTTCGATTTAGTCTTGCCTGTGTTTCTCATGTTATATTCAAATGCACCTTTATATATGCGGATTAATGTGAGTGAGTCAGAGTCAATCGCGTGACAATTTTATTTCATTTGTTAGTGATTCTTAATGGGTTAGAATTTATCTTATTAACTGAATATACAAAATCATTTTTGTATCTATTTTTTTATTATTTTAACATACAAAAATCATTCTTGTAGCTATTTATTTTTAACAATTTACTGTTCAAAAAACAATTTTGTAACTAATTTTGGGTTTTCTTGCCCATGAGCTCAGCGTAATTTTCGATTAAATTAGATACAAAATTATCCTTCTAAGATTTTGTCTGATTTCTCCGCTTATAAGTTCATTTGGGGTTATTAGTTTCTAATTCCTAATTGTTCACCGATATTTCGACATCATTACGACAACTGGTAATTTTAAATCCAAATTTCTAATTTCCTCTTCAGGAATTCTGCTGACTTCAGTTGGTTAGAAGAAAATTTGGGGTCAACCAAATTTGATTTTTCATCCCGAAGCTATTTGATTCCCAGATCATTGTTGATAACCTATTTAATGAAATGAGTATCTGCTTGGATTATATCTGACGGGATCTCCACTTGAAATTCATTTCTTTCTGGATGCTAATCATTTATTCTGTTGAGTTAGATGACGCTTGAATTGATCGTGCCTCATTATGCGATCGGCTTGTGTAGTTTTCTTCGATATACTCAGTTCGGCATGACATTTGTGGGGCTACCTTATCCACATAACCTAAGAAGCGAAGACTTTCTCCAGGTAGTTCAGTTGTTATATTACTTCCAAATGTATTGCTTAATTTTTAAATAGCTTCAACTATTCGGTCTAATCAGGATATCAAGAAAATTATTGGGAGGGTTTACTGGCTATTCCGTACAATGCCTTGCTGTTTGATGGAAATGGATGAGTTCTCTCTATTGGCTCGAATTACTCTCTCTGACTAATCCGATGTGATTTTTATTGTTGTTTTAACCATCTTAGTGGATATGTGAGACGTATCGATGAATTTATGTTAGTATGATAAATGATATTTATGGATTCGGTTCTTATCATTTGTTTGGATCTATTTGTACGTTTATAATTTTAAACCTAAGATCGGTTTGAGTTGTGGATATTCTCTGATTATCATCCCATTATTTGTTTTGAGTCAAGTTTTGTGGCGTTCAATCGATGATTTGGTGATGATCGTTATGGTTTTCTACTTTTGGTTTCTATATTAATGGTTAATGGTGAACACGAGTCAAAATTATAACTTAAATCGGTGGTTTGCTTGATAAGTTTTGAGTTCTTAAAAGGTTATTGTTGATTTCATTGTTAAGTGTTTGGTCGATATACCCATAGTCGCCTTAAATATCTGTGATGCTGTTTGATAATTAGATATTAACCTCTCTCTTGTGTGCCATTATGACATTTCCTAAATAATTAATTAATTATGTCTTCCAAAAAATTCTGTTTTTTGAATTAATCTCATTACTAATCGTTTGTTTAGTCTGGGTCATTGGTAAATTTTTCCCTTATGTTTGTGTACTTGGTGGAATTAATTTGTTTAAGTCGGTAGCGGATTCGTTCGACTTACACTATTCAATTGAAATATTCACCTCTTCTGGGTTCTACTCTGTCTCACCCAGACGCCCCACAATATTGATCTTACCACTATATACCCATGAGCAAGTTCATGTTGGTACTGTATATAGTAGCCAAAAATCCACGAGCAGGTGAGCCCCATTTCTAAGACTACTCCTCGTGATATTTTCGCTTTCAGGTTCCTGACTGCCGATAGAAGTACTTACGTCTCCCAATTCCTCGTGTTTTCATCAATACTCCCACTGGACGTCTACCCTAGCCTCGTTGTTTGCCTTATATATACCTCCGTGATCTCGTTCTCTTATCATACCCTTAGGCTGACCTTTTATTATCAGCCCTTATTACATTGTGGCTGAGACGAGATTACAATCCGGTTACTAAATTAACATTAAATTACATTTGAAAATGGATCTAATTCGATACTTAGTTAATTCTTTAAAATTCTATATTTTAGTAATTCCTCGAAGTGACAATTTTAAGGCTTCTTTGGTAAACCACGTACCAAACGTACGCTCATGTTCAGCATGGAGTCTTGTATATTTCTGCTGACATGCAAAGTGTAATGTGTCTCCTTTCGAAACGTTGGATTTGATTTGATCGGTCCTTTTTGATTGAGTAAGTTTTGGTGATTAGCTTAGCAGGAGAAAATATAATTTTTCTTTTTTGTTTTAATTACTTAATTATTCTAAAGATAAGAAGAATAAGTGAAGGTTAAGAAAGAAAAATTTTATTAATTAATTTAGCATTGTTGAATTAAAGGGTAAAATTAAAGAAATGGTTAATTAATCTATATATTATCCGGACTCAATTTATTGTCCGCTAGGTAATATGCAAACAAACACGCATACATATATGTAAACAATCATCCGGCTAAATCGCCAATATTATTTTGAAGTGCCTGTTGGGCAGCTTATGATTTGTAGTACATGTTAAAAAATTATTTTTGGTTGTCAACTAATTCTAGAGATAGCAGTTTTTTGAGGACTTTGAACTATGGTGATGTCGTTTTCTCAACCTACTTCAGTGAGACGAAGACTCCATCTCTATTAATTGACATTCTATGATAATGTCTGAATTATTGATAGGCCAAGTGTAATTTTATGATGCCTGGTCTGATAATCGGTTTGCTTAATCGTTTCTACTGTGAGTTTCCATTTGTAGCTCTTAGTACCAGTGTAAGGGTTTCCGATTTTGTTTTATTTATGAGATATCTTTCCTGATTCTTTATTAAAATCCCTCTGCTGCCAGTGTTACTTGTCGCGGAATTACTTATGATTGTCGTGGTTGCGTCAAAGAAAAATTAAATAACCATAAAATTTTCAAAAAGGAAGAAAAAGAAAAAAATCTTGATATGATAGATCATTAAAGATGTGCAATCGCCATCGGCGGCCGAGAAAAATAGAGCAAATTCTTCCTACTCTCCCTATTTTATAAATACCGTAAAAATGGTTTTGAAATTTAAATGTAATATAAAATCCATTTTTAAAAACGTATATAAATCGTAAATTCTTTCATTCACATTTCTCATTTACTTCTAACACTAGTCGATCCCCTCAATAGATATAACTGGTAGACAGGATTTTTCGAAAAAAAAATTTTTTACTTAAACATTTATTCAAATGTTAATCCCCCTATAGTCAAAACGATCTTCCCGTGATTTTAATTTAGTTACCGCTCCGTCCACCATTCATGAACGCTGCGGTTAAATCCAGCGGAGTCCTATTTTCGAGATCAATGCAAAACTGACCTGTCCCAGCAGACTCCGAGGGGCGGAAAATGATAAATTGACACGTCAGCGTCCTGCAAACTTAACTGCAGGAATTGAATATCAATTCAACATTTTTCCAACAGACTACTACAATATTATATGAGTATTTAAGGGGGACCTGTCACGATACTAAAATAATCACGGCCATTAATAAAAATAAATCAAAACTTTAAAGCGTAAATATGATAAAATGTATTTAAAATATAAGTTCATAACGCATTAAAACCATTTACAGGCTTCAAATTTGTTCAAAATTGCATAAAATGTTTAGAATTCAAAACTTAAATTGTGTTATTAAATTATTAAAATGGACGTAGTTTTTATACTAATTTCGTGCTTTGGTGCGACCAATCAGAGTATTTTAAACCTTTTCGGCCATTTTTCGGGGTTTTTTAATTCTTTTATTTATTTTAATATTTTTATCTTTTTCTATTTATTTTTTTTTAGTTTTTAATATTATTTTCTTTAAATTTACATTTTTATTTTTTGGACATTCTCGCTGAGTATTGCTCTTTTTGATCAAAAATCTTTTACTCTGGTCGCCACTTCCGCCTATGTATTTTCTAAACCTTATTTTGCAAGGTTTTGGCTGTTTTATGTTTTACATTATGTTTCTGTATGCATCTGTAAGCGTTTTCAGGGAATTTATTAATATTTGTTTTAATTAATTGTGTTATTTTTTAATTTGTTTTAATTAATGTTTCATTTTATTTTTGATTTCTGCTTGCAGTGTGTGTGTATATTTTCATCAGCCATTTTCACAATTCAGCAAATTATATTGAATTTTATTTTTTTTGCTTAAATTGTGGCTTCTAGCCCAACACTTATCACAACTCATTAAGTGTCGTTGCTTGTTTATATTATTTGACGCTGCCTCCCAGAAGTTTGATACGTTAGGTAGAATTGAATTTAGTATAGTCGACTTACTGATGGTATCAGGTGATAGGATTTATCTACTATTATCTTAGGTTAGGTTTATTGATTTTATTTCAATATCCTGATTTTTATGCAATTATTAATTTTATTTACATATTAGCGTTGCATCGATCCCGCAAGACTCCCCTTCCATTGAGTTTGATCCTAAGGATAGTCTGTGTTAATATTATAAATTAAGAGTGCCCACTGAGCTTTCGGTGTGATTAAATTTTACCCGATATGTAAAAAAGGATTTTAGTAGATTTTTTGGACTAAGGGAGAAGATGAGCAACCAAACGACTACCCTTCGATCAACCCACCACCCCTATAGGTTTACATAATTTATGCTTAGAATTCGTTGTTACTCACGACCGGACCTTCACGGGCACAGATTATAGGCGGAGAAACCGCACTTACACACTTCAACAAAAAAAGACTATTTCATTTCTTACATATAATTTCAAGACATTGGCTTCCACAATATTGATAGTACAATTGACATTATTCATACACATCAAACTTCCAGAAGACATGCTCAAGTAAGGACTTATTTGAAGTTTACTCGAGGACGTGTCGTGTAAGCCAATCTCCAAAATTCTTCGAAGTTTCTCTCTGAATAGTTTTCTCAATTCAAACATATTTTCCTAAAGAAAAGTGGTTTACAACTTTTCACCAAAAAAACAATTTTCACAATGAAAAAGTGATTAAATTCTGCAAAAATGAATCGATATATAACTATTTTGCGACCCGAACCTTGCGTGTTATTTTTGACGCATTCAAACAAAATTTGACCTTGAATTTATTGGTATATTCTGAATTTAATTTTATCATTTTCTTGTATTAAATAGACAATTTATTTTTATTATTTTTTACTTGAATATTTCTCACTAAAAATATTCTATTTTACTTCATTTTACTAATTAATTTCTTAGTTTTATGAATTGCCCATTTTCCGGTCAAATTTCCTGTTATCGTGTTATTTTTATGTTAATTTCATGCGGTTTTTGGTGCATCTTTGTATATATTTTTAGTTACTTTTATGTTTTTTGATTTTGTATTTAATTACATTTTCTTTCATATTTTAGGGTTCTTAATTGATGTTGATAGGTTCGATTTTAAATCTGCATTGCTGTGTTTGCATGTTATTTTTGATTCAGTTAAAAAAACTCAATCCTGACCCAACACTACTTGAAACAACCAATTGTTTCCTTCAATTACTTCTTTCTCTTCTCGTTGGAAATTTTCCAAATTCATTTTTCATGCCCCTTAGTTTTTATGTTTTCATTTTTATAGTCAATGGTCTCATTGTTTTGAGATTCTATTCTTGTATATTTGAAATTCGATTTCCTGAATTTTTTAATTCTTCAGAAAGGTGAGATTCTCTTCTTTCTTTCTTTTGAACTTCATTCTGAAACATACATAAGTCCGAATTCATTTCCTGCTTAAAAGAACGTTCTTTCTTTATAACATAAGTTAAGGAATAATTTTCTTTGCTAATTGATGATTGTATTCTAATTCCCTGATTTTATTTTTCAAAACTGATGCCTTGACAATTATTTCCTTTTTCTCTTCTTAAAGTCTCGAAATATGATTTTATAAATATTCCAATCTTTGATAATGTCGTGCTTTTTCTGAAATAGCACTATTGGTATATCTTACAAAGGTTTTAAAGTTTTTGTTTATCTGGCACGACATCCGATAACTTTTGGGCGCACAAAGTCCAAATGGGCGAAAAATCATCAAATATAGACTATTTAGCATTAAATAATACAAAAGGTATACAAAGGGTGAAAAAATTCAAAAAATATGTAAAAATAAATAAAAACATTTAAAAAGAATTGAAAATCATTAAAAACTAACAAAATTAACCAATTTCATCACTTTCGCTCCAAATTCATCGAAAACGCTTATATTCTAGATAATAACTATGAGAATTAAGCCTGAAATATAATATAAACATTAATTTATAAGAATCACGATAATCTGTAAATCAGGAGAAAAGTGATGAAATATGATAAAAACGTGTAGACGTTTTGTTTTACCGAATCAAAAAACATGCGTGTAAAACCCTCTATATGAAATGAAAAATGAAAATTTAGGAAATATCTGATTTTGAAACTGTATCGAGAAATCATAATAATTATTGGTTGTTGTTAAATTTATTAATATAATGATAAATTTTATACGATTATTTTCATACCATTTTCAGGCAATTCGGATGATAAATAATCATTTCATTAAATCCAATTTACGATCTTATGGGGTAAATGACTTTAAAACTTTTCAGGCTCAATTTCAGGAAATCCTCGAATAAAAATTCATCATTAACTCAATTTATAATAATTATTATGTTGGTAGATAGATGCCTTTCATATATATTTTCAGGCGATCTTTCATGTCGACTAGGCATTCCCTAGATATCAATCGCAAAAATTCAGATACGAATAAATTTTGTTAGACCTCTGTGAAAATTGATCATCATCAAGTCAATTATTTATTTTTTTATACACAAAGTAAAAACAAAAGAAAATAAGGAGTACTAAATATTTATTTGGTACATTTAAATAATCAGCTATACAAAAGAAAAATTATGAATTAAATTAGTCCTAATTTATTTTTTATATATTTCAATAATTAATCATAATTTTTGTTTTCTGTGATTTCACCGGAGAAGGCGATCTGAGATATAGTAGCTGATGCTGCCACAAAAGAGACGGAATAAATTAATCCGATGAGCAAGTGGGACAATTTCGCAGATCTAGTATGAATAGTGGGAAAAATGGTTGAACTGAATATCTGACCAAAAAATTTTGTTCCTAAATTGAATAAAACTTTGCGTTGAATTTCCAATTGATATTATATAGAAAATTGTGCTGGAATAATTCCAAATAGGGGAATTTCTTAATGTCTTCTTCTGTTTAAGCATTGAATTCGGCTTTAGTACAGCATGATAACTTTAATAAATAAAATATAAACCTTACAGGTCGTCTACGACCCTGTCCACAAAGAGTTCCAACCACATTGAGATGGATTTTGAGCGGAATAGGAATAATCTGAAGGAAGTTTCAAAAATTTTGAGAAATTTGTGGGAAATCATGAATCTAAAAATTATAAATAAATCAATAATAAGTAACCTAAATAAAACTCACCTCTCACCAAGTAGTGGTGTTCAAATTAAATAAATTTTCCTTCCTGATGCCTAAAAATAGGACAAAATAGATTCTCGATTTTAACCAATAAGAGTTTAACCGCATTTTATGATTTTAAGGGTGGTTGAGTTACGTAGTTAAAAGGTTTTTACCGTAACTTTGTGTCTGAATTAATTACCGAGGACCCTCCATATCTAAATTGGAAATTTTTATGATTGAATCTCTATCACGAGAAATAAATTTATTCCTACTCACTTTTAACATACGATAGAACACAAGCACACAAGAAAGTAAAATCAATTATATTTACCCCGGTTAAAACCGATGGTTAGCTCGGAACTCGCGGTGAAGGCGTTTGCTGGAACTGCTCAGTATTCTCCCTTCCTAAATCCTATCGCTCAACCCTCGAAAGAGCGGGTAGTGGCCATGGGAAAGGATTAAATATAAAAGTATACATGAAGAAGGACTGAAAGTGACGACATTTGAGAAACAAACAATAGTGATTGACAGACAAATAGTACCAAAAACTTTGAAACAAGTGAAGTCATAACAATAACTATTCAATAATTAACGACACTCTGAATTCAGTAAATACTTAAATAGATTAGGAAAAGACGTACAAAGAACATTAAATGTAGTAATAATTTATTGCTCGGAAAGGAGAAAATAGAAAATTCAAATTTTAGATATCGATCTCGGGAATAGTTGAAAAATTTCCCTCCAAAAATCTGCACCTTATCCCCATTAAAATTTTTCCTTATAATACAATTATAATCCTATTTCATTAACGATGGTATTTAGGACCTTATCATTTGATTTTGATTCTAAAACCTAATTCTAACCTCAAGTGAATCAAAATGGTCAATTTAATTTTTTTATCAACAAATTATGGCATTAAATTGAATTAGAAACAATCATTAATTTTAATTTAAATGTGTATAAGCATTAAAACAATTAAACTAAAAGACTGGGAAAATTTATTTATGACAGTAAACAAGATAGTAACTTACCTAAATGAACGAGATATTCCAAAGATAAGTGGTGGGTTTCTGGGAGTTGATGTTTTGAAACTATATGGTTGTTACCCAGACAACCCCATGCAAATATTTTTCGCTTACCACTCGGCACCCATTGCTAAGCAACGTTGGAACTGTGTTCGAGTGGATAGATCGTCCGCAAAAAGTGAGCGTTATTACTGTTGAGGATACCTAAATAATGAAATAAAACAATTAATAAACATGTAAAATGATTGGGGGAAACAATGAGAAGTGAGTACGATGTGGTTCTGGAGCCTCATAAAAAGAGAATGAAAAAGAAATGTTGAAGAACGAGAAAGGAATAAGAGAAAATCAATAAAAACAGACAATTAAATCAAAGAAGGTCATTTATAATTAACAAGTGCAAATTTTGGAAAACAGAAACAAAAACAAAATTTGCACATCATCTCAAAAGCCCTTTCAAGATAAAATCTGGGAAAGGACATCTCCAAAAAAACGATTTATCTGGACAGCTGTCATCGATCATGGTGGCCCCAAATGAATTAGTGGTAAGAGATTCTATTCGACAGCAGTAAGTGTTATTGAAGGGTGGAGTATAAAAAGGAAGCGCAATTGAAATCAACAACACAAAGAATAAGACAAAATTGCGGGAGACAAGAAATTAGCAGGAGACAAGGAATCACAGAAGACAAAGAAAAACAAAAGGAATTAAAGAGAAATTTCAGACAGAAATCAAGCCAGGTTAAAGCAAAGCGAAGCAACTAAATCAGAGTTACCGATCTCAGAAACCCACCGCAGTAGTCAGTTGATTGTAAAGCTAATTGATCCGAAAAGTGCTATTCTTCCCGAAGGGTCGCAATAAGCACTATGTGTGATCGATTGATAATTCGTTGTGTCATTTTAAAGTGGAGATAAAGTGTATTAATCAATAAAGTTATATCGTTTGGAGTTCGTTACTGTTGTTTAAAGCACGCTTGGAGTCAGATCGATAATAATTTCTATTCAAATTCACCGACAACGCCAACATTACTAATGCTATAATTGACCGAACGATTCATGGGTCCAACGAGCTGCCGATAGAAGGCTTGTGCTCGATTTCGATTTTTAGGTCCCATTGTTCTCCTACCTCCTTCAAATGTTAGTCCATACTGTTATATCATTTATCTTTATGTCCATTCGCTTAGTACTTCTTATGGTTGTCCACGTTGATGATTTTTCTATGACCTATAAGCCTTTCGTTATGTTAAATATCCACACAGTATCTCTGTTATCCTTATCCCTATTATAACTACTATATCCCTATTTATTATTACTAGTATTATCATTGTTACTGTTATATGTATTATTCTAATCCATGATCACTGCTATTGCTATTATTATTAATCTCATTATTTCTATTACCATTATATTTATTATTATTATAATTATTATTATTATAATTACCATTATCCTTACTATTATCATTATTATTATCAAGTTTTTAGTAGGGATCCTTCCTTATTCATCAGCTTTATAAAATTTTTTTCTTATATAAAAATTTAGCCGTAACCCATCTGTATTTTTCAGTTTTCGATAGTATTTTTGTTAATTCGAAAAATTTCAGCAGCGTTCCACCCTTATTTTATGGTTTTATCCGGATATTCTATCAATTATTGAGCCGTTTTCTACTTTTAATTTGCTATTCTTGATAAGTATTTTAATTAATTCGGAAAATTTGAGCAGCGTTCCGCCCTTATTTTACAGTTTTATGATAAATGTTTTAACTATTTCCGAAAATTTGCGCAGCGTTCTGCCCATATTTTTTGTCTCAATTCAACAAAAATTTGTTTAATTCTTATATATTATTTAAAACATTATTTTTCCTGATTTTAGTCGTTCGGATTAATCTTTTTCCGATGAATATTCATTTTAACTGTTGCAACGATTTCGCAATTTTCCCCGCTACCCTATCCCTCTCTTTGTACTTATGATCTATTTATGTTCATATTAGATTTAATGAGTGCTCACTGGACTACTCAGTGTTAGTGATTTTGAGCCGATTGTTGTTAAAGATTTTATGTCGATTTTATCGAAATTAAGTGCAAGAAAGTTGAGCCAAAAGACCCACTGTCAAGTTACTCTCCTTAACTATTTATTTCAGTGATTTAACGTTTGGGTTCCTGCGTTCTCATGCCGGAACCTTCACAGGCACGACTGTTGGCAGACTTACACCGCACTTACACAGTTCGATAATTATGTGTAATTTTACTGTCTTACAAATGTTTTGGCTGTGGGTCGAAAAATAAATAAATAAATGTTACTGTACCAATCGGGTAAAAGTCTCGAATGCATAAAACCGTTTATTCATATAATTGTAGGAAGTTCGTAAATATACATATAGCATCATAATTCATTGTTCATAAATGGGGGCATAAACATCTTTCATTGCTTCATCATAAAGCATTTTATCAATTGGTCAATAAATTCGTAAATCATCCATTCACATAGCTTCAAATGTCATGTACAGCAACCGAAAGTTATCGAGTTCAGACAAAACACTTACCAGTGTTAATTGTCTGAATGCACAGCTAACAGTTGCAATGCACACCAACTTATTTTAGACTGAAATTTTTTCTGAAAAATAATACTGAAAATTTGTCAAGACACATCAGTATATATAGCTATAGTTTGACCTTAACCTTGCTTGTTATTTTTTATGGAAATAAAACAAATTTGATCTTGAAATTATTTGTGTTATCTAAATTAAATTTTTTTTAATTTCTTAATTTAAATTGGTAACTTATTTTTAACATTTTTAATTAAATTTATTCAGCCAAAATTATTTTTATTTTACTCATTTAATTCATTAATTTTTACTTTTATATGAATTGTCATTTTACGGTCAAATTTTCTTGTTATTATGTTATTTTTTAGGTAAATTTCGTGTGGTTCTTGATGCATTTTGTATTTATTTTATTTTACTTTTATGTTTATGATTTTATATTTATTTATATTCTCTCAGATTTTAAAGTGTTTAGTTGGTGTTGTATATTGTATTTTAAGTTATGGTGGGTTACAGGGTTCGTTGTTTGTCTAAATTGTCTTATGGTCGCCCCAGTAACGCCATACAAAATTCTTCGACTACCACTCGGCACCCGTTGCTAGGCAACGTTGGAAATGTGTTCGAGTGGGTGGATTGTCCGCAAAAAGTGAGTACTATTGCTAATACTGTAATTGCTCGGACAACCTTCGGGTTCAACGAGCTGTCGTTAGAAGACCTATGCTCGCTTTATTCTGTCCCTCGTGCGGAAATTCAAAACTCATGCTGACTAGTAGGAGAAGGACACTATCTTTCTAATGACACAAGGTGAGTATTCACACCCTTCCGATGATTCTTTCATTTATAATTACATCGAGGACATACTATGTTGATTTAATCACAATTACAAAAAGGAAAAAAAATTTATAGTAGTTCATCCGTCAGATCAGTTATTTGAAATTGTTGTATCTAGTAACCGAGCGGCTTTACGGCGGGCACGCTCTTTGCGTCCCGGTCGGCGGTTGCTGGGTGGGACGGTTGGAGAGTCCTTGGCCGGAGTAGAATTTTGGATTTGATTCTGGTAGGGTAACTGGGATGGGGCAAAGATAGCGGGTAAGTTACCGCTTGCCCCTCACGACTTGCAGCTAAGGCGACTTCCAGCCCTCGGATTTGAGTGCGGAGACTCTGATTCAGCTGACGTTCCTCTGCCCAGCCCCGTTGAGCTGCTGTTAGGCGTTGGTAGGTAGTCTTTAGCCTGGCTGGGTCCACCCAGGTAGCTTTTACTTGCTGCACCTCCTTCGTGAGTTGTATGATTTGTCTATAGAGTGATTGGTTCTCCTGCTGTGCTCGGGATAGTTCCTGTTGCAACACTTGAGTAGGTTCCATGGCTAATATAAAACGAAAATTTAAGTAGGGTAATTCATGATCGGGGTGCGATGGCCATTGTAGCGTTACGTTAGACAAAATTCGTAAGAAAAGAATTTTATCGTCGGGTAAAAAAATAAATAACAATAATTCACGACTTTTATCTTAAACATTAATGAGCGAATAACACAAAATTCACAAGTTACTATTAAAGTTCTCAATCAGTTATAACAAATACTAAGAGGTGATCGGATTGTCACAAATCAAGGAAAGGACGGTTGGAGCTTCTTCAGGGAAATCGGCTCGCCACCCACTCTTCGGGTGTGTAGCCCGCGATTGCCATTACTGGTCTTCTAGTGTTGCGGGACCGGGCCGCATTGCTCGGTGGGGTCTGGTTTGGAGAGATCTGGCAGGGATGCCAGTAGGAGTCGGCGATTCGACGCGCCTGCAAATCCTCCTCTACATTCGCCAGATGCTGGCGAGCTCGGGTCACCTGCTCATTTAGGTCGCATTGTTGCGCCACTAAGTTCTCCAGTTGCTGCCGGGCCTGTTGATAAATTTCCTCCGACGGGATCCATTGAGTAGATATCCCTCTTCCCAGATTATCCCGGTCGAGGAATTTCGACGGCGGGAAATCCGGACATCGTTCTTGGCGGTGTTG
This sequence comes from Schmidtea mediterranea, assembly GCA_022537955.1. NCBI lineage: Eukaryota > Metazoa > Platyhelminthes > Tricladida > Dugesiidae > Schmidtea > Schmidtea mediterranea. The sequence continues at coordinate 109,646,162 of CM039681.1, read as the reverse complement.
GGCCCACGCCCATCTCCAGCGATCAGCGAGGGAAATCGTGGAGTTGATAGCTAAAACAAATTATCATCAATTGCTATTCACGTGTGGGACGCCTTCACAATTCGTCACGTTTATTACTCCGTTTCTGCTCTCGGATGTCGTTTATCAGTTCGCCAATCATCACTTTTAACACTTCTTATACTATGGTGTTTTCTCAATCGTCTTCCCCGTCCTCGTCTCAAAAACTGGGGTGTTGTGAGGGTCGTATAGGTTCGAACATCTGTTTAATCGTGAGTCTGGTGGTTCCCAGCTTCCTATCAGCTAACGGCTTGAAACTTTACTTGCGACCATGGGGCATTGTTTTGTGGTGCGTCGAATAGTTACGGGAAGCATGTTAATTATTGTAACCATTAGATGCAGGGGCTATTTCCTCTGACCCTTCTCCCCTTGAAGGCATTCTTGATTTCATTGTCAACTCGTTCGAAGTTAGCGAAAGTTCCATCGATTTTTCTCCGGAAATTCTATAATTATTTGGATCAATTGAATGTCACGTTTGGTTGTTGATGTTATTGTATTATTAGTGGGTAGATAACATATCCGGCCAGAAGTGTCAATTTAGTGACTTGGTCGATTATTGATTTTCGTCGAATGTCGACAGTTCGACGTTTCATCGTATTCACATGATTTAGTAAGTTATTTATTTTATATATCATATTTATCTGACGTTAACGACACTTTTTAGTCTTTATTGTAATCTGCTAGTTGGCCGGCCGAAAAATGGTTTTATTCATAGTAAATCAATGGAATTCTATCAAGGTTAGCACTTTAACTAATTTAATTTTTCACGAATTTACTATTGTTATAGGAGTTCGGAGTCACTCGTTCCAATATTTGTTGGAATACATTTTAGTTGCTTTCCTCTACTTGATTGGGTTCAATGCTGTTTAAGTATTTCAGTAGATTCTAATATCTTATGACATCGTTCGGAAAATCGGATTATTCATACTCTGCCTTGAATTTAGATTATGGTGCAGAAATTATGGGGTGCAATCACTGGATTTTGTTTCTTCCACTACTTAAGTAAATTCATGACTTTTCTTTTCTTTGCATTCATATTAATTAATTAGAATTTAATTCTAGCCATTTAATTCATTTACAAATTTAATTTATCAATGATGCTAGTTTCTACCCTATAGCAACGATTTCTGATTAGTTCAGTTTTAATCGATAAATTTGTATTAATTTATTTTTAAGCAACGAATTCATTTTATTCTATCTTTAATTACTTCATTTTTAATCCATGAATTTATATTAATTTAGCTTTAATCAACAAATTAATTTAAAGAAGAATTTTGTTTTTTAATCAATGAATTACGTTATTTTTTAAGCAAGGAATTATTTTAATTTTAATCAATAATCATTTTGTTCCTTAATCAAAGAATTATTTTAGTTTTAATCAAAGAATTACTTGATTTTTAATCAGTAAGTTATTTTGTTTTTAATCAATGGATTACTTTAGTTTTAATCAATAGTTACTTTAATTTTAATCCATGAATTATATTAATTTGAACCAATGAATTACTTTATCTTAATCAACAAATTACTTTTGTTTAATCAATGAAGTAATTTATTCCCCGTACCATTACTCTTTAATAAGCCTTAGGCGCATATTGTGTTTATGTTATATTTAATGAGTGCCCACTGGACTACTCGGTGTGATGATTTTGAGCAGTGTGTAATATAATTTTAGGTCGATTTTACAGAAATGAGAAACGAGGAAGCAGCCAAAAGACCTCTTCCTTATTTCTCGTTTCTTCTATACAGAAAACTATTGACGTTACGACCCCTGCGTTCCGCACGCTGGGTCTTCACGGGTACATATCATTGGCGATTCTCCACGCGCTTACACGAATCTGTACTATGTATATTTTACTAACTTGCGATTTGTGTTGGCTGTGGGCCGGAAAAATTTCGACAGTTTACTTTAGTTTATTAAAATATAAAAACGATTTATGAATAATAAATGTTTATTATCATATTAAAGACAAAATACAAAATTACTTGACCAACAAATAAAATCATGAAAACATAAAATTGCATCTCTCCCCACGCCGACATCCAAGCAGAGCTCTACCGAGGTTGCGAGGATATGACGTGGAGAGAGAGCTCCACAATAAAAAATTTCTCACCTAAAAGTTAGGCTTCGTAGTAGATTTTTAAACAATAATTCAAAATCAATGTTTGATTCAAAAATGGTGTTTGTTTCGAAAAACGGTTAAATTTAATGTGAAAATGATTCGGTATTTATACCTATTTTCTGTCCCTAACCTCGCGTGTTAAATTTGATGTAGTAAAACAAAATTCGACCTTGTTATTTTCTAGTGTATTCTAATCTTTAATTTTATTATTTTTCAATTTATTTTAATAATTTTTTTGTTTAGAATTTTTATTGAATTATTACTAATTCAAATTTTTTGACTTAAGTTTCGTTTTCATGAACTTTTATTAATTTATCAATTTTTGTCGAATTTGTTGGGTTTTCGTGTTATATTTGTGTTTGTATCGTGCGAATCTTGTTGCATTTTGTTATTATTTTATTTATTTTTATGTTTATTATTTTATATTTAGTTCTCTTTTTCCTCATATTTGGTAGGGTTTAATTGGTGTTTTAATAGGTTTTATTTTAAATTTGCTTGTTATATTTGCCTGTGTGTTACCGATCCATTTAAACATTTCTCAAAGCCGTTTGTGTTCTGGCCCAACAGTTATCTTGGTGATGGGTTTTTGTGCTGTATTACTGATGCCTTTAAACAATTTTCAAGGCTATTTGTGTTCTGGCCCAACATAAGTAATTAATCCAAATCGAAGCTATAATAATATTACCGTAGAATAAATCAATAATGGATAAATAGAATCAGAAAGAGGATTCTAATTCCGATAATAAGTTGCTATGGCGACGAGCAACTTTCAAAGGATGAAAAAATAGGTCATCATAAGAATTTGTGTGTATTAGTTCGACGATAGTAGACCAAGCGAGAGTAATACCAACAATATAGTGTTATTTTTATTTTTACACAATATTATTACAGTGATCAATCCTAATGTAATTACTAATTTAAGAATAACGACTTATGCTCTGTTTTAATATAGTTTTTATCGTTGAAATCAATAGTATCAATAGTATCAATTGTTGGCGATTTGACCCTTAATTTTATTACATCTTATCATTGCCATTTACCCTATCAATAATATCATTCGCTTTGATTATTTGCGTTATTACTATTATTATTATTATTATTATTATTATTATTATTATTATTATTATTATTATTATTATTATTATTATTATTATTATTATTATTATTATTATTATTATTATTATTATTATTATTATTATGATTATTATTATTATTATTGTTATTATTATCATATTATTACTATTATAGCAATAATTATTATTAGTACTATCATTGTCATGGTGATTATCATTAGTAATATTATTTTTGTTATTACTATTATTATTGTCACTATTATTAACATTTCAGTGGAAGTTACTGGTATCATAACGTGTTGTTATTTGTCTTGATTATTATTAATAATTATTATTATCTTTGTATATTCTCAAACCGTTTAACGAGGTCCTTAGAACGTTATTGTCGATGATATCATTGACACCCTTGATAATAATACCCTTGTCACTGCTCATTGTATAGAATACTTCAAACGTTCATAGAAAGTACGTTAAGATTAGACTTCAGTAGCACGGTATCGGATTGTCATGTGGATAATTTAGTTCTCCCGGTTATGAACATTGACTCATTTTTTTCGAGCAATATACTAGAGCTTGCAGTACCAATAACTCATTTACGAATAACGTTGACTTAAAATAAATGGGAATGGGATAAGAACCAGGATGTCCCAACAATGCTCCATCACATCGCCCAGGTGTCGTGGGTACGAGCATTGGTGTAGAAACCTTCCCAAAACTATCCCACGAGATAAATTACCGTCTCCATCATACCACCTTTCATCCAGATGATGCAATAGTACTGGGGTGTGTCACATCCAGCACATGCCACTTCCAGCACACACCCCCCTCCCGGGTAAAAATTTTCTGTGACAAAGACATTGACTCATTCAAGGTCATTGAATGACTCATCATATTTTTTTCAAGGTCATTTAAACAAAGACCGTGACTCATTAAAGGACATTGCATGGCTCATCATATTTTTTCAAGGTTATTTAAAGAAATATAATGACTCATCCAAGGTCAGTGGATGACTCGTCATATTTTTCAAGGTCATTCAAAAATTTCTCAAGGTCATATTATTTGGAAATTAAAAATTACTACTTATTTTTATAAGTAGCGTTTTAATTAATATTATTTTTTAATTTTTATTTTTATTCTATTACTTATTATATTACTATTTATTATTATTTTTTATTATTATTTATATTATTATTCTTCTTATTATTATTATTATTAATAATATTTTTATTACTATTACTATTATTATTACAAGTTTTATTAAAAGGTTTTATTATTATTATTATTATTATTATTATTATTATTATTATAATTATTGTTACAAGTTTTTATTAATAAACTCCTATGGCACATGTTCTTGTTACTCACACTCTCCTATTGCTCATGTTCTTATTATTCATCTACTCCTATTGATCATATCTTTATAAGTCATGTGCGTGTGATGTTTAATAATATTATTGATATGTAACAAAGACATTGAAAACATATATATATATATATATATATATATACTGTTAAATAATATTTACTCTCATAAAATGGCATTAGATATTTCAGAATCACATTTAAATCACACAGAGGTTTTATTTTATTTTTATTAATTGTATTAATCTTCTAAATTAAGATAAAAGAATTCAGTATTAAATGGAATCAGACATTTTTAATAATCGATAGACTATTGACAGAAACTTATGATTATTTATTACTATCAAAAATAAATAAGTCTTTAAACATCACAATATTCAAATTTCTCGTAGAATTATTCTGTTTCAAAAAGTCTCTAATGAAATTATCTAGTTATATATATTATTTCTAAATAATATAAATCCTACAGAAATTAATATACTCAATATATTCTGGATATGCATGGATTTCTGGTTTAGCAAATATCGAGATTTTGATAATGCAGAAAAAAATCGAAATAAAAATCAAGGATAAACTGGATGAAGTACAAAAACAATATCTTACATGTTCAAGTTGTTTAATTAATAAAGTCAATATTTTAAGATAAAATAAAGTGATTGATAAGATTCCAATTAAATTAACAACAAAAGGACCCGTAATCAAAGTGAGCGTGAATACCTTTTATAGTAGTTCGTGAACCCAAAGATTTTCGAGGGCATTAGCAGTCATGGTAATATTGTTGGGCCCGAACGTAAACGGCCTTGAAGAATGTTTAAATGGATCAGAAACACACATGCAAAAATAACATGCAATTTAAATAAACCTGGAAACACCAATTAAACCTTATAAAATATGAGAAAATAAGAGAATTAAATATAAAATAATAAACATAAAAATAAATCAAAATAATAACAAAATGCACCAAGATTCGCACGATACCTACACAAATACAACAAGAAAACACAACAAATTCGACAAAACTGAAAAATTAATAAAAGTTCATTAAAGTGAAATTTAAATTAAAAAATTTGAATTAGTAATAATTCAATAAAAATTCTAAATAAAAAATTATAAAAATAAATCAAAAAATATTAAAATTAAAGAATAGAATTTACTAGAAAATAACAAGGTCGAATTTTGTTTTACTGCATCAAATTTCACACGCGAGAAAAATGGGTATAAATACTGATCCATTTTCACATTTAACAAAACCGTTTTTCGAAACAAACCATTTTTCAAACCATTTTGAACACTAAACCATATTTTCAAATCTTGAAAAGTTATTTTCAGACTACTTTGGAAACCTTTTTTAGGTGAGAAATATTTATGGTGGAACCCTCTTTCCACGTCACGTCCCTGCATCTCAATGGAGCTCTGCTCGGCGTCGGCGTGGGGAGAGCGGTATTTATGCTATTTTATGCTAATTTTTACAAAGTTTGGAATGGTGAAAAGGGGTAATTATGTTATTGTCATTTATAATTAATAAATATTATTTACATAAATTATTTTATATGTTGTGATAAATTAAAATGTCGAAATTTTTCCGGCCCACAGCCGACACATAACGCAAGATAGTAAAATCTACACAGTACAGAGGCATGTAAGTGCGTGGAAAATCGCCAATGATATGTACCCGTGAGGACTCAGCGTGCGCAACGCAGCGGTCGTAACGTCAATATTCATCCCTATAGCTGAATTGAGGAATAAGGAAGAAGTCTCTGGCTGCTTCCTCGTTTCTCAGTTCTGTAAAATCGACCTAAAATCATATCACATACGGCTTAAAATCATCACACCGAGTAGTCCAGTGGGCACTCAATAAATATAAAGTAAACACAGATGCGCCTAGGATCTATTAAAGGGAAAGGGAACGGGGATAAATTAAACTGAAGTCGTTGATATAGCTAACCTGAATTAATAACTTGAATTTATTGGTGTACTAAATTGAATTTATATTTCGAAATAAAACTATAAAAATCATTAAATTAACCACTCAGTAACGTGATCGAATTATATTGTCGATTAAGACAATTTGATTTCAAATACATCATTGATTAAATTGAACTAAGTCGTTATTGGGTAAGAATAGGTAAACTATCAATTAAATTACTACAATTCGTGTTTATAAAATTGAAATAAGTTCTCCTTAATTAAATGAATATAATTGTTATTGAGAAAAGGAGTCAATGGACCGTTGAATAACCCTAATTAATTCAATGATTGACATTAGATTAAGTACAGCAAAGGTAGAAAATTCTTGGCTAACGGTCAAATAAATCCTTGAGGAAAGGAAAGTAAAGCTTCGACCCATTGAGTAAAACATTTACCTAATTTATCAAACTACCGTAGCCCATTACTTAGAGTAATTTATAAATTTTAAAGCAAAATCATTAATCCGAGTGAAAAAGTCAATATATAATCCTTGAGTTCAGCTAAAGCTACTATTGATAAAAACTCGCAGTAATTCGTCCATAGAATGAACCCTTAATTTGGATTAAAACAATTCCTCGAGCAAGAGAAAATAGACTCTATTGGTTAGAGACAAAAGTTTTCGTAATTAATGTAAGCTCATAGACCAAATAAGAAGCGATTATAGTTAGGAATCGAATAGGTGGTTGCTAAAATAGATTAATCGACACAATCAAACCAAATAAAATAGAGAAACAATCAGAAATTATATTGATGGTACATAAAGTGAATAGTCGTAAAATAACGTTAACATTTTATCAGCTGAAAGTAAGGCTTACCGACGGTAAAGAAATAAATTCCACAATGTGGTTTGGTCATTCCGTAAAATACTGAATAACAATCCAATAGGATAAGAGCCCACATATATTCGATAGCATCCATCATGAGATCTGCGCTAGTGTCTAGTAATTCTCTCTAAAACACATTGATAGATTTAAACAGCTAGAATGTTAACTTAGTAAAGCAATTCAACCCAATTGTGAAATCGAATCCGGTGAATTCAGTTAAGATCAAACCGATACATCCTGTAGTTGAAATCTCAATAAGCTAAACACCGGATACAGGCTGACTGAATTCGTCTATCGCCGCAAATCAATACATCCTGTTGGTAAACTCTCAATAAGCCAAACACCGGGTATGGACTTCCTGAATTAACTATCACCATTCGTACGAAAAGGTTGAATCACCAAATCGACCTTACAAGATTCATTTATCGATTCGACGCAACGTAGATAAATAAACACACGTATCCTTACAATAGTCCTAACCGATTGCAGGATGTCCGTGTAAATTAAACCTGTCATTAATAGGTTTCCCCAAAACGAACTTCTAAGCAAAATAGGCTACCTAATAAATTCACAGACAAATGCCTGTTTCACTTCAACTGCAAAGTATAGAAGAATTTAAAGGTAATACGACCTAGCCCTTGATAAATACACTATCCCATTTAAGATTATTAAAATTAAGCGGACAATTAATAAATTGATCTTTACTCCTCACACGCGAGTATTCGACCATGATGATTTATTTTTGAACAGGACATGCCGATCGAACGAACCATTGATCAAGCAGCCGACGAACAGAGGTCACCACAAAGGACAAAAATTTTCGGAAAAATTCAGCGACAGTGGCCCTATCCCGCCACCGGGAGGGCGCTAGGTCCAAATAACGACTCTGATGGGCTCAATAGACAACAGTACCCAGCTGCCGAGATATATTCCAACGCACAGGACCTCCTCACCCAATGGGAGCGGGTGCAGGAGCGGGTGGACTTGCAAGTAGTCAAGGCAAGGATATATCTCGCAAACGTGATGGATGACATCCTTGCCGGGCGGATCGCCGTCGCCTACCCACCACGCCCAGTTCGAGACACCAGGCGACCATATACCGTGGAAGCCCTCAAGCGAAGCCTAGAGAGGTATTGCCCAGACAAATGAAATAACAGGGACAACTAATGTAATAACTGATTAAAATAATTAGAAATTGGTGTTTTCTTCTCATGTAACTGGAATTAATTCGTGATTTGTTTAATGAAATCAATGATTACTTAACCTGACCAATCATAAATTGAAATGATCTATTTAATTACAGCGATGTCCTCCCTAAGAATCCTACAGACCGAATTGGACCACGCAAGACAAGCAAATGAGGAATTACTTGCCCAAGTTATTCAATTGAACCGCGAGATCCAACAAATTAAAGCAACCTGGAAGGAACCGGGGAAAGTGAAGACCTTGTACCACCGCCTGACCGCAGCACAGAAGGGCTGGACAGAGGAGCGGCAGCTCAACCAGAGCCTGCGTACGCAAATACGAGGGTTAGAAGTCGCTCTAGCAGTTTTTCGGGAGGGGGAAGCGGTAACGTACCCGCTCGTGTTCGCCCCGTCCCAGATGGTGCCAAAAAACCCTCAGCTAACAGATCAGTCTACTAATCAGCCCACAAATCGTCGGCCAGGACGCAAAGAGCGTGCTCGACGCCGAGCAGCCAACCCACCTCATTAACTCACATTGAATCCCTACATGTGTTGATTTCAATAAACTCGTAGTAGTTAGATCATTTCTCATAATAAGTATGCACAGGTGTTAATCGGAACACTTACAACCATCTCTCCACCTTCAATCATGAACACTACTACACGTGGGACAGAGCTAAGCGAGCACAAGTCTTCTATCGACAGCTCGTGAACCCGAGGATTGTCCGAGCAATTATAGTATTAGCAATAACACTCACTTTTTGCGGGCAGTCCACCACTTGAACACATTACCAACGTTGCCTAGCAACGGGTGCCAAGTGGATCAGCATCAATCTGTATGGCGTTACGGGGCAACCACCGGTTAGCTCAAACAATAATGAAACCCTGTAACCCACCAATATGGCTCACCTTTAACTAGAAACCACCCATTGGATTACATTTCCAACGTCATTTTTGACGGGTATCCAATGGTTATATCTCATGTGCACGCATCTGGTGGGATTCCCTTGAAAGTGGCCACGAAAATCTTATATCTTTTACCTATCAGGTGCCAAGCAATATTCATGTCTTACATCACTCACGTATTACCAAATTCGAGACTTTTAAGTAGATTGCCATATAAATGCAATAGCTTATCTTTCATAAAAATTAATGAAAATGCAATAATTTAGTATTCGGTTGACAAATAGCGTGAATACATACACATCAACTCATCGATTGAATGTTAATTACAACTGTATTTAACATTATTTTTTAATGTCTTAAAACTATATTTTTGAATTATTTAAATGTTGATTTGAATATTATTTGTTAAATGTTTTTGTAAAATTTTAATAAATTTATAAAATTAAAAATAATTTCTAAATAAATAAAGGCAAAAAATTAGAATGTATAACTAAAAATAAAAACATATTGTTTTAATATTCTTATTTTTTTTAATTTTTACCATGAGTGATGATAATGTTGCAATGATTGAAAGTGATAATGAACAAATGGAACTAGATGATAACGAACAAGGTAAAATTTGATGAGTAAATTTAATTTTTAAAAACTTTGAAATAGAATCAGAAGTTTTTAATCCCAAAAAACACAAAATTGATGAGGATACTGAGTTAGAAATGGATGAATCTGCTTATGTTTTGTATCATACATTAAAAGTTGAACATTCATGCTTAAGTTTCGATGTTATCCGTGATAATATGGGTACCGGAGAAGAAAGATCTGAAAAGTTCCCCTATACAGTTTATTCAATATCTGGCAGCCAAGCAACAGTTGGCCATAGCAATATTTTAACAGTCATGAAAATGAATAATTTGCAGAAACTAAAGCCAAAAGTCAATATAAAATATTTATTTAATAACTGGTAATTTTTCATTTAATTAGGAAAATTCCGAAAGTGACGAAGAATCGGACGACGAAGAAAGTGAAGACGAATTTTTAGACGATAAGAGTGAATTAACTCACGTCAATATTTTGCACAATGGTGCAGTTAATCGCGTTAGAACTCATCTAATGAATAACCCAGTAGCTGCGTCATGGTCAGATCTCGGGCAGGTAAGAAACAATTGATTTATGGAGTTTATATCAGAATTGTTTAGGTACATATATGGGATTTAAAAAATCAAATATGGGCAGTTAATGACAGCGCATATATGGCAGATTATATGGGTCGAAATGAAATCATCAAGCCTATTTATACCATTCGTAATCATTCATCTGAAGGATACGCCATGGATTGGTCTAGTTGTAAAATTGGTCAGTTAGCTTCAGGTGATAACGACGGTAAAATCTTTGTGACACATGCAAAGGAGCATGGGTTTGAAGTTATCAATCAACCACTATCCAAACACACTTCTTCCGTCGAAGACATTCAATGGTCTCCGAATCAGGATAATATTCTCATTAGTTGTTCTAGTGACAGAAGCATTTTAGTTTGGGATATCCGAGACATGAGGCACCACGTAGAGATGTCAGAAGCTCATACGAAGGATGTCAATGTAATTTCTTGGTCAAAGAATTGTGCCTTCTCTCTCGTATCAGGAGGAGATGAAGGAATTGTAAAGGTGTGGGATTTACGAATGTTCAAGAGCACAACCCAGCAAGCATATACCCATTTGTATGACGTGAGTGCTTTATAATAAATCATAACAGGATTTACCAGTGATTATTAGTACCATAAGGATTATCCAATCACATCGATCGAATGGTGTCCTCAATCGCAATATGTGTTTGCATGCAGTTCTGACGATGATCAGTTGACACTGTGGGATATCAGCATGGAGCAAGATGCCGAGGAGTTGCAAAGCTCAGATGAATTTCCAATTCACTTGCTGTTTAATCACATGGGACAGAAGGAAATCAAAGAGCTTCATTGGCATCCACAAATTCCCGGATTGTTGTTGAGTACTGCATTGGATGGAATGAACGTTTTCAAAACGATCAGCATTTGATTTTACGACCAAAATATATTTATTATCGCTATTCGCGTTTTTAATTAAAATTGTTAGAAATGATTGTTTAAATTCGTATTTCACTTATAAAATAAGCAATTCATAACTAACAAAATAAAATGCACTACTTATAAGTTCTACAATAAATAAAAAAAATTTAGATATATTTACATATACCCAAAACTATCACTGTGCAAAAGACTATGAAAAAGATGATATAAAAAATAAAAATTCTTTATTAAAAATAAGTTATAAATAAAGTATACACTGACAAAGGAATAGTGATAATTTACAAATAAATACTGACAGTTGCGTGTTAGGAAACGATGATAAATCCATACAAAAATGAATCTATACAATCTACCTCAAATGATTTATAAACACATTTATTCACATGGTATCATAACGTTGGTGGTTTGCGTAGTTTGCGGATTATAATTAGTATTCATATTTCCATCACGTCCCGACATGACTGAAAAAGACATTGAGTTGTTATTATTTTTAATATCTGAGTCGAATTGTGATTTAAGTTTTTTCAAAATTAGAGCACTGAAAGTAGATATCAAAAACAAAATTCCACTAAATAAGAAAGCAGGTTCTGCAGAATTCAGCAATACAGGAAAATAATCGCATAATATTCCTGCATTAAATATTAATTATAATTGGCGTTTTAATTACTATACCCGCCAGCACTGGACCAATTATTGTAGCTAGACCCTGAAATATTAGGAGAAAAGTAAAGGTTTTCGTTAAACTTTCTACTCCAAAAAGCTCAACAACAAGCATACTGCGAATTGATACAATCATAGCTAAATATATCAAGCGACATTTAAAATATTGATAATTCTAAAATTTAATTTTTAAAAGTTAATAATAAAAGTCAAAAACAATTTTGGCGGTTCATTTTTATTTAAAAATACAGCGACAATTTTTCTCTAACCTAATTCAACCCAACCTAACCTAACCTAGATAAATCTAGCTCAAATATACTTCTTAGCCATTTCTCATTTTATTTCCTAATTCGAAATCGTGATTCATCAAAACTGTTAAAGCAGAGAAATTAAAATCTTCTTGCATAAATTTATCGAATTAGTATTATCGCAATTATCTTAGTATTTGTGGAATTCATTATTATGTTGACCCAGACAAAACAATTTTATTATTAAGAATAATTTAATCTGTAAAAATTACTTTTGATTTGTAAGTAGATTATTTTATCAGAATCGAAAAATGTGAACCAGACTCAGACAAAATTTTATAATTGTAACGAGCTTTTGCATATTTGGCGAATAAAGGTAATTAAAGTTATGCCTAATTATTGCACTATCAGGAAATAAATGCCAATCAAAACCAACAAATCCAACAAACAATAATTAATTTGTCCGATTATTTTTTTTATATAAAAAAACTTGCATAAAAAAGTAAGCATTATTATTTCTGTGTTCATTTATTAAATAAGTAAAATTTTTCATCTAGATTACACGTAACTTTATTTTCTATTAAATTAAGTAATTACTACATCAAATTTGAACAAATTGAAATGCTTATGTTATAATTTACAACCTTGTTACAATGTATTTAAAATAAATAAACAATAATAATAGTAATATTACTAATTATTAAAATGTAATAAATTAAATAAAAAATATATTGGTTTTCGGAATACAAATTTTTATGAATGTCAGATTTTGTATTAAAGAGGTGTGGCAAAGTTAAGGATCTCCCATGCGGCACAAACTTCTACATGGCCACTGCAAGCAGAGGCGGATCTTGCGTGGGAGGATGCATACCACCTGCTTTTTCTACATAAAAATCATTACTAAATTATGAATGACGTAAGATGTGTCAGTGATGTTCTCAGACTTTATCCAACAAATGTTTGTGTCATCCCCGTATCTATAAAAGGTCGTATAAATTTACTTTATATATTATTATTAGTTTATATTATGGAATCTAACAAGCTTCCATGCAGAAAATTTAAGCAATGCACCCTGAAATTTGAACCTAAATCAAAGCCGAAGATTTATTAAAGTTGAAGCCACAACCGGTGATCTCTATCCAAAAAGACCAACATATTCAGAATTTTCCATCATTCTCCATTTCAGCAAAATAATGAGGATATTGTTAGACATGAGGAAAGTAATATCACGCAATATTCTTCTAATTTTAGACTTGGGAAGAAAGAAAGTAGTACTTTACAGCCAATTCTCTTGAAATATCCTGTTATACAAAATGCATGTTCTAAACATACAAAATCTTTTTTACCAACATGGTATTCCAGATTTGAATTTAATCCAGTATTAGACAATTCAATTTGTTTCTGCTGTCGTATTTTTAATCAAACACTTCGTGGTTCGACAGAAGACATATTCATCACAACAGCTGACCTAAAGCACTCGACCCATAACGCTCTAGTTTCATTAGATACAATTCGGGCAAATAGGTGACAAGTCAAGCGACGTGGGAAACATTGAAAACTACTCAACACGCTGATATCACAGTGGCCACACATATTAATCCATTACGTCAGCGTCTGAAATAAGAGAACAGAAATTATATGTTATGTTTACTTGAATTTGTCCATTTTAACGCGGCAAGAGATGAATCACAAGATTCTTTTAACAAGGTGAATTTTGCAAAATTTATTGAAATCCAGTTGCGAACCAATAAGATATTTAAGATTCAACAATGTATTCGAAAGAAATACAAGAACAATGTTGACTAATCTATCAAAACAATTTATGAAGAGCTAATAAGAACAACGGTCATGGTAACGAGAGAACAAATTCTCAATTAAATCGAAAGAGCAGGAATGATTTCTTTGTTGATAGAGGAAAGTTTGGACAATTCTGATAATGAAAAATTGAGTATATGCTTCAGATATGTTTATGACAACGATATCAACAAAAAATGCAAAGGTCACTCCTTTATCACGTAAAAAATACCCCACCACCATTACATTCGCTGAAAATTTCTCTTTGTGAATTTAGATGGAGTTTTTGATAGTTTTGACGTAATTCTACTTACTTTACAAGATCTTACAATAGTGCTAACAGAGATGAAACTGCAGGATTTTATCATCAACCTGCTATTCTTTCTGAACTCAAACGCTTTTGCTGTGCTTTAACAATCAGTGAGACCTTTTTGGAATGTGAAATGAAAAGGACTAAGTAGAATATGGAAATTAGAAAACCAATCGACATGTCATTTATTCCCAATCTGAACAAGCTAGATCAAGTAGCCAAGACGAATCATATTTCAACAGCTACTTAGGAGAGGAATTTTTCGAATTTAAATCGTATTATGACATTTGCACATTCCAGCACGGCAACTAAACGAGCAAGTGATTTAGTATTGATGGCTTTCGAAAAAAAATTATGATGTTCAAGAGAAAGGTCAAATTATAGAAAAGTGGGCTTCTCCACACACGAATTTTACTTTTTTAATTAAAAGATTTAGAGGCCTCATGTTTTTATAGCCGTTTATAGAATGTTTCTGTGATTTAATGAACTTGTTTTAAATTGGAAGTATCAAAAGGGTGCGTTTCATAATCCCTTCTAAAAGGTATATCTTTATTAGGTATTGCAAAAAATTGTTATACACAAATATTTCTTTTTTATTAAAATAAATTCAAAACTTGAAAAGGTTTTTGTGCAAGGTAAGCCATATTTTTCTCAACAATGTCAGCCTTTTGGGATTAATATTTGGAGCATATTTCAATCATTGTAAAACTATGACTTTGACTGGAAAAATTAGCAGCCGCCCCAAATTTTTCAGTTGGGATCTTCCTGACTGCAAACTAAATAACTTTTGATAGCTTCATAAAATTGCATTAAATTTTTGATTTAGTCTCAATAAAAATAATTTGAATAACATACGTGTTATATAGTAATCAAATGTAATTTATTTAGACACTTAAGATTAATTTTTACAAAAATAGAGAAATCATCAAAATTTTCCACATAAAAAACTCACCTATACAAAATCCATAGACAAAAGCCAGAATAATAACCAAACTGACATGAATTAATCGAAAATAAGGCATCAACAATATTGACACACTTGAGAACCCAAGAAAAAAAACTGTCAAATTAGCACCATTGGCTTGTTGATATTTTAAAGCCCAGCCTTAATGATTCAAACAACAAAAATGAATTTTTTTTTAAATAGAATTCTAATATTAAAAAATGAATATATTTTTCACATTAAACTTTTAAAATTTTTCCATGAATTATATCAAGCACCTTTTATATCATGGGACGCAAAAGTTTAAAAGCATGCTTTAAAGTAATGTTCGTTGTCAAATAAAACAATAAAATAAAATTTCTTTGATAGAGGCACCTCATGATTCTTTAGTTATTGAAACTATTTGTAAAAAACTATTTTGAAAACGACTTCTGTCTATTTTAATATTAAATATTCTTTAAATTATAATACTATGGAATGTTTTTAAAAGTTATAGCCTGTTATGAATGATGATTATAAAATTGCTAAGAACAGAAAGTGAAACTATAATTTTTGAGATTTTACCAAATGAGGCTTTGAAAAATACCATTGTAAACTTACAGAAACGTCAATATTTTTCGATTTCAACAGATGCAAATTACAAGAGAAATGGTAAATGTTCTCCGTGCATCATATTCCTCCGTAATTTACTCGATTTCCCAGAAAGTAATAATGACATAGCCGATAAAAGAACAAAAGAGCCTTGCGAAACGTTGCAAAGACACAGCTGTCTTAAAATGAAAAAATATCTAAAACCGTGAAGGAGGTAATGTTTCCTCTAAAATTATGAAAATGAGAATATACAAACGAAATTAAATTTATTCATTGAATTATCACATTTTCCTGAGATCATTTAGACAAATCCAGCTCGTAATGATTAAGATCAGTCTTTACCAGCTGTATTTCACAACTTCCTTGAATATGACATTCATCACATTAAAATAAGCAATTGGAAAATCCCCAGATTAAAGTTTCTATAATGTTAATCCTTAGTCTACAGAAATGTTTCTCACGAGGGAGCCACTCGTATAATATTCTTCCGTAATTTACTCGATTTTCCAGATAGTAATAATGACATAGCCGATAAAAGAACAAAAGAGCCTTGCGAAACATTGGAAAGACAAAAAATATTCATATCTAACTACGGAAAGTCTTTTTGGCTACACCCCCGTTCTACTGTTTTTATTAAAACTGGTATTTCTAGTGCAACATTTAATTAAAACATATAACTTTATATAAATTTCATTTAATAAATAACAAATGAATTGAAAACCAAATAATATTAAGTTATATAAATGTTAAAAAGACCTATCATAATTTAATAAAGCAATATTTAAAAATAATCATGAAGTAAAAGCTTATTTAAAATTACAAATCATACCTTTTTCGATATACAATGCTGAAATAAAAATTATACAATTAAAATTAATTTTTACAAAAATGAATAAATTGAAATTTTTTTCTATGATTTAATAATGACTTAATGTACACATTTAATTGGAATTTTGACAATAAGTCTAGAATCTGAAAGAGGATTTACCTCGGGCGGATAATTTACACTAAATCATATTGAAATAAAAAGCAAAGTTGCCAACGCTGTGAGAGATAAAAATAAAGTATATAATGCTTAGCAATAATAACACAAAAGCTAAAACCATTGTCTCAATTCTATGGAGCGATATGAAACAAGACGAAGTTTATCACTGGATATGAGTACGAATAAAATTACCTTGGTATGGCGCATTTCATTGTAAAGCAGCTATTCGTACACATGAATAAATAAAACTTTATTGAAAGCCCGAAAAATTATCGCAACACCAACACTTACAATGTCGCACAAATGTCATTTTGTCCACTTATTGAATCATTTAACATGCAAAAAACAATTATTTATTAAAAATCCTAAGCATTTATGAGATTTATTATTTTATCGTGATAATTTACGACACGCGGATCACATCCAGAACGGGCTTAACCAGTTACATGGAGCTTTGAGTTATTTATTTTTTTGAATATTACATAACTTTTATTATCATAATAAATAAATTTATTAAATTTTTTTTTATTATGTTTTGTTTTTCTTTGTATCGAATTTATATTAAACAATATTTATCGATGGTAATTTTAGAAGTGTATCAAATTTATGTACTGATTGTGATATTATCGAATTATATTAACATTTAGAATCATGTCACTTGATTTAATTGTTTGAAATATCCTAATAAATTATTTTCACCAACAAATAACAGAAATAAATAAAAAACGTTTTTTCAAAAAGAATAATTGACAATGGATTAGTTTTGAAATGAGTTCAAAACAAAATTAGCTGTCAAATTTATTGCTGTTAAGAATAATATTGTAAAACGCATAACGAAACAAAACACAATATGGGAATTTACCACTGTACAACTAAGTGATATTTAAAGAAATATGTCACAATAAAAAAACATAATAACCAAAAAATTGAATGAGAAAGAAAATTTTCCGTGCAACGCACCCTTAAGCTTCGCTCTGCAAACTATAGAATATATCTTACCCGAACAAATAGATCTATTTTAAAATATTTTACTATTGCGAAATACAATTACTCGTCCTATCTAGCATATATATCAGCAAAAAATATTTTCATACCAAGAAAAGACAAAACTGCAAAATTCAAAGGTTTTACTTTCCACGAAAACACAAATATCAGTGATAACGCAAAATTACTGATATAGAGATGGAACAAACACAGGAAATGATTGCTGTTTCAAATATTGCGTCAGATTTATTTGATAAACTCACGAAAACTTTTTTTAAAATCTGGATCTGCTATGGAACGAAAAAGTTAAAGTAACTACTGATAGAGCAAAGAACATGAGTAGAGCAGACACCGGCTTAATTGGACAAATGAACAATCACACGCTGAAACTCAATTGTATTTCATTATTTTGTAGTAAATAAATAAAATCGATTGACAATTTAAAAAATTTTTAAAATCCACAGAAGCAGAATACATGAACGCGCTATAACATACCGATGTCAGATGGCTTTGCTGAGATGTCATATTGGTACGTCTTTTTAACTTGCGATCTGAATATCATTAATGAATGAAACAATCAAAATTGAATACAGAGTAGTAAATTATTGAATAATTAAAACAAATTATATCTGAAATTTATTACTTAAGTGTAAATTACCCGAAATATTGTATTTATTTGTTAAAATTTTCAAATATAGAGTTTAAAATGCTGTATTGAACTTGACCTATTAAATAGTATGAACTTGATGGAGAGGAGTTCATAATATGCTACTGATAAATAATCAAATTTATGTTAAATTTTAAAATATAACTCAAGAGAATAATTTTTTTAATCCTTTTTATTATTAACCCTTTCAGTCCCATTGTGTCATATATGTCCCAGTGGTATTACCACGTGGAATGTATTTGTCCAGTAGTATTATTATAAGTAAAATGCGTTTTTTCCCAGAAATATGTCCCGAGCACTTAAAATACTCCCCACTTCAAAAAATTAAGCTATTTTAACTTAAGAAACAAATTGGGATTGAAAGGGTTAAATGAAGATAAATTTTTGTAATTATAAAAAAATAAAATATCTCACTTGCTACTAATCTTCCAACGATATTTGAACAACCCAAAGCAAACAATGCTCGAGATGTCCAAACAATTGATTCATCACACAGCAAAAGTGGTACAAAAAAAAACGGAACAAAAAATCCTAAAACCAAAATTATGATTATAGTTGTAATAATAAAAATAATAATATTATTATTTAAACCAATATTATTTGCGAAATGTTCATGAGAAGTCGTAACAGATACAAATATAATACTAAAAAAGATTTAAATCATTCAAATATTCATTCGCTTAAATTCATTTAAAATTTATTAATTTTAATATTAATCAGCTATAAAATAACTTTCATAAATATTTTATAATTACAAAAATTTATATTTTTAAAATACTTACTTTAATATTTTCTACAAAATTTGACTATGAATCAGATTTATTTATTGTATTCACGATTTTCGGCACAGCCCTTTTCAAGTGACTTCCATAAAATAAATCTGATTCATAGTCAAATCTTGTAGAAAATATAATGTCATTTATAAATAAAAAAAATAAATCAGAGGTGAAAATCAAAAAAGACCTTATAATATTTAATATCTTTATCAATATTTTTATTTATTTAAAACAAATTTTCGGTACAGATAATTGCGAGAGTTTATTAAATAGAATGCAAAAAAATCGTTTGCGTTTCCTTGAAGTAGAACAAAAAATAGTCACAGTGAAAGACGTCAAATGTTGGGGATTTGCTAAGTTATCATATTAAAGATGCAGAGTTAATTAAATATGGATAAATGAAAACAGTAATTCAATGTTGGAACTCCGTCAATTCTTTATTAATGCCCAAAATCCATCCAGTTCAACCAACTTATTTCAGACCAAATCAAAAGACAAGAAACATTAGGAAATTTCAAAATGCACTTTCTGTATAAAAGTTACCCTAAAAACTTTCGACAAAAACATTTTCTAAATTACTCAAACACAATGATAAATCTATTAATAAAAATAAAATTATTTTTTCTGACTTTTCAATTCTGATAAAATAATCTACTTACAAATTAAATATCCATAATAATAAAATCGATTTGCCTGAGTTACGGTCAAGATAATACCGAATTCCACAAAAAACCAATACTGATAATTAATTGGACAAATTTATTCAAGATTTTAATTTCCCAGCTTTAACAATTAGTGATGAATCACGATTTCGAATTTCGAAATAAGATGAGAAATGATTGTAAGAAGTATGTTTGAGCTAGATTTTGCTTGGTTAGGTTAGAGAAAATTTGCCGCTGGCTTTTTAAAATAACAAAGGTTTGTCCAAATTGTTTTGACGGGTTTTCGGTTAGTCTATAATATATTTCCATTCCAATTCTTTAAACACGTTACATAAAATAAAATCAGAAACGTTATTCACAACATAACTTTCCTGTCAGCATCTGCATAACTTTCATCATCTATGCCTCTTTCAAATCACAAATTAGAAAATCTTCAATAAACTGAAGTATTTTGCCACAAGTTATTCTACAAGATAATTTTTCGAAAAAATATTGCTTTTAAATCGAATTGTCTAAATTTCTGTGTTCAACTTAATGAACATATTAAAAAAACAAAACCAGAAATTACCATGAAAAATAACATAATGTGTCTCCATCCATTTACGAAAATAAATGTCAACTTTTACAAGCAAGTTTATTATCTAATAAAATTAATTTAAAATAATATGTTTTTGTTTATATTTGAGTAAATAAATTAAAATTCGTCAATAAAAATTTGAAGTGCCGAAAAAGTGTGTCAAATAAATAAAAATAGATCAATGGTGATAAGAATAAAATATCTAACTGATAATGATTAAAGTGATAGCTAAGCTAAATGTAAATTAGCAAAGTGAAATCGGGTTATGAAATAAAGATTACCCAACATCATTGCAATACTTGATAAAGTCAACATCTGAAAAGCACAACTCCTCAAAATACTGAAATCAAAAATATCTGATATCCAACTTGCCCGTTTATCTGAAGGAAAATTATTTTGAGGTAAATCATTATACTCGACATCCAATTTATTTGAGTCATTCTAGTGCACAAATTATTAACATAAATAAAATAACGTTTTCCCTTACCATTGTTGGACAGCTATAAGGACAAGCTGGAAGGTTCTATAATTATAATGAATATAATTATTTAAAATTTCAAATGATAATATAAAAAAAATATTTAAAGTATCAGTTTAGGAGCAAAATACTTTTTTCATTATATATGATATCAATATTTTAATAAAGCTAACAGAGGAAAAATTGCGTTATTCCAAAATACCGAAAAAATGATTTTCCTAATGAGCTTCGTCAACTAATTGATGAAAAAAACCCATAAGTTTATAAAGTCAGAGCTGAGTAAAGCATTTTAAAGAAATCAAGAATGTTTAATAAAGGATGTTGACAACTTAGGATTGAAAACATCAAGGATAATAGTATGAGAAATTTTAAAAGTGATATCATTTAATTATAAGAATATTTCGATAAAATGGTTTTTTATGAAATCAAAAAAGCAAAACTAGTAGATGCAGCAAAAGTAAATTTAATCGTATGGCAAAAATGAAAAATATTGTCCTTTACAAATAAAGTTATTACATTCTATACGTAATTAGCTCACTCTATTGTGGAATTGAAAATTGCAAACATTCTAAGAATAAAGATATGGCACTTCAATCAAATGGGTTTATGGTATGGGCGATGATAATGCATAATGGATTATTATTGCACCAAGTCAAGTTTCGGTAAAATATACGAGGAAAAACAAAAAAAGTTTGAAAAATTTTATTGCTAAATCTTAAATACAAAATTATGTTACAGTATCAAAACTGAAACCATTTTCAAACATAACAATAAAAATGGCCATCACACTGTACCAATATAAACATTAATGAAAATATTTACACTATTACTTAAATACATCATGTTTCAGATTATTAATATTTTCCTATTTACTATATAATAATGATAATAATTTCAATTTAAAATTTTAAGTAATAAAGTTGAAAAGTCTGTATATTACAATATTCTAAGAAATGAAAGAACAATATATCAGAGATATATTAATGGCTCACACTTTGATAAGAATCTAATGAAATTATTACTTCAAATATGCCATAAAATCTAAAAACGTATTCGTTAGTAAAGAAGACCAAATCTTGAAAGTACCATTGTCATAAATTGGATCAAACTTTCAACTAAAATCGTTATAAACAATGGATCATGAAAATTCTCAGCTTCATTAGACAATATTACCAATTACAAAACAAAACAATGTCAGTAGTAATTAAAACAAATTTTTATTTTCATTGATTTGAGCACCAAAAATATGACGATTGTACCGAACACTAAGTGAATAAGAGTATTTAAAAACGTAACTAAAATAAATGATTCTCAAAGAAATTAGCAAAATAAAGTATTAGATAAAAGCTATTATTTCCTAGAAAATAAGAGTAAAAGAATTATACAAAAAATATAATAAAATACAAAAAGATGAAAATTAAAATATATTATTTAGATAATCCTTGAAAAAAGGAAATCAACACTTAAGTATTAAAAATACTTCACAAGACTACTAACAATTAAGTATTTGACTAATGTTACTGCAAAAATGAAGTAAAAATTTCATTTTTGTTTATACCACAGATGTTTATTTACAGCAAGAGGTTTACCATAAAATAATAAAACAACCAAATCCCCAATTCTGAAACGAACTCAAAACCTTAAATTATACAGTTCTTGACACATGTGTTTTTCCGAATAAACGCGAATGGGCATATTGATGATTATTCTATAGAAAATCATCTCTCTAAATAAAATATTTCTTTAAAGGATGTAGACAAGAGAAATAATTTTAACATTTTGTGCAGTCTCTAAGAAAAATAACAGATTATTTTAATAGTTTGGTAGAGTATCATTATATTTAGTCAATTTTTCCTGAATTTTATTCATTTAACTAATTTCAACCAATAAAATTCTTATATATTTATAGTAATTTCAAGTCTAAATATCTAATTAAAGTAATTGTTTTTGTCATTTATTAAGTACTTTTATTTTTTTTTTTACATAAAAAAACAATAAAGATGCTTCATAATATTTTGGAATATCAACAATAAATAAAATATATTCAATCATTTATTTAAACCAGGCATGTCAAAGTGACAACTCCAAATTTCATTTTTGGGGTCCTGAATTTATAATATGACCAAGCAACACGTTAACACAAAATAAGCTTAATTTTTACATATAAATATTTTAGAATCCAAATATCTTTTGTCATTTTGACAATTTTAAATTCTCGTGCTCTATGATAAAACGAAAAGTTTATTTACCAAAAAAAGAAAATATTTGTTATAGACTTAAAATTATCAATGAAACATGTCTATAGGAATTAACTACAGTGTACCAACGCCCTTAAATAATGAATTTTTAATTGAGCAAAATGATTTCTCATAAAGTCATTTTAAGACTTCAAAATATATATATGTTGCGTCATATATTTTTATTAATTTGCAAATCATTTTTTACTAACACACTTCAGAGCATAATATATAATTCTTTTAATTTCTTTCCAAACAAACTCAAAACAAATTTAAGTCAGAACTGTAAGCCGGCCAATTTACAGTTTTTTCTACTAATTAAATAACTATTCGTTACCAATTTGTACTATTACTCCATTCGTCTTCTTGAATAATAAGCTCATTTTAAAAGGTTTACCGGATCACTGGAGCCATTTCGATCTCTAGCAAATTGAGATATTTTTAAAATTTAAATTTCCATCCATTTTTTTAATGAACAAGCCACTATAAAACCATAAATGAGGAGACTCAAACTCAAATAAGTGTAAATTTCTTACCAGTAATTCAAAAGGATTAGCATATGTCCATCTAAAAGAACAATCACGCAAAACCGTAACAATCAAAGACCGTAACATCTATTCAAATATTATCCAATAAACTAATCAAGAACTCAATTATTTTTACAATATGCAATTGAATAAATATAATTTTTGAGTCGAGGACAAAAAGCCCACGGAATATTTTGCGATATTCAAACTTTAAAATTTCGTTGTTAAAATTGCAAATTTTGAAAAACTGAATTTGCATTAACCTTTCTAGATTCAATAATTACTACAATTGAAGAATCTTTTTCAAATCAGACTGTTTGGGATTAATTTTTCCTTCATTGTAGTTTTTATTAATAAAATAAATTCATTAATTTCATAAAATAGATAAATAAATTCTGACTTTCATTTCATTCAATGCTCGCTTTCTTTAATGAATATTTTAAGTTAATTGTTTTAGGGAAATTTGCCAATATATATTTGTGATGTAACCACTAGATTTTAAAATATAATAATAATGGAAGATCAAAAAGGGAAGCTAGAAAATAAGAAATATATTTCAATAAAGGTAGGAAGAGTGATTTTCCTGTTTGCAGTAGAGGAACTAGTTTAGAATTCGAAATGCACAGTTAATTTATTTTATTATTAAAAAAAATTAATTTTATAACAAATAAATAGTGATATTTTAAATTTAACATTAAATTATTCTAAATAAATAAAAATTCCAAGAACCCAAATAATAAAAATCTCAACATTCAATACGAAAACAACTAAAATAAATAATTTAACTATAAGAAATCACAATATAAAAAAAGAATTATATAAAATAAAAAATTGATTTCATTTAGATAAATTTATCATATTCGACACCCTAGACAAAATCTAGGAAATCATTAGTTATAATGTCTGAGAATGAAAATGAAGCATATAAAATATTTATAACGCTTAATAATAATAATAATAATAATAATAATAATTACAGAAATGAAAATTTAAATTTGAACTCTATCTCAAAACTAAAATAGAAAAGTTTACGAATTAATATAAAAAATCTGAGAATAAAAACTAATACACAAAATTGTAATAAAAAAAGATTAATACAAAACATGTTTTGTTTCTCACTTAATAATTCTACAATTAATAAAATTAACACACGAAATAATGAAAGAAATTGGACGAACTTTGAAGGGTTTTTGTAACATTTTTACAATTCTTTAGACACAGTTTAAATTTTTATAACTTGTCCCTTTGGATTGTATTAAGGTTTTTATAGCAAAAATTTGAAAAGTAACGCTCATAACCTTACATTAAAGAACACATTTTCAACAATACAAACAACTGATTTTATCATAGCTAACTTACAAATAAACTCAACAATTTTATTGAAATTATAAATAAATAGTGTTTTACTGACTTATAGTGCAATTACAGTCAATTCTCTACTTCAGCCATTTATAATAAAACATAAATGTATGAAAAACTAGAAAATATTGTCGAACAAAAGACCGATAATTCAATGTGCAACGATAATAAAAAATGAATGTAATTATTGTTAACAAAATGCAAATAAATATGTTATAGCTGACTTCAATAAAGCAGAAAGCCAATATTTCAAACGTTTGATTTATGGTGAAGGGTGTCACTGAAGATTAAATAGAAATTCCATATTTATACTTATAAGTGTCAACAAAATTATGTATATGAATTAATTTCATAAAATATAAAAAAATTACATTTTGTTTAAAATTACTTAAAGAGAGGTAACGACTATTCAGAGTAGGATTTCTGTTATTTAGAAATTGAGACAATGATCCAGTGAAATATAAGTCTTTTCTGTTTATAGGACGATCGAGTTCTTTCAAAATTTCGGCATGGACAAACTTTTTGATATCATGAGGTAATTCTAATGACACTTTAAAAGATATTTGATCTGAATTGGCGTCAGTATTTGGCGTCAATGTTTGAGGTTTATTGGACTGAGAACTGAAGGAAGACTGACTAACCGATAATTCATTGCATTTTACACAATCCGTGACTTCATTTATAAGAGTTGTTGATCCAACCTGTACATTAATTCAAAAAAATAATTATATATGAAACAACACAAACTCATAGAAAAGGAAAACATTTTTAAAACCTTATTCTCTGTAATTTTATATACTATCAAATCATGGTTAATTGTTTATTTCATAAAATTATGGTTATCCATGGTCAAAATTAAAGTTCTTCGACTCGTATAGAGATAAAAAAGCTAATAGAACCAAATGTTAAAACAAAAAAGGTTTTATTTTTCCACTATTCCCATTAACATTTAAGAACCATGCACTTGTGGTTTACATTAGATTTAAACACCATTTCGAATAAATCGACATGAGATATATTTTTGGGTTAGACTACTGAACCCAACATATTTGTGATAGGAAGTGTTTTAACGGGTTTTCTATTCACTCCTTAAATTCTTATCTAGTATGGGAAATTTAGAGGATCAAAAGTTTCTAATGTTTTTCCTAAGTCATTTCTCATCCCTCCAAAGTTTTACATTTTCAAAATTGTTGAATGAACTTGGCACACAACCTTGTGATTTTAATTTTGGATATTGCTTCTCATCCTTATGTTTCTTAAAACGGTTGACAAGTTCCATACATGTTTTCCTAAAAAGTAGAAAACAAATTACACCTAATAAATCAACAACCATATTCACATTATCATCCGTCAATAATGATACAGTTTATTTCTAAGTGCTCAACAGTATACTGGCAGCGTATTATATTCAATGGGTTATCCATTAATCTGTAAGTTTGAATAAAAACTTTTTAAACAACTGAAAAAAAGATTTGTCATCAAAGATATTTCCACCGATCTTTATGGCCTTCCTCCATCTTTATAAAAGAACTGGCATTTAATTGAAGAGGCTATCCATTTTTGTTACTAGAAATGAGTTATTTTCAATTAAATATTCGATTGTCAAAAATCAATGTTAGCCAATTTCTGCAATGTTTATTTATAAAATGAAATATCAAATATTTCGACTAAAAATCAGTCTTGATCACTCATAATCAAAATTTAACTAGACTTTCGCTTTCTTCTCTTTTCTGATTGATATTTTCTTTTACTCAACGGTATTCAACAAATAATTTTATTTAAAAAAATTTCCAAAATCTTCAAATTCGATTTATCAACATTATAAATTTAATAGATCCGAATAACAATTTTAAATTTTATAAAAATCAGAAAATATTTATCCAGGCTTAGTAAAACATTTTAAATATTTAAAAATCGAATTTGCACTTCAGAAAAATGCAAATAAATATATACAAATTTTACTATTCTTATTTAATTTTGGATTTTCGACATTTTACCTTGGGTTTGTTTTTATAAACTTTTAAATCATTTTTTGTCGATGACTGAATGCAGTTGAGTGAAAGAAAATATCAATCAGAAAGCGAAAGTGTAGTTAAATTTTGATTATGAGTGATCATATTTTATTTTATGAATAAATATTACGGAAGTTGGCTAACATTGTTATTTATTTGAATTTTATTTAATTATTAATATTATTATTATAAAACATCAGTCAATTTCGTTTCTCACGTCTATGTGCGCGATTGTAGTTGCTTGATTATTTGAGTTCGCAGACAGACGCGAAGCAACGGTAATTTATGATAATTTTTATAGTAATATGGGTTTTTGTAAATTTTTTAATTGTGGAATTAATTGTAAAATTTTGAAATTTAATGATTTATATTGAAATTTAATACGATAAACACCAACAATACTAATTTCGATGCCAAACGACTAATAGGAATAACTAATAAAAATACAATGAACATGACAGAATTTATCCAATTATTATTATAATATAAATTTATATGTTATAAATTATGACTTACGTATATGTTATGACTTATTTAAAATCAAATTATTATTAATTATAATTTCGGGAGTTAATGAATTAAAATCTTCTCTAACAAATAAACACTTAACGAATTAACACACTATTTGACAAAATAAATTAAAGTTAAAAAAATACATAATAAACAAAAGAAGTATTAGAAAGAAAATAAAATTGAAACATAAAAGAATACTGAGGATAAATCTTTAAAATAACTACGAAGCCCTCTTTATCGGACTAACTTTTCCCGGTGTTTCATCAAAAAATTATACAAAATTTGCAAACCAATTTAAATTATTTATGGAAATAATCTTAATTAAAATATTGTGTGGTAACATCTATCAATTCTTTTGGAAAACAACTTGCTGTATTTGACTTGCCTGGTAATAGAATAAAAATTACATTTATCTATTTGGCGATTTCAACCGATCTTTATGGCCTTTCTCCATCTTTATAAAAGAACTGGAATTTAATTGAAGAGGCTATCCATTTTTGTTACTGGAAATGAGTTATTTTTAATTAAATATTCGATTGTCAAGATACTAAACAGTTTTATTATAAAATTTATAATTCTAATACTGCTGATTTCACGGATATACTCGCTATGCTTTCTTCACAAGCTCGTTTGACCTCCTCAACGAGGCCTTCTCAAATATGTTACACAGACCGCAAACTTAACTTTCTTTCTTTTTCAGAGACTACGTAACGGGCTCTGGAATATTTTCTTATTTTGCTGCCGCTTTGGAAGGAATGTAATCTACCCTATGACCGTAGGATTCAGTCTTTAAAGTCTCAGATTAGCCCAAACATTTTATACGTTCATCACATATATACTTAGCGCTTATGACTGATATATTTGTCATGCCTGAAGTTCTAAATGGCTAGGGCTTATGAAAAACATATTAACTCTATACTAATCTCAATTATTCACTCTGTACTTGACGATTATGTTCGCTTAGCGCAGTTGTGACCTAAACAAATGAAGTGAAAAAAGAATTTTAAAAGATTACTAAATTGCACATGTATATACTCGAGCGACAAAATCTAGAAGCAATTGCACTTTCAATAAGCTAAAAGTTGCAATCAAATTAATTATTTTATAATTATTAGCGTATGCAAATAGAAATGAGTATCTGTACGATATACAAATGGAAAAGTTGAACAACTAAAAGGGTGAATTTCTAAAGTTTCTCGGATAAAATTAGCTCTCGAGACATGAATTTCGCTGAAGTTTAATGAGCTTTATTAATGGCATAGTACCACGGAAGCTACCTCAAGTTAATAAAAGGAGAGAAATTTTAAACAGTCATTTACCTTTATTGAGTTTAATATCGTTTAAATTGGATTATACTTCATTGAAATTAGGTTAATGTTTTCAAAATTAAATATGAAAGATGCTTTCGAAAATTTTTTTATTCAGATTTTATTATTTTTTTTGATTTTTTATGTATGACTTGTACCAATATTTGAGGTAAGTATGAATAATTTCCCATAACTATATTTCAACACCTGATATAATACTAATACTAAATATCGTGATTAATAATTCTTGTCTAAAATCAACAAACAATAAATTACCTTGAAAGAAATTGCCAAGTGATTAGAATCAGAATTTTCATCTCTACCAATATTTTTCTATAAATAATAAAAAAACTCTAAAATTCCTTTAGAGAATAGCAATACTTGTCTGGCAACATACTCCTTAACGAGAGATATAGGTATATCCTCAATTGGATTTTCGTTATTTGAAAACATTTCAGAAATTGAATTTGCGGACTACAGAATAGAAAAAAAACCAATTAATAAAGATAACTATATATATATATAATTGGCCAGCGTTTTGTTTCAATTCAAAAAATCATTAGGACAGAACAGAGGGTAAAATTTAACGATACGAGGATGCTTTACTGGTCTGATGCTGGCCTAATTTTACGAATTTCTACAATTATCCTATCAAAGAACGAATACTAGCAGTTTTTCTATTGAAAATATACCAAAAAATTCAAAGTATGAGAAGATGTTCAAAGGTTGTCTCGATAAAATTAAAAGACCAATCTTAAAAGCTGATTTGAGGTTTTTCAAAAAATATTACATTAAATTCATTTATTTGTTATTATTCTTTTTATTATATAAAAAATTATTTAAATAACTTTGAGTTTAAAAAATTACTAATCTACTGTTACATAATTACCTAAATTTATTTAATTTGACTTAATATAAATGTACCTAACAATATGCGAAATTTCTCACCATATAGCATCACTGGAACATATATCGGCCGTTAATATTTAATAGGTACATAACTTGTAAGTAATATCTCCACTCAAAAAATAAGCTGCTCGAGATCAGGGTTTGTCGATCCATTTTAACAGAAACAGAAAAACAACTTTTTTTACAGTAAAGTCTACTTCGTATTTTGGATTCTTAAAATAACAAAATTGGATAATATTTAGTTACGCTTTTGTTTAAGTTCCTCTTAATTAAAGTCCTTAAAAAAGTATTTTCAGTGAGTTAAAACAAAACATTTGAAGGTAAATAATCCTTCTTTGAAATGTTAGATCCTTTTGAATATTTTAAACGAAAGAATCCTATTACACAAGCAATTAAAGCAATTTGTAGTCGTTGCAATAAAACTATGAAGTGCTCGAGAGGTTCAACGACAACTTTAAAAGGTTATGTAAAAATTAATCAATACATTAATTACGGTGCACCCCCCACAAAAAAAAGAAACTGAGAAGCCAGAAATTTAAGAAAAGAAAGCTAAGATTCAGGAAATTAAGCAAAAACTGTAAAAGGCACTAAGTCAAGTATGATAATTAAATGCATTTGCATTCTTGAAATTATATTACCAAAGAAGTAGTTTGTGTTATTGATATAATATATGAAAATATGTAAAAACAAATGAATTAAAGTTATAACATACATATAACAATAACATTGATTTAAATAAATATGCCACTTGAACATAACATAACTTATACAACTATATATTTTGACAAATTCGCTATTATCATCAAGTAAAATTTAAATAAAAACTATATGGTTTTTTAAACTGCTTATTCAAACAAACTATTTCATTTATTTTTAAAAAAATATGAATTTAATTTTTAAAAACATTTAATATTTTTTTACATTCTTTAATAATATAATTTTATACATATTTCGTTCCATTTACCATTTCAGAAACAACAATACAAATTAATCAATACATATTAATCAATTCCTTTAGTTAACAGTGATCAAGTCCTCGAGAACGGAAATGACAAGTAGTCATTCGAATGTGTGTGGCATTGCACCAATGACAGTTAAATTATCAATAAGATCTTATCACAATCTAAGCAACATTTGATAATAAACAAAAATACAAACGATACAAGTCAGAGTCAATAAAACACAACTCTTAATTCAAAATCTTGACACAAATCACATATACACCCACAAACAAACCTTACTATTTTTATCCCACAAAGTCAATTCAATCACTGAAAGTTTTTATTCATTCCTCCTTATCTTCCATAATTCTAGAATTGATATTTGTAAACAAAATTTTGTTTGTATTGTTGTTATTAGGTTGTACATGGAAGAAATTACGTGTAAAATAATATGAATGTGAAATGATGTTATGTAAAAAATTATTAAAATTTTATTGAACTATTTGAAAAAATCTAAATTTATACTTTTTATTCCTGTTATATAAAATAAAATTTACAACAGCAACCGAATTATTACCAACTAAGGATAACACTGAGGATGTTCCTATGAAGAAAAGAAAAATTTCACTTGAAAGTATAAATAAACGTTTAGATATGGCTAAATAGTTTAGAAAAAGAGACCAATGTGAATTATTTAGCTACACAAAATTTTTTTGAACCGCTTATATAAATTGTGAAAAATAAATGAATTATTTAGTAAACATAATTTATATACTGATTTCTTTGAAAGTGTTCCACAAACACTAGATCCCTTTTTTCTAGAAATGTTTCGATTAGACGATCTGATCTTTTTAAGAGTTGTTTCGATTACTCTATCAATAACATATGATGGCAAAAGAGCCGTTGCCAATGATGTCATGCTCTCCGTTTGGTCGTTGATCATACTCATTTGAGGTAGCAGTAGTCCATTCATATCAACCTGGGATGCAGTCACTAATTGATTCATTTGTGTGATCATCATTCCATCTAAACTTCCAGTGGATACTGTTCTTTGACGAGATTTTTCTTCCATTATACGAGTAAATATAGACCCCCTTAACGAAATTTTCATTAAGTTTTAAAATTAATATTTTATAGTGTTTTAACAATCAATCTGTATTTAAAAAAATATTTTCATTTGTTTTCAGGTTATAAGATACATTGGTTTACATAATTATTTTATTCATAATTGAAACTCACATTGTAATTACATTTTATAAATTCAAATAATAATATTCTCGAGTATTTAAATAAATTTTTGTCAAGAAAAATCTTTCAATATAGTAATGTATAAAAAATAAGGAATTCAGAAAACCGCATTTAACAATATACATGCAAACGATCTTTGATTAATTAATTAAATTACATTCTCACACATATGATAAGTCAATATTATTTATTTAACACGAATGCTAATCTTAAGCCTGATAAGAAATGAAGATAAAGGAAATTAAAAATTTTTAAATATGTAATATTATAAAATTATTTAAAAACAGGAAACTAAATACTAGAATATATTAACATTTCAAATTATACAAAAATATTTTTTACAAATAAATTACAAGTAACTTTCTAAGAGAAAGCTTTATTTTCAATTTAAAAAATAGAAAACAAATAAAACAAAGATTTCATTTTGAATTACACAGATTAATGAGAAATGAATAAACTTTCAAGTTAACTTGAATTTTTTAATAGTAATTTTTATTTTAACTAAAACATCAAATTACAGAGGCGTATCTATAATTTTTAACGACTAAGGCAAATGTCAACCAGGGTCCTCAAAAGAACTTTCACATTTAAAAACAGTTTGTTCAGAAATACACAAAAACAAAACCTTTAATAAAGAAACTTGAAACAATATTAATATTAATCTAAACTAAACAATGCTAAGTAACAAAAAATTTTTTTGTTTTCTTCACCAAAAATCTTAGATCAGAGCCAAAAAATCATGTTAAATATAAAACAATATCTAAAACAAGAAAAAAGATAATTATTCTTTAATTTTAATTTTAATTTGTTCAACTGCTACTGCATTTTCTGGTTTGAGTTCCTCGACTTCATTAAATGTTCAATTTGTTCAATATTGTAAAAACTTAACAATTAAAATATAAAATGAATATTTATTAATAATCTGGAATAAATGTAAAAATGCTATAGCAGAATAATGATGAATAAAATAATAGATTTCAATGATATATTTTGTTCAGTTATTTAAAACAAGAAAATTTGATATTATGCCTTCCAGGCGGCAGTTCACAGCACCATGAGAAGTCCAAACGAAATGTCTACCCTCTCCCCATCATTTGATTCACATCAGTAGTAATTATTTTTTGTAACTTTTGATAACTATTTTACTTTATGCTAATTAACTCTAAAGTTCTTTATAAATAAATTTATAAAAATAAAAGTTCTAGTGAACTTTTACAGTAATAACAATACACCGATTTATCAACAAAATATTGTTGAGTTTAAATACTGTTTATATAAAATTTTATTAACATGAATTTTAAATAACGCATATTGAATTAATATATAATTCAACCAATCTAAAAAATTTAAATCACAAAATTAAATTCAGACTAGTTTTATTTACTTTGACTACAAAATGTATGCATTTTTGTAGATTTTATATCTTTTGAATTATACATGCAAATTTAAAAATTATAAATACTTGCCATAAAACTTCTAACGCTTTGTAAAAATATGCTTATCCAATACCAATACCAATAACATATTAAAATATTTCTTAGTTTATAAAACATTTTAAAAACAGACGAATTCATTTGTTTTAACTTAAAACAAATGAATTAAAACTTTAAAATTTGTAAACTTTTAACACGTAATTCTCGCGAGCTGTAGCGGGTAAAATTGCACAACGCGCACGTAAAAACACCCTTGAGCAAAAATCGCTATAACTTAAAAACTACCTAATATTTTAAAACGAAATTTTGAAAAATCACTTACCACAAATAACATCGATTCATTGAGGTTTCGACTATATACTATAAACTATACACAATATAATTACGTATAAATATTTTAGTTTTTTTATACTAATTCGAATTAAACTATGATAATTATATTGCACGTAAAATTTAAAGCAATAAAGTTTTAATATCTTCCGCATTAATCCAATACGATATGTAGTACTAAATTACTACGTGAGCCACTTAAAGTGTTAATTAGTTATATAAATATCTTTGAATCCATTTATTTTGTGTAAGCAACTTTATGATTCAACTATGATATGGAGATCGATTATTTAATATGCCAAAAAAAAACAAATATTTTAGTTAATAAAATTGCAGTATAACTTAACAATAATAGTTATTATGCTTTTATCCATCTTGCTCATTTCATCATACTAAAAGAAGAGTATCAAAACATCAACATGATATATCAAAAACTTTCTTATTATGAACACTTCTGTCTCCTTTCCTTTGTTAAATCTGAAGATAGTTAGTTTTCTCTCGGTCACCGAAGTGGATATGTCAAGTACAATTTTATATGCATATATGATAGCAAATCCAAATATAACCGTTGGATGAAGGATGCATGGGATGCAAGGGAAAATATGATTATCAGGACATATAACATCATCCACGAGCCACTCGTTGACAGACGAAAAATCATTCTGCCACATCTTCACATCAAACTAGATTTGTTTAGGCATTTTGGGAGGGCTTTGAAAAAGATGACTAATTAGAAAATACGTAGGTAAAAATTTCTTAGACTAAACGAAAAATTGAGAGTAGGAATATTCAACGGTCCTAAAATTCGCAAGCTTATTAACGATTCCGGTTTACTCTCTTAAATGAATGTTGATAAGGTAGTAGCTTGTAACATGTACGTAGCAGCGGTGAAAAATTTCTGAGAAAATTATCAATCTGTTAACGAATTAGTAAAAAAGCCTCCTTTTTCACTTTAAAAATGTTGGAAGCAATATGAGCATAAAGATATCCTTAAAATTACCCAAAATTCACTATAATCAGCGCCAATAAAAATTTTGTTGATCAATGTAATATATTGAGTTTACTAAAAAAACGTCGTTGAAAAATATTTGCTATAGATATTTATTTGTAGAGATGTTGGGTAACTATTTCAAAAGTAAGGCACTTTATAATAAAAGGAAAAAATTTAATTATATAATAAGTATTGAGTCAGAAAGTCCATTGATCTGCTTAAATATGTTAAGTCATTATTTTTATAATATCAAAAAATAATGAAGCTTTCTTTGAAAAAATATCATAAAACCGCATTATGTTTTAATTTAAACTGTAACCTCAATTTTCTGATACAATATTTAATTAAAAATTTTTCACAATTATTATTGAATAAATTTTCAAATTTATTATTAATACAAAAGTTTGATTTTATTAATTTATATAAAGTTATTATAGTTTCTTCCGATTAATATTTATGATGATGATGATAATTGGATAAGCACCATATTAATTAAACTAAATTAAATCATGATTAAGTAAATTAGAATAAATTGTAGAGGACCTTGCAATTAAAATTCTCTAAAATTAAATAAAGAACAATAATTTAGCCCCGTTTTCTAAAAATGTGGGTTTTAATTTAAAAAAGATTTTTTTTGATATTTTTTAATTTACTTGGATTAATGTGTGTTTTAATAAGATGAGTAAATTAGTGTTCTTTAAAAAATATAAAATTTATTTGTTGAATAATTGATTATTTTTAAATTTAAAATTTCGTTCAAGATCCTTTGAATTTCATTAAAAACTTAATAAAAAGTTATTCAATAACCAGATACTGAAATATAAATAGCGATATTGGATCTGATTATGAACTATTTTGCGATTATGATTCAAATAATAGTTTATGGGAAAATGCTGAGTTTTCTAATGCAAACAAATTCCCCTTTATTAAGATATCAGATAAAGACGATTCTTATGAACAAATTTTCATTCCTGGTTTGAGTTTTCCTAAAATGAAAGTAACCAATTGTGAAAGCAATTTGAAAACATCCAATAAAATTGAAAGTTGTTTTATTAAAGATTTCAATACTTTATTTCCTCTGGGCAATCAAATAATTTCTGGTAAAGTTTCATCTTCATTGATTGAAGAAAAACTCCAATTCAATTCACCGATATGCAACAGTGAGTACTGGCTCAAATTGAATGTTGGGCGGACACCTTTTACAGAAAAATTCCAAAATTCTCCTCTTTACAAGCCGTCCTATAATTCTCGAACTAACACTTTATTCGGCTCCAAAATCCTCTTGGATGATATTCAAGATTGTTCTGGAAGCAATGATTCTAATGCCATCGATAGTAAAAAATCAGTGTTAGAAATTCGAAAAGGCAGCTTGTTGAAATATATTAATTACATTTAGGTAAAAAGCTATGAAAGTGAACAATGTAAAAATGTCGACAGTAAATTACAAATGACACTGATGTTTCTGCATTTCTTTTATTTAAATGAAAGAAGCAAAATTTTGAGAGTCATGGATAAGCATGATTATAGGAAGCCGGATTTGGAAGGAGATTTAAATGATCGCTATATTTCGGCTTATAATTCTTTCCATGTTTCTCCAACATTTTGTGACATGGTGAAACTACACAGCGTTGTTGGTGTCAAATATTTTCGTGCTAAGCACAGATTTGATTCCCATTGGTATTGCATTAAGATCAGCTCGTATAATAATGATGAGATACAAACCCTAAGCAAATCAAGTAGACTTTTGCAAAATAAAATCATGATGCTTTCATGTCTAAGTCATGAAAATATTATTAAATACTTTTCATCGTGGATCGAATACCAAACTACTCCCCGATCAAATAATAATAATAATATAATTAGTGAAAATTACACATAATTTTGGAGTATAAAATAAAATAAGTAATATTAATGCAACAAATAATTAAAAAACTGAAAAAAACTATCAAAAATTGCAATTAATCTTAGTAATAATCAAAAATGAAGTTATTTTTACCCCAAAATCAAAAAATGTTCTCTGGTAAACACACGTAAAATTTCAAAAATTTTTCTGAAACCGCAATGCAAGAATCACATGTAAATAGGCATTACCAGACATTTGCAACAATTTACATGATCACATGATTAAAACGAATTAAATCATTTCAGAAGTAAATCGAATTTATCGAAAAACACATAAAATAATTTCCATTTGTGGTATTTCAAAATTTAGGTGAATGTGAAATAAGTGCAATTTACACTAAATTAATCAATCAATAAAACTGAGAATTTCTAGATTAAATTTTGATTTCATAGAAAAGTTGTTTGAAATAAAAATTTCGCAACCAAAAAACAATTATATTATGTCCAAAAAACACGGAACTGAGATCAATGGAAATTCATTTTTATTTTATACAAATTCCTAAAATTAAAAAAATTTCCAAATTTTAATGACACCAAATGGTATAATTCCTTATGTGAAATTTTTGAAAGAATAAAATTTTGCTTAATAAAATTATGTACTTTTTTAAACGAAATAGTTATATATATAAGTAAACATGTTCAATAGTTGTAACACATAATGTTACAACTAAAAAGATTTTTTAAGTGATTTTAAAGTGTTCAAGTTCGATTCATGCAACATTTTTCGAAAAGCTGAGCGCTAATTCATAAGGCAATATGGCAACTGACTTCTGTTGTTATATATCTCGGTCATATTATATTCCATACAATTATACAATTCTACCAAAATGTCAAGATTTTTATTTTTGGATTTCTACAATTTGAAATTTTTATAGTAAAACTGGTAATTTTTTCGGATACCTTAAAATTTACAAAAAAGAATTTCTCAATATTCAAGAATATCAAATTCTAAAAAAGCAGTTCTTAATGAAAATAAAAGAAATTTCCAAATAATTTCATTAAAATAACATAAAAATTCAATCGAATATTTTGCACTTTAAGCGAAGTTTTAAACCAAATGAGCAATTTTGAAATTATAAATGGTGATTTAGGAAATAAATTTGTTTGAATAGAATATACAATTGGATGGCAAAATTTTCTTGAAAATATCAAGTGAAATGTTTCAAATTATATAATTGGAAATAGAAAATGTGTTTAAATCCGTATTAAATTGCATTTTATTTTTTCAGAACTTAAAATCAGCCTTATAAACAAATTATCACTAGAAAACCGTAATTTACACAGTAGATTCACAAATATTCAAAATAAACTATAGAATTATCTATTATTCACAAAGAACAATCTTAACATTGCTTATGACTTTATACTAAAAAATTCAAAGAATTTCAAACGCTAAGTTAATAACGTTGGTTGTCAGTTTATATTTTACAGAAAAGCTCCAGCCACCGGGGGTATTATACGTATTTCACTTAGCTCAAAAACACTCAATTTTTGCACAATAGACTGTATGTCTTTGATTTTAAAAATGAAAATATTAAATTTACTATTTAAAAATTGTGCTTATTTTCCCTTATGTAAAGTTAAAAAGAGCTTTTAATTAACATCCAAAAAATAATTGAAAATTCATAAGCAAAAATAGAAAATTAAAATAGTATATAAATGGCGGGTTTTAATAAATCATTTTTAAATCAGATTTTGCATTACACAGTATGTAAACTAAACATATGCGCAATAATATTTTAAGTAAAAAATAAACATAAATTCCAATGAAAATATAATGATGCAATAAATTAAATGTCAAATTAAAAGAATTAATAGAAATACAAAATCGATTAAAATTTATCTAAATAAAAGCACAAAATTTTCTAAAATTATTAACTGTTTTCTCAAAAAATTATTATATAATAAAGGATAAATTAAATAATAAAGAAAGTTGTTTAAATAATGTGATATAGAAATTTTGAAAATAGTAGTCTTCTTGCTAATATGATACAAGCTATCCGGTCATGATAAAAGACATACTAAACGCTAAATCGATAAATTCGAATTGATATGCAAGCCCCACAAATTCAATGGGCGAAAAGGAAATCTTGCCTGTTGTCATGAAGGGGAAGGCATTTATCAATCTGTAAAAAGCAGAGAAGAACAAAGATATTAGCTATGAAGAAATTAAAAGATCATTGCTACGAGCTTTCAACGATCCCCCAAAAGCATGCTTTTCTAAGTTATTAAATAATAGATTCCAGTTCTGGGACAATATTACCATTTATTTATCATAAATGAAGAACTCTGTAGATTTACTGATAAACATTATAA
This sequence comes from Schmidtea mediterranea, assembly GCA_022537955.1. NCBI lineage: Eukaryota > Metazoa > Platyhelminthes > Tricladida > Dugesiidae > Schmidtea > Schmidtea mediterranea. The sequence continues at coordinate 109,606,912 of CM039681.1, read as the reverse complement.
TCAATTCTTTGCCAGCAGAAATCTCAGCTGAGGCGAGACGACAAGAATCAACGTCAATCGGTGACATCGTTTCACGATTGAATTTAGTACAAGGATATCAGTCTGCTCTTGCCGCGAAAACAAAGAATGTACAATGCTTAATATGCAACGAAAATCATTTTGCCCGTAACTATATGAACAAGAAGAAAATTCAATGTCCCAGGTGTGAAATGCTCGGGTATCAATCCCAAAATTGTAAATCGGGTAAAGACAAAATGATTGAGAATATTCGATAGGTTCTCTAAATCCCAAAAAGATGTTAAAAGAAAGACTTTCGACAAATGGATCGAAAAGACTATGCCTCATTGATTTCGGCTGCTCGACAACAATTATTCGCGAAAAATCCATTACTTCACTTAATGCTCAAATGTTCCTAGCAGATGGGTCGATACTGCTGGTTAGTCAGAGCAAAGCAGAAATCGAATTAAAAGGAAAGTACTTTTTCATTGACTATTTCATTTCTAGAAAAATGATAGCGAAATGCGACGCCATATCAGGTATGAACACCATTATAGTAATAGGTGTGACAATCAGTGAAGATGCCAGATTCGAATGTAAATTGAAAGTTAGATCCATATAAACCCAAACCAGGCCAGGTACTCAAAGTCATCGAGTAGTGGGTCAAAAATGGTTGGTAAGTTTAATTTGATGAAAACCCATTCGGTGAGCCTGTTGGAGCGATAACTATATTTCCTGTAATGTAAAAGAACAAGAACAAAATACGACGAGTATCTAACTTTAGAGCTTTGAATCATTATCTAGACGTTTATAGCAACGAAGCAGTAGTCTGTAATGAAACTGTACGAGTGGAGAAAGAAAGGAAACAAAATAGCGATTTTAGATTTATCGGATACGTGCATGCAAATCAGAGTCGATGAGAGTATGTGGAAGTACCAATCATGTATTGTAAATGGAAGGCGATACACATGGACAAGATTGAGTTTTGGAATCAATATCGCCACCAGTATCATGACAGAGATCGTTATTTACGTGTTGGGTTTGAATGACAGAATAAAACAAGGAGCCAGTGCGTAAATAGACGATATCTTCATAGACGAAGAATTAAAAGCCTGGTTAAATAAATCTAACTTAATAACGAAAGAAATTGAACGTCCTCCGCCAACAAAAGCTCTAAGAATACTTGGTCTCTCAGTTTATATTGAAGACATCATACCAAAATGGAACCGAGCCAATGCCATTCGTTAAGAATTCGAAGAGAATGGATAAACGAGAACTGTATTCATTATGTGGTCAATTAGCCGAAATTCTTCCAGTAGCAGGATGGTTGTGGCTAGCGTGCTCGTATCTTAAACGATTAAGAGAAAGAGAATGGGACCGAACAATTGATACACAATTATTAGACAAAGTAAAATGGTTAATGAAGGAGATCGAAAAGAACGATCCGGCTCATGGCACACGGAAAGCACCAATGTAAAAAGGAAACATTTTATGGTGTGATACCAGCTCTATTGCCATAGGAGCAGCGTTCGAAATATTATAGAAGACGCATGGTGGTTGAGAATAGAAAACGACGTTAGGCACATTAATCTGTTGCTTACTTGATGTGATCGTCAAAGGCATCAATTTATGCATCAAATGGAATTTAAAGTTTGTAAAAATCACGTCGTAAACTGGGCGCATGTCTTAACAACCGAGAGAAAGATTACAACGAAAGTTTCTTCAGAAATGTTAGTAAAAAGAAGACTCAAAATTATCAAAGAACTAATTATTGAATATGAAATAAAAGCCGAAATAGAATACGTTCCAACAAATAAAAACAAATACGATATTTTAACCAGAATTCTCTCCAATTGGCTTACGAAACACACTTGTAACACGACTTTACTAGATTTAGATGAATTTTTTTTGAACTTCACAAATTAAGTCATTTCAGAGGAGACCGGTTGAAGTTCTTAATTGAGGAGTCAGAAATTAATCTATCACAAAATGAATTAAAGGAAATTGTCGAGAAGTGTGACAAATATCAATCAAAAGACCCTCACCAGGTTAATATCAGTAAAGGGCGATTAGAGGTAAAAGATTTTTAAAAACAACTAGCCATTGATATGACAAAATTACATCAAAGAAAATTCTCAATGAAATGTATTTACGATTATGACGCAAGATTTCGATTTAATGAAACTAAAGAAAAGGTTCAACAGACAGACAATGACTTTCAAATTAACAGCAACACTCAAAATCAACCATGTACCTCTCTCCATATTAAGCAATGCCACGTCATATATCCGACTTAAGGCACAGGAATGAAGATTCATAAGAATGTCGGAGAGATGTATAATAAAGGATAAATTAAATAATAAAAGAAAGTTGTTTAAATAATGAGAAAAAGAAATTTTGAAAATAGTAGTCTTATTGTTAATATCATACAAGTAGATTTTTTTAGATTTATACTGATTTATCTGAACAATAAAATGTTTAATTATCTTGAACATCTTCTAAGTAAGATTATATAAGACATCCAGAATATTATTCTAAACTAATTATTCAGAATAGTCAAGTAGTTGGTAAAGGCTCTTAAATTTTGTACATTGACTACTCACTACTCGACTTTGGATCTCCTAATTGTACTTTTCAAGAGACTTTCAGTAAATTTAGAAATATTTCTGTGAAAATAATAAAAAATTCATTTCAATAATTTCTTTTAAAACCTCAATCGTTTCCATGTTGCTTTTTACACTCTTAAGGAATTTAATTTTTCCTAAAATTCCTTCATTAATTTCATTTTTATATTTTTTTCTGGAAATTCAATGCATTTTCAACTTAACTCTTCTCCATCATAATAAAAACAATAGAACTCCAAATGAAAGAAATATATTAAGAAGTAATTATCTTCATCATCAGCCTACAATCATAATCTGTTCCATCATAATCTATTCTGCCATATACAAAAACAATAATAATAGTAATTATGAAAATTAAATAAAATTTCTCTGTGGGTAAAATTTATTGTTTAGTTTTATAATATTATATATAAATATATAGCACTAATTAAAACAATTATTTATTTAACTCTGACGTAAACAACGAATATAAAATGAGACAATAGAACAAAATAATTCCAACAGTAGCTTAAATGATGAGATGTATGTATAATAATAGTAAAAGTAATAATAATAATAATAATAATAATAATAATAATAATAATAATAATAATAATAGTAATAATAATGATAATAATAATAATAATAATAATAATAATAATAATAATAATAATAATAATAATAATAATAATAATAATAATAATACATTAATATTGAAAATAATGTTTATTTTTATTTTATTATTAACGACAACGATAAAAGCTATGATTTATATATGCTTTCCAATATCAACAATTGTTCAAAATATTGAAAACCCTGATGAAAAACTGTCTAATAGCGTAATCTCAATAAATTCGATACTGATTGAATGTTAATTGTATTAAATCATTAAAGCTTCTCATAAAATTCATTCTCACTTGTTATTAAAGTTTGTATATAAACTCTTTTAAATCAGTTGTTCCTTTACATATTTTTCAATGCTCAATAACATTACTTACACTTCGCAATCTAAATGTAGCTAAGTTTTTAAAAAATAATAATTTCTTCAACTAGTCTTAGTATTATTATTCAAACCAATCTTTATAAAAAATCATCCTTCAATACTATTTTAGAATTTTAAGGATGAAACTTATTTAGAGATCTTTGAAAAGTCGAAAACGATAAATGTAATAAAGTTATCAAATAAAACAAATGCAATAACGAATTGCATGTAAAATGTTTATTCTATTTATGAATGCGTTGTAATCATATAAAAAATATTTCCAGACACAATTGAAATAATTAAATCCATCTTTAAAATAAAAGTAATTTTATTAACATTTTTTCAAATAAGAAATATTTTGTTTAATTTCCTCGAAACTTTTTGGCATTGTATTTAAAATAAGAGTAATGGTTTTAATTATAAAAGTTTTATAGAAAAATTTATAAAATAAATAATAAGCAAACCTCTTAATAACAATTGGTTTCTTTTTTACTAATTTCTCTCGGCGTTTTTGTTCCTTTTTTAAAGCAATTATCTGTTTTTTCTCTTTCTGTAGACGTTTTTGCTCTTTAATGTATTCGGCATTTTGAATACACCATCTTTTATAATCTTTTCTCATCTGTTTGATACGTTGATGTAATTCATAGGGTCTGAACAATGCGATAGCAACCTAAATAAATTAAACGATAAATTATTTTCCTTAAAAATATATTTGGAACGAACAAGTGACATGTTCATTCTATTTTGTTTTGATTAACATTCTACAAATATTAATAAGAGATTCATATTATTAATATTTAAAATTCAGATTTTTCAGACTCTAAACCAAAATCAGGCGCCAATAATGATAATGTTGTGATTTGTAAATATACACTAACATTAGTACATATATGACAATGGTCACTTTTATAAAATATTCAATCCAATCCTAATCATGATTGTATGAACAAATGATCATATAATTTATAAACTGTAGAAAATGTCATTATTTCTATTAAGACAATTAATAATATTAGTAAAATAATAAAATGACCTAATAAGTGACCATCGGCGGCACATAATATGAAAATAAATAAAAATTACTTTTGAAAGATTCATTGTAGTGATCTATGTGATCAGAAACAAATATAATAATATCTAATCCTAATCGCGATTATATGAACAAATGATCATATAATTTATAAACTGTAGAAAATATGTCATTATTTCTTTTTAGACAATTAATAATATGAGTAAAATAATAAAATGACCTAATAAATGACAATCGGCGGCACCCAATGTAAAAATAAATGAAAACTTCATTGTAGTGATCTATTTGATCAGAGATAAATATAATAATAGACATAATAGAATAATTCTTAAAAGCCTTCAAATGATATTACTTATGTCTAAAAATGTGATATTTAGACAATTTTAAAATTAAAGTAAAATTAAAATTGAGTTGGTATATTTGATCTCGAGATTAGATTAATTTTATTAACAGCAATTGTTGTTTTTTGGAATATTTAGTTTTGATGCGGCCTCGTGCCTAAAATGACATTCTTATAAAAGGTATTACAAAATTTCATTCAATGTTTAAGTTTTTAGAAATTTTATCATACCAGTGTCATTGGCTGTAACTTTTACTTTTTTAGAATATGCTTCAGTTTGATCACTTATTTCATCAATTAATGAAGTTATAGTAGCAAACGAGCTAGTTGAGTTAATATAAATTTTATGCTGTTTCAAATGGTTTAGAAGTGGCGTCGTTGATGATCCTTACATCCTATTTGTTTACTGCAATGCTTACAGAAAACAACATCTCTATTTTTATTTCTTTGAAAGTAATTCCAAACTTCAGATCGTTTTGAAATGATTTTTAAAAACCCAAAACTAAAAATTTCTAAATAAATTTTGATCAATTATAATTTTATTTATTTATTTATAATTTATTTCTTACCGTAATTAAGAAATAACTTAATAAATTATAATTGATCGTAAATTAAACGTAAAGAATGAAAAATTATATCCGAATAATTATGTGAAAATATTCGGATTAAAAACCTAAGAAATAATCTAAAATTTGTATGGAAATGTTGAATCTCACTCCGTCGGTTCACACAAAGGTATTAAGACGGAAAATTCAAAAACAATTTAACATGTGCAACTGCCTACCTGTTTTATTGATTATTTTGATTGTCTGGGTGATCTGATTATGCTATTGCTTATCATTTGTCCTTTATATATACCTATAGCAGTTACCATCTCGCTGAAATTCATTTTATATTTCCTGCTTTATTCCAAACGAAATCCCACTTTTGGTTTATTATTTTTGTTAAGAACTATTGTTTTTAAAAATACACATGAAGAAATTATAATTTGAAATAAGAAATTTGAGTCTAATTAGCTATCTCTCTTTTCGTCGATAGCGGGATCATTTATAAAAATATAATTTAGATAACTATTTAAGTCGAAATATTTCATTTTATAAATAAATATTGTGGAAATTTTCTTAAGAAGTTGTTTATTTAAATTAAATTTTTATAAATTATTCTGCTATCGTTAAAAATTCTTTAAGTTTATCAAATTATGTATAAATATTAAAAATTTAAACTAATAAAATATAAATTAATTTAATTGTGTCAATTAATTAATCAGTTCGATGGATAAACTTTTCTATTAATTCGAAATTAGCGTATAAAATTACCAAAATAATAAGTCATTAGTCGCCATGAAAATTATCGGGTCTGTCTCAAGTTTCTTGTGGTATTCGACTCGAATAACAAACAAATCCTAAAACAATTCAAAACAATTTAAAATGCACTATTTTCAAATCAAAATTGCATTATAATAAATAAAAAATATTTAAATTTTATTCAACAAAAACTCTAAAAGTTTTGCTATTTTATTAAATAAAAATATTTTTTAATAAAATTAAATTTAAAATTTTTAACTTTAAAAACCTTACAAATTATATTTCGATAGTTTTCTAGTGATCATCAGGTACGAGTGTAAAAACTATAAATTTTGTAGATTATTTAAACAAGTTATACAAATTAAATAATCATTTTTAAAACTATTTTCAAAAAATACTTTTTAAAATATATTTTATTATAATTTTAAAATTTATCCAAAAAATTAATGTTCAAAATCATATAAGCACGCGTGTTTTTAAATAGTTTGATTGGTAAATTTGGGATATGTTGATTGATGTTGTTTGGTTTTTGAGTGTATTAAATTATTAGGTTAAATAATTTGTAATTTTTTAAAATTATTTTTGTTGATTATTTGTTTAAATTAATATTTTTTAAAAAGTTTATTTTGAGTATAGTAAAAAAATATTTTTTATTTAAATAAAATTAATAAAAACTTTATTTAAAAAATAATAAAATTTGTTTAAATAACCTACAAATTCTATAGTTTTTACAGGAAAACAGTCGAAATATATCATAAAATGTGTGTTTATATAGCGCTTTTTTGTAATTAAATCATTGTCATCTTTATTTAATTATTTAAATTCATTTAAATATTAAAAAAATTATTTAAATAAAAAAATTAATTAAAATAAGAAAAGTAATTAATTACAATGAATTACAATTTTTTTCTAAGAAAACCATCACCGCTAGCAATTAGACTTGTTATTTAAGAATTATCATAAAAATGTTATAAAAATTATATTTTACCAAAGATTGACAGCAAAGAGCAGATAATAACACTAAGGAACCATTCCATTGAACCCACTCAATAAGCGACGGCAGCAAAAAACTCAAAATACAAGAACCAATACCACTACCACATAGAGCTATTCCAATAGCCACTGCTCGTTTTTGATTGAACCAATGAGCCACAATAGCAATAGCCGGCAAATACATAAGTCCAAAACCGATGCCTAAATATAAACAAAAAAAATTTATTAAAAACTGCTAATCTGATAATTTTTCTGTAGAGACTACTTGTGGAAAGTTATTACAGTGCTTCTCAGCATATTTTCATCAGGAAGGGTAATTTTATCTTTTTCCTAAATGGACGGTTATAGATAGGACTTGTAAAATAATCTTTTTATAAACTTATGTTGTCTGATTTTTATTTTGAATAAATATGTACATTATGCTATTTTAATAAATAAGAATATATTATTTAAATTATTGTTTTTGGCTATTAGTATTTCATTTCCGTATTTCATATAGCAACATTGTAATGAGTGCAAAAAACATATTTCAATATATAAATAGAAGATATGGTGATTTATCACACGATTGAAGTTTTTAATCAAATCGGCATTTTATCCGCTATTCTTGTAATTAACATTCAGCCGAATGGAGGTGTATTTTTAAAAAAATTATTATTATTTTATAAATCACTGATTTTTAGAAAAATGCATGGTTTGTGCTGTATTTAATAACCTAGCAACCATAGCAAAATATGTCTAAGTGGAAAATTATATATAATTTCATGTCCTACAAAAAGGATATAGGACATTATTTATTTCATACTTTACTGATTTTCGCCCGCTACGCCATGAATAAAGTTTTCTATGTTGCCTGTGGAAAAGAGAATTCAAATGAGATTCCTTGGCAAAATGGGGCGGTAGCAAAAAATTAAAATTGATCACACAATATCTTAAAACTAATTATTTATCCAGTTGATACATAAAAACAAAACAAACGCGTTAACGATTGAGAGCTCCAATGCTATCAATTAACAGATTTATCCCATTATACAGATTCACAATATTTAAATAACTTAAATATTGTTTGATAAAGTTTAAAGTTTATAATTTTTTCAATTTGCCTATAATTTTTAAATTAAATTATATTTTTTTAATGAGATAATCTATTTAAATCTATATTACAAATATACCATATTTATTTATCATCAATTATATCACTTTATTTTGGATCATAGGTTTAACCCTTTTGCTGCGTTAAGTTCAAGAAATTCCACAACGAAATGACGTATTTTTGGTGACGTAGATATGCTAAAAAAATTTATCTAATACATACTATTTTTTTTATATATATATTGTTATTGTACTACGCGACGCACGATTAAAACAGCGTAACTCAGTCGAAGTCACGACGAGACTTACTCGTCAGCCACTTTTGTGATTAGAATTTTGTGACGAGACATACTCGTTACTCAGGGAACGGGTTAAGCAATAAACAAGGTTATAACTAATTAATAATTAATGAAATAGTTTATCATATGCAAATAAAATTGATAAAATTACCACTAAACACTCCGAAGCATAAAACAAATAGAATGTATGATCTGCAGAACGAGCTAGCAAACAATGAAATAGTTGTGCAAATGCTACCGACCATCGCTACAAACCGATATCCAAAATAATTTGCAAGTGGATTAGCCAGAGGACCTAATTAAGATATTAAAAATAATAATCTGGTTTTAAAAATAATTATGATATTGATATAATGACAGGCTGAGTGCGTTGGACACGGCTCCCGTTTCCTTACAAATATTAGAGTTACACAAAGAACACGGGTCCCGTGTTTGAGCAAATGTTTTAATGTATCGAGCCGAAAGTTTTACAGCGCGCATGTTATTGTTTTTATTTAATCATAACATAAAAAACATTTTTACAAGTACCTTCTATGGGTCAGTCGTTTCGAGCGTTGTTACGGAATACTTATATAAAGTCGCATTCATGACTATGTTTATTTATTCTATACCATGTAAATATGAGATTATTACACATTTAATCATTTCAAATGGCGAATTTAAAAAAAATTTTAATAAATTAATAACACAACATTGTTATTGTTAATTGTTGTCAACAACTTTAATTAATAAAAATGTTATTTAAAGCATTTCTAAACTAATTTATTTAGGCCAAAATTGCAACCACTTCTACCAATTCTGTACAAAGTAGATTTACAAACGTAATACTTGATTGACATTGTTTCATATTTTGATTTAGTTCTCATAATTACATAGTTTTTAGAGTTTCTTTTCCATTCAGGTATAAAAGCATTGTATATTATTTAAAGATTATAAATAAACAATATAAATATTTTCTTAAAAAATTAAATATAAGTACTTTTTTATTTTAAAACAATTATAAAATAAAACCAAATGATTATTATAATATTTGAAATATTAATTCTAAAAATTATTATTGTCCATTGTATAGGTTTAACTGCAACCGTTTATTGAGCAATCAGACTTTATGTTTTACTAGAACTAATCAACCTGGACCTTACACTACAAAAGACTCTATGGACCTATCTGATTTTATGATTATTTTAAAGAATAATCTGAAAATAAAAATTAACTAACGCAAATTTATCAAGGAATTGGATTGGATTGAAAAAAAGCAATTTAAATTCAATTACATTTGAGTTATCTGTTATCATTACGGACAACCAACTCAACCTTTTGCAACATTATAAAACAGGTGTATTATTTGTTTTGTTTTAATTTTACCAATATGACTTCTAATTCAAACCGATCGCCTCTAGAAAAATCCGTGAGACAAGTTTATACTGCACCATATATGCAATAAAAATGTCGACAAACATAGGATGGACAAAAACACACGGAAGCTCTTTTGTCAAATAAAAATGACAATAATTTAGGGATGTCATTTTTACAGACACAAATGAAAATTTTACAGGGGAAATTTTACTTATTATATATAAAGTTTTAACGAATCATTACTTAAAATAGATAAAATCAAGTGAAATAAATGAGCTCAGATATCCTTATAATTTATCAATTGATGTAGGGTTTCAGAAAATGTTTCCATGTGTTTGATTGACAATTCCTAGGTAATTTAATTTGAAATAGTAAATTAATATTAAGATGTAAAAATAATTGATTTATTATATAAAACTGTGTAAAATACATCTAATGTTATTTGATTGATAGATTTTAACGGTCTTTAAAAATATATACAAAAATGCAAATTGTATAATGTTATGAAACAAAACATATCCAAATATACCAATCAAAGAAATACTAAATATAGAAATAAGAATATTGTTTTTTTAAAAAATGAACTGATAAATTATTAAATAAAAATTACATTATCAAATTTTCACTTTTTCTGAAGACCCAGTAAAATATCTAAACTTTAAGATAGAAATAAGTAGGATTTAATATTTAAATATATTTTATCATGTAAAACATTGAAGAGTTATGCAAGTAAGTACCAGCAAGTAGAATTTCACATCAGAATTTTATACATTTTTCATTTTGCCATCAAGCAGCGTAGAATACCTCGACCACAGATTCAACGAGTTTTGTATAATAAGTGGGCATCTTGAGTTATTGTTAAGTGGGCATCTTACAGTTATTGTAAACGATTCAATGTGCAAAATACGCAAGATGACGAGATAGATAATTATAATGCAAATCGACTCATGCTGATAAATCTACCGATAAATCTGCCTTTTTACTTTCAATCTTTATACAAAAATCTGGCTTGAAATTAATAGTCATGACATGTTTACTATCTCTATAAAAAAATTTGAATTTTTCAATTTTTACGCATATATATATACAGGTATTACTAGGGAATAAAAAGGTAGTGTAATGTAGAAATGTGCATTAACACCTACATTATTCTTGATAAATATGTGAGTTGATAAGAACTTCAATGTTTTCTTATATATTACACTACTCTTCATTTCCTAGTCATGTCTATTTTTAAAAACAATATTTTTTGACGTAATTGTTTAGATGCTGTACCACAACTAAAAAATATTGTAAACACATTTGCATATTACAGAATACGTATACACAGTGACAAATAAAAACATAAGGCAACAATAGAAAGTGGACTAAACAGATACAATAACGATAAACAGCAATTTTTTGTAAATGTCTTCAATTTATATTTATAGTTGCAAAAATGTTACCCATAACGGCATGCAAAATTCGCACTAATACTCATATTATATTACTTCTTTTCATTTAAAACTTGACGACTTCATATTGTTTATTGAACACGACAGATTTTTACTTGTATAAAGTGAGTATTTATAAAGGGAAATTACAAACTCAATTTCTACAATTAAGATGGCATCATCCGACTTTTAAAATGTGTATTTAAATTTTACCATGACTAGCCATTGTGATATAGAAAAATGTTCAACTGTTACAAAAAATGGAAATTTTTCATTATTATCCTAAAAATATCACTAAAAGTTTTATTTTTTCTCATTTTCCAACCTACAACCACCGCTAACATTATTGCATTCTGTTTCTCCTCAAGACAAACTATTCAAAATGCCATTTAAAAAAGATCAATTTCCATAAATAGATCATTTATGTAAATCAGAAAATACTGTAAATGTTACTAGATCAGATACATAAAATTCTCATGTTTCCGGTATAAGTGAATCAAAAACTCACTAAGTCTATTTGATTTAACTTATTATACAGAAAGTAAATTAAAAAGTTAAAATTTATATTTCATAACTAGAGATATCACTAACCTATACTTTTATGTGAATGAAAGGACTTTGTAAGTGTGCATGAATAATATTCCAGTTCTTTTAACTTTGTGTTTTTAATACAGCAAAAACCACATTATTTTAATTAACATAATTATCTTAAGCAAATTTCTTTTAAAATTCTAAATCTATTTTTTACATTTAACAAAAATTAACAATTAGCGATTTCACATTATTTAATAAAATTTATTTATTTATTTATTTCTAAATGACATAAAATTTAGTATAGAGTAACAATTGTGTTTATAAACCAATTCTTTTGTCTATTTGAGAGATTGACATACGAATTAACTGTAATTCCATCATCATTAAATACAGATAATATAAAATCATTTTATTCATGTGTCCATTGTTGGAACTTTTGTTGAAAAATTTTATTATTTCATATGAATCCATATTTTTATCACAATTAAATTATCTGTTCAATGGTAGGTTTTGCTTGAAATTATTCTCATGGTATTATTTTATTTGAAGTTTATTCTTTTAATTGTATGATTGAACCCATTTAGTTTTTTGCGAAAAATTCAAATAGCTCTTTAAAAAAACATCGACGAAATTATATATTTAAAAAATGACCATTTGGAAAAATCAAAAACAAAAATCTACAGTTTGCAAATTATTACTAAAATTATTATTTCGTTTAAAATGTTACAAGTAAAAAAATAATGAAATATTTATTTATTTAGAATTGCATATACAATTTCCAAATAAAATGCAGTTCAGTCCATATTGACTAAAATACACCAATTCAAACGGGAATATTTTTTTCAATATTGGTTTAAATGTTACTTTTACATTAAAATTATTATGAAAAATTAATATTGATAAAATAACTTACTTGTGATAAGATAAATTCCTGAGAGAAGACTACCAGGTAAAATAGTCAAAGAGATGTGCGATAGTAGAAAATAAGATTTGACGTATTCACAATGGAGACCGTATGTAAAACAAATCCCGTCGACAAATACCATACAGATTAATGAACCAAAAACAACTATCCAACCCCAACAATCGTCCACAGACGAAATGTGTTGTTCTTGTTTTCTTGTAACTTCTACAATGAAAATGTTGTCAAAAATCGAAACAACTATATTTGGATAGCTTTCATAAATTAATCACAATATTACTTGTTGAATTTTTTAATACTTTTATTTAATACTTTTCAACATTAAAAAAAAGTGACTTTGATCTTTTCTGCGCCTTTAACGTGTTAATTCGCTTTATATGCCATACTAAAAAAAAGCCATTCTAATCATTTGCGGGTTTTGGGAGGTTAAATAAAAAATATCCGTTTAATAATCAAGCGTTCGTTAGAGTTTATTGAAATGGAAATCTAACAACTTTCCTAGTGATATTATATTGAAAAACTTTGTCTTCAATAAAAATTCTACAATTTCCGGTGAATTTTCACCTGATAAAAAATCTAGACTTGATTGATTTTACTATGAAATAATCAAAAAATATTTAATTGATCTGGAAACTTGCACCATATTATTAAAATACTTTATTTTAATTTTTAAAATGGAATTAGAAAATATTTTTTTATGTTTCTTATACAATGTCAGTCAATAATATTCTAAATTAAATAAATGTAATGGCTTGAAGTAATATACAAAAACTTGATTCATTATTCTAATTGACATCAGACTTTAGATTTATTTTATAAATTCATTTAAGAGCTTATAAACGGTTAATTATATTGTCAGCGTTCAGAGCTTTTGAATAAAAAATATTCCGAAAACCGGTATTAATTGTTGAGTATTAAGATAAATAATTCTAATAAATTTACAGATTATTTAAAAAATTAATACATTGAAAATATATTTTGTAATCATGTTAAGTTTAAAATTATAACTAAGAAAATAATTCTATCAGTGTTCATCTTTTTGTTCAAATGTGATCCATTGTTTTCATTATAGATTAAACTTTTTTGGCAATATGTTTTTTCTAATTAACACAAAATATATAACTGTATATTGTTACATTAAAGAATATTAATTTGTTACTAAAATTCGTAACTGCATCATGAAGATTACATTATTTTATTATTATTAAAAAATTGAAAGATGAATTTGTATTGCATATAAAATTATTCTATTTCATTAAATGAGCTTAATATTCATACTCAATTGCGAAAGGTTTTCAGTAAGTCGGAATTAGGAAAATCAAACCGAAGTAGAAGAATGAAATGTTGCCGATTCGGAAAACAACCAAAATTTTTAAAAATAATAATTAAACCAACTTCATTTGTTAAATTTATTATTCATTTAAATACATTTAAATACAAGTATAAAAATACTGAACATGAAATGCAGAAAATGTATAAGAAATGAAGGCAAAACTTAGAACACAGTTTTCGAAAATGACTTTATGCAGATTCGTTGGATTTTTCAACAATATTCATGTAATAACAATATTCAAAATGGAATATAGAAATTGTCATGAAAAGGCTCATTTATAAGTGTAGTAAATGTATAAATCGTAGTTATGATTCTGTTGAATAATGATGTTGACTCGATTTTGGCTACAGTACAGCTATTCAATGCGCTCATACATAAATATAAATTGTATTGAAATGATCCATCGATTTACCAGTAAAAAAGACCATTTTTGTAAGATCCTATTAGAACTCAATTCCTTACAAGAAAAATCACTGAGAGCCTATCAAAGTTATACAGTTGATGTGAAATCAGTAAGAAGCCATTTTTGGTAATTGCATACACAGTTCGGTGACCTGTATAGTTAATGCATTTCGTGCCAGAGATGGAAGTTTTGATTCCCGGGCTTCTGTCGTTGCTTTATCACATCACTAACCAGTAGTGAGAGTCGATGATTCCTAGAGTAAAGTCGGTCTTGAATACACCTTTTACATCTCTAAAGACACTGATCACGAAACATTTTCAATGAGATGTCCCTGAACAAAGTATTTTTGGTTGCTTTTATTCTACAAGCATTCACAGGACTCTCGCTTACTATATAGAACATAAAGTCTTAGTGGTATCCCGTCGCCCATTATAATATTCTTCAAAAAATTCTGATCTGTAGTATGACAGAGGGCCAGATCTTCTTATCTTCTTGTATTCGCTTTTCTCACCTCAGTTTTCAAAAAACCGTGAAAAGAATTGGCTCTATAATTTTCATATTTCAATGCCCTACAGAGGGCCAGATCTTCTTATCTTCTTGTATTCGCTTTTCTCACTTCTCAGTTTTCAAAAAACCGTGAAAAGAATTGGCTCTATAATTTTCAGATTTCAATGCCCTCCAGAATGTTCTGCAAACTTCTTGTTTACATTAAGTCTAGTTACCAGTTCTCGATGGATAATTCGTACATTTTCTTTCCTAATTATTTTCAATTTTTTTAATTTGGCCTCACTAAAGCCTTTGTGGCGTCTACTTCTATCTTCAACAAGCACATTGTCCCTGCAGGAGAAAACTTTCTAATCATACCATAAATAGTGGCCTTGAAAGATGAAATTATGTTTTTATTTTCTGTCTTCCTCAAGAGTCAACGGATAATGTTGTAAAATTTGGCATGCTGATAAATTATTTAACAATTTTAATATTCATTCACTATGTAAAACAAATTCAACAATATTTACCTATTTGTGTTCAGTGTTTGGTGTTTAAAATTTCATGGATTTATTAATTTAAGTTTTATACGAGTCTTAAGATTTTTTATCTACAGTACCTAAGTTTTTTATTAAAAACCATAATCATTATTTATTTATTTAATTTCACTACCCATCAAAAACCGTTTACTCCTCATTTTCCCTATAAAAACTTTGTATTTTAAATCAATAATTTTGTATATTAATTTAAAATAATAATTTCCAAATTTTCATTATACACATAAATTAAAATTTGGTGACAGATTAACATAAAATGCCATATATCTATTCATTGAGTGTTAATTAACCAAATTTTAAACGTTATTAATGAAACATAAATATTATATCAAAACCTTTTAACTATAAATAAAGTGACATAATATTTTCTACAAAATTTGACTATGAATCAGATTTATTTAAGGTATTCACGAATTTTCGGCACAGCCTTTTTCAAGTGATTTATTTCAAGGAAATCACTTGAAAAAGGCTGTGCCGAAAATTCGTGAATACCTTAAATAAATCTGATTCTTAGTCAAATTTTGTAGAAAATATTATGTCACTTATAAAGAAATCATAGGTGAAAAACCAAAAAAAGTACTTATAATATAAATAAAGTGTCGATAGTTTAAATAATAATGATTTATAATTTTAAACCAGATCACCTTTATTAATGGCGATTCTTTGATATTCCTCAATTTGATCATATATTGAAATGGAACCCTCTTTAGAAGAACAAGAACCTCTTTTAACTTCAGCCCTTGATTTCATTTGACTCGGATTGTTAAGAACAAATTCACGGACTTCCTAATTTTAAATGTACTGTCAATCAAAATCATTTCTAAAATTCGTTTATTTATTTAATATAATATTAATAATTTACAACTCAGATATTAAAACTTGAGTATCTATTTTTATTGATCATTTTAACTGTAACCTTGTGAACATGTTTCTTGGTTTTTGTGTGTTCCTAAGCATTTTTAATGCTCTAAAATACTGTAAAATTATTTATAATAATTAACTAAAAATCTAAAACTTAAGAATTTAAATTTAGCATTTAGAATGGAGATAAAAAATCAAAATAAAATAATGATGCTAAACAGGTTTACTTGCTAAAGATTTAATTTATACTGCTTACAATAAACCACAATAATAATAATAATGCCAATAATCATTCTTTGAAAAAAATAATTTCTGTAAAATTTTTTAAAAATTTTTATCTATTAAAACTATAGACACAATCTTATACTTGTGTAATTCTCCAATTAAATACCAAACTTGAATATTGCTAGAGAAAAATATTGATTCGACCATCAACAGGCAGCAGTGGAATTGTAGAAATTATCTCTACCAATTGAATATAGATTCTGAGTCACAATTTTCCAAGCGTGATTGATGGATTTTAGATAGCATTCAAAGGTAATACCAAAATAACAATTTCAAACGTGAATAGTTGTTTGCAATATTATTAAATGTTAATTATTATTATTACTATTATTTTTAATATTTGGTTGGTTGCAACTAGGGTTTCCAATACCGGTATTACCAGTTTTTGGCGAAAACTACATCTTCGATTTTAAGGCATAGAAAAATAGAAAACCAATAAATATCGAAATATATTAATTTTGTCAAAAATTATATCTGAATTACTGTTCAGAAAGTCAATCAAATTCAGTTTAACTCTTGATGAGTGGACATATATTAGAAATCGTTGATATTTAAATGTCAATGTGCACGATGGCAGTATTCACGGGAAAATGCCAGCAGAAAAATATGAAGGATTTTTGAGAAATAAATTGGAACATTTTAACATATCTTTATAAGATGTCGTCAACTGCACAACAGATGATGCATCAGTAATACGTAAATTTGGATCTAATTTAAATATTATTCACCAATCATGTATGGCTCACGGTATGCAAATGTCAGTTCTATAAATTTTATATAAAAAAGATAAGCCAATACAATTCGACGAAATTGAAGTTGAAGATGAGAAAAATATTGAAATTAAAGATGACTCATGTATTAAAATCATGTTGGACGATTCTCTAATTAATGATCTTAAAGATTCTGATGTCAATTATCTGATTAAAGTTAGGACGATTTTAAAAATATTTAAAAAATCACCTACCAAAAATGATGAAGCAAAAATATGTGATCGAACAGTTTAGAAAAGAAAAGTCCTTATTAAAACAAGATGGAATAGCTTATTAACCTCATTGGAAAGATTTTTTGAGCTTAAAGATTGTATTCGTAAAAGCATAATCGATTTGAACTTAAATTTTGCATTAAATCAGGCTGAATTAAAATTATTGCACGTTATTATATCCGGTTTGCAGCAAGTAAAGTAGCTGTAGAAGCTCTTTGCGGATCAGATATTAATTTACTTTCTGCAGATGCTGTATTAAAATTCATGTTAGATGAACTAAGCATCAAATTAATAAGTGAACTTGATGACAGAATACAAGAAAGAAGAATAATATATTCAAATATTTTACAATTTCTATATAATCCAGAACAACTAAATCACAGCATATTTAAATTACCTTCGAAAAAAACGATAACCAAATTAATAATAGAATTTATAGAAAAATGAAATTTGTAAGAAGAGGAAATTGTAAACGAAGATGATGAAAATTCTGATAAAGTTATTTTACTTGAAGAATTACCGAGTGATAACTGTTTTTACTCATTAAAAGAAAAACTATATAAAAAAATGTATCAAAATCTCCATTGTAATGTGCAAAATGAAGGAGTAAAAAAAGCTCGAATTTACAAACTACGATTCGCAAAAAAATGAAAATCGTTTGCGAAGAAAACATTCGAGGTAAACATTTAGAAATGGTTTACCAATATTTAAAAACCATTCGTCCTATTAATGTCGAGTCCGAGAGGGCGTTTTCAACCACAGGATTAATTTGCACGAGAATAAGGTTTATGTTAGGAGAAAAATATGTGGTTACCTTGCATAACAACCTTTTCGTATTTACATTTATTTTTTATTAAATGAAAGAAATATTTGTGAATATCAATTTTTTGTAATACCTAATGAAGATATCCCATTTAGAAGGGAATACCTCCCTTTTGAACTAACAATTAAAAAAAGTTCATTAAATAACAAAATCATTCTAATAATGGCTATCGAAACATGAGGCCTCCAAAGCTATTAATTAAAAAAGTAAAATTCGTTAGTGGAGAAGCCCATTTTTCTATAATTTGACCTTTGTCTTGCAGATCAAAAAGGTTTTTTCGAAGCCCATCAATACTAAATCACTTCCTCGTTTACTTGCCATGCTGGAATGTGCAAATGTTATAATACGATTTAATGTCGAAAAATTCCTCTCTAAAGCAGCTGTTTGGATAAGATTCGTCTTGGCTACTTGATCTAGCTTGTTCAGGTTAGGAAGAAATGATATGTCGATTGGTTCTCCAGTTTCCATATTCCAATTAGCCCGTTTCATTTCACATTTCAAAAAGGTATCATTGATTGTCAAAGCACAGCAAAAGCGTTTGAGTTCAGGAAGAATAGCAAGGACTTTGAGGAAAGTAACAGCAGTAACAATAAACTCGGCTAAAAAGTTGCCGATAAAATCCTGCAGCTTCATCTCCGTTAGCACTATTGTGGATACTAAGCGAGTACAAACACCATTTTCATCTCCTGGCATCACATGAGTCCAATCTACACTAATTGATTTAAGTGTTGAACTACTTATTTTTCGTAAAATTGTTTGTTGGCATGAGAAAATATTAACTGAGAATTGGTTCTCTCGTTACCATGAACGTTGTTCTTATTAGATCTTCATAGATTGTTTTGATAGATAAGCAACATTGTCCTTCTATTTTTTTCGAGTACATTGTTGTTGAATCTAAAATTTCTTATTGGTGCGCAACTGGATTTCAATAAATTTTCAAAAATTCCCCTTGTTAAAAGAATCCTGTGATTCATCTCTTCCACGGAATGATAGGTCTTGCCGCGTAAAAATAAAACAATTCAAGTAAACAATGCATATGATTTTTATTCTCTTCTTTCAGTAATCTTTCTCTTCTTCTTTTTGACGTAATGGATTAATTTGTTCGGCCACTGTGATATCAGCGTGTTGAGTTGTTTTGAATGTTTCCTACATCGGTTGACTTGTCACGTGTTTGCACGAGTTGTGCTTAATGAAACTAGAGCGTGGTGGGTCGAGTGCTTTAGGTCAGTTGTTGTTGCACTTTGTGATGAATAATCTTCTGTCGAACCACAAAGTGTTTGATTAAAAATACGACAGCAGAAACAAAATGCATTGTCTAATACTGAATCAAATTAAACCCATTCAAATCTGGAAAGCCATGTTGGTAAAAAGGATTTTGTCATTTTAGAACATACATTTTGTAAAACAGGATATTTCAGCGAGAATTGGCTGTAAAGGACTACTTTCTTTCTTCCCAAGTCTAAAATTAAAATCCTCATGTTGAAACAGTGAATGATGGAAAAGACTTTATACGTCAGGTTTTTCGATGGATATGGGTTAAATGATCAACGGCTATGGCTTCAACTTGGATAAGTTTGACTTGGGCGGTAATTTAGGTCCAATTTACAGGGTGGGTTGCTTAAATTTTTTGCAAGGAGGCTTGCTAGATTCCATAATATAAACTAATAACAATTATAAAGTAAATTTACAGGCTCGTTCACAGATACGGGGATGACACACAAACATTTGTTGGATAAAGTCTGAGAACATCACTAACACATCTTACATGAATCCATAATTTTGTAATGATTATTATGTAAAAAACAGGGGTTGCGCACCACCGTCAGATCCGCGCTCTCTCTCGCTCTCTCTCTCTCTCTCTATATATATATATATATATATATATATATATATATATATATATATATATATATATATATATAAAAATTATTAATCTAGCACTGTTAATTATATCTCAAGTCTGATAACACTGTACAATACGGTAAAATGAGGCCATTCTAATAAGGCCACAGTAGTCACATTGAAAAGATTTTTAATAAGTTTATATATAATTTATTTATTTACACCAAAACTTCCTCGTTCAATGTAACTAACATTAGACCATGAGATTACATATTGTACCAATTTACACAAAGCCGATATAACTCGTTTCCGCTTAAGTGGATTATTATTATTATTATTTATTTATTATTGTTTATTATTATTATTATTTTATTATTATTTATTTATTATTATTATTATTTATTATTATTATTATTATTTATTATTATTATTTATTTATTATTATTATTATTTATTATTATTTATTATTATTATTATTTATTATTATTATTATTTATTATTATTATTTATTTATTATTATTATTTATTATTATTATCATTATTATTATATCAGATAAGTGAATAACAAAATAAGCCGTTACTGCGAAGTAATAATCAAATTTTTTTTTCAACAATAGAAATATTATTTCGCAGCAAGGGCTTATTTTGCTATTCACTTACCTGATATATCAATCTATGCAGCTTCCAAGGAATCACCGTTTCATAATTATACTATTATTATTATTTATTATTATAATAATTTTTTTATTATTATTAATTATTTATTATTATTATTATTAGTGTTTTGAACCTTTGTTACCATTCTAGTAAGCAGATATTAACCCCATGGACCACTATGAGTTATCGCGCATTTATTTAATGAGATATTAAGCATGATATTTGACTCACGAGATTTATCACAATTTTCACAAAACTATTTTGTGATCTTGCTATAACGGTGTAATCGTGCAACATCAACTAAAATGAGCAAATACAAGTATTGAAATCGACTTGAAAAAGAGAAACAAATATCTTACTGATTAAATATTCGATTCTTTATTGATTGCAATTATTATAATAATATATGTGTATAATTATGTATGCTCAATTGTTACATTGGTAATTTATGAATAATAATTGAAAATCATAACAATGATTCTTACTCCTAGCAATCTAAACCACATTTTAACTATCTTATCAAAAAAAAATTAAACGAAATAAACAGCTATTATGTATCATAAATTTAACAACATATCAAGAAAACTTATTTTTATTAAAAATCTTATATAATATTTATAATTTAAATAACGCCACTTTAAATCTATATCATACTAATTAAATTGATAAATATTGGTGTAAAATCTTAAAATCCACTTTGAATATAATATATTATTCATTAGTATTACAAATATTCTCATTAAAAGATTTTTAATACAATTAAGTTACTTTGGATAAATTACGCAAGTCTTCACTATTTGTAGTTAATTGATTTTGCTCGATATCTCCCATTTGGCAATCATTGATCTCTGTCTTAAAATTATCATTTATTTCCATTGTATTTTTCATAGAATCTGTAAGCATAAAAACGCCACTTATGGAATCAGTTTTTGCATAATAGGCCATTCATACATTAACTATAAATGAAACTAAATTCACCCAGTTAAGTAATCCATTATAAATAAATATACCAAAAAATAAGGCGAAAAATTACAAAACACAAATTGTAAAATTAAATTACATAAAATCACATTAAAAAGTACAAAAAGTTCAAAAATTAAAACAATACTACAAATTATTTCTAATGATATATTATTCTTATATTTTGAAAGAATAACATTAGTTAATTAATATATATCAATATATATTAATATATATATTAATTTTGAATATGAAATTATTAGTTATTTTTATATGAGATATAAATTAAATCTTCAATTTTGGTGGGTGGATGGTTTATGACCTTGACACCCATGCATGCAACCTTTCTCACCCTCAAATGGTTAACCCTTGCTAGGCAACGCTAGTGCTGCAACCACTGGTTATGAGACCACCAAAGGTGAGCTCTTCTCTCAGAACTGCTAAGGCTCGGCCTCATTATGTGTCCAATGAGCTGCCGTTAGAAGGCCTCTGCTCGTTATTTAAATTTTAGGTCCCTAAACTATTTATCGGTCACGATACACTTTACTTGAAATTGATTGGAAACTTCACCTATTTATATTTAGAAAATCGAGTTAAATATTTATTAGTTTAATACATAATCGTAAACAAAATCGAAATTGTCATTCAGTTTTTCTCGGCTTGTTGGAGATACCTGCGGTTCCGTTCAGACTGCCTGGCCTTGTGTGTGGTAGGGTCTGTTTCCTAATTTCGCCTGGACGGTTTTGTTCGCGATATACTGCCTGTTCCGGGGCGAAGACCAAGGGGTACGTCACTGCACTCCCTTCTTGGCACGCAGATAGTGAGACTTCTAAGTCATGGATTTGGGTTCACTGGGCTTGGGTACCGATTTTTTCTTCTTTCCATCCTTGTTAGGCTGCGGTCAATCGTTGGTGTAATTGTTAGGCTTGGACTGGCTAAATCCATTTGGCTTTAATCTTTTGAATCTGCTGACACAATTGTAATAATTGTCGGTGTAAATCGGTGTTCTTCGGTCGCATACTTTTTAATTCCTGGCCGAGAGTCCGCGATGATTTCATATCTAAAACTGAAGGAAATTAATAGTGGCTTCGATGAAATGGTGTCATTATCATCTGCAGTCATAATGGTCAGTAAACTATTCTATAATACTTTACATATTTTAACATAAAATTCTTTATATCTACTAACTTCTATATCGTTTTATAATTCTGTAAACTACCAATTATCTTTGTCAGAAACTTAGAGTCACTCACTCAATTTCCTCGAGTCTTGATGGTTTATTCAACCTTCGTTAATTAGAAAATATTATGGTTGAATTTTATTTGAAAAAAAATTAACATAATTAAGCTTTTAAAAAACAAAATCAATATGCTAAAAAATTTATTATAAATTTGGTTGACATAATTCAAAGTTTTGATTCTGATTTATTCAAAATTTTCTTATTTTATTTTTTTGAATTTATTATTTACTAGGCCTGTTTTTTTGGATAATAACTGTTGTCGTGCAATCAGTTCATGCTTTACTGGCGACGCGAGTCACCAGCTGTTAGTTATTTCAAATCAATCATTCCACTATGATTGTTTTAACGTGATCTGTCGTTTCGGGGATTTAAATGTTATATAATTTATTTATGAATGTTTCCCATTTTGGAATTTTATGTTTTCTAATTTATACGGACAAAGAAAATTCAACCTTCTTCTAGATAATTCATATCGTCAACTACCACATTCACCTTGTTCGTTGCAGTAAGAAACTGATTTACTTCGACTCGTTTCGGTTTGTTCTCTATCTGAGATTTCTCGCTGTTTCCTTCCTTTTGGCTGACGGTTAGTGTTTACCGTAGTATTTGTCATCTCCGAAAATCAGGCTGTCATGGGTCAGTAGTCACACTCTACTTACTCCCAGGCATGATTAATGACTCCCAAAAGTGATTAAATCTTGTGAAAATGAATCGGTATTTATACCTATTTTGTGAGCCTAACCTTGCGTGTTCTTTTTGATGCGTTAAAACAAAATTTGACCTTGATTTTAATTGTAATATCTAGTTCTAATTTTTCTATTTTCTTAGATTAAATAGATAATTTATTCTTATTATTTTTAATTAAATATTTCTAACCAGAAATATTTTATTTTTATCCAATTTTATTTGTTAAAATGCTGGTTTTATAAATTAGTCTATTTCGGTCAAATTTTCATGTTATCTTGTTATTTCTATGTTGATTTCGTGCGGATCTTGATGCATATCTGTTATTATTTTAATTTACTTTTATGTTTTTTGATTTTATATTTAATTACATTTTCCTAGTATTTTAGGGTTATTTACTAGATGTTAATCGGTCTGATTTTAAATCGGCATTGCTATGTTTGCATGTTATTTCCGATTTATTTAAACAAAATTCTGTCTTAGCCCAACACTGGTAACCGCATATTGGAATACATTTTCACCTCATTTTGACGGGTTATATTTCTTAGGAGTGCATCTGATGGATTCTTGGTGAAAGTGACCTCGAATCTTATTTCTTTTTACCCATCAGGTGCCCAGCACAACTTTCAAAGGATACTCCTTTTTAATTAGCTCATATTAAGAAATTTACTATTGAATACCCGTTACAAATAATGATGAAAATGTATTCAAATGAATGGTTAATAGTCAAAAGTGAGCTATATTGCAATGACATCTAATATTCTGGTATGCCTCGGAGTTCAAGAGCTATCATAGAATGTTTCATTCTCATTTTTATTATTGGTTGAAGCAATAAAGAATTTAAATTCATTTTGCAGCTTCGATTTTTTTATGTTTAATCGTGCCGAATAAACAAAAACCTTATACATTTTTAGATTTTTTTTCAAACGAACTGATTATTTTCAAAACTACTTTAAAGTCGAGTAACATCAGAGAATCACAAACTTTGGTGAAAAACTCAGAAACATCAACAAGAAAATAAAATAATTAAACATAAAATCAAACTTAAAGATCAACTCTAGAAGAACACTAAATCCTTATAAAACCAATCAGCATTATTTTATATTAAATGTTTACAACATGAACTATCTTTAGTTGACTAATAAAATTTGTTCTATTTAATCTTGAGTTATTTGAAATTATTTTTCATTCGATATAGTTTTGATCTTTTTCTAAATTGAGTTAAAATGAGCAAATTAAAAAATTTTGCGATAGCCTTTAATCAATTGGAGCGTCATGACTATATGGATCACCTTTTACTGGATTTCACCTATAAATACACAATTCTAATTTCACACATTACGGGTGCTCAGGTGTTAACTTTTTCTTACGTGCGTATCTTATGGGTAATCCATTGAAATGTGTGTGAAAGTTCGATATACTAAATTCTGTTCTGACTTATCTTATAAGTTTCATTCACATGATGAGTAGTATCCGAGAGCCAAAAACCACTGTTCTTAAAATTTTATGAAGAAAGTTGGAAACATTATTAATTTAAGACAATAAGTGATTTGCAAAGTATAAAAACAGTCGATCCTGGCTGACTTGTTAAACTGATTTTATACAATTAATATGCGATGTAAACTTTTCAGAATTTAAAAATGTACATAAAATGTTTCAGAAAATAATATAAAATTAATTAACAGTAATTTATTATAAGAACTTTTGGTTTTCACCTGTGATTGCGTTTTATTTTATAATGGCATTAAGAATTTTTTTATTTGACTACGAATCAGTAAAGAAATCGATGTTTTATATATATATATCTTTACTGATTATTAATCAAATAATAAAAACATTCTTAGGTTAATCCGAAAATTAATTTATATTGAGCGGAAAACTGGAAATAGATGGGATTTAAAAAATTAATAGATAAAATAATAATAATAATAATAATAATAATAATAATAATAATAATAAAAATAATGAAAATAATAATAATAATAATAATAATAATAACAATAATAATAATAATAATAATAATAATAATAATATTTAATAATAATAATAATAATAATAATAATAATAATAATAATAATAATAATAATAATAATAATAATAATAATAACAATAATAATAATAATAATAATAATGTTGAGGTCTGTAAATTAAAATTAAAAATTTAAATAAAATTTAGGATAATAATTCAAATGGAAAGTAAGCGAAGAAAAAAGGCAAATAAAAGCGGGATCGTGCACAGAATTAATAGTAAAGGAAAGTGCGATGGAAACAGTATTAGAAAATGCAAAAAGCAATTACGAAAGGCGAGAATCCGGAAATCCGAGAAAAATCAATAAATGGAAAAATCATCGAAATCGAATGGGAAAAACGGGACAGTTATAGATTAGCTAATGGTCAACAAGATGACGGTTAGGGATTTATCAGAAAAGGGTTAGAAAGGGTTGAAAAACATTCAAATGTATGAAAACAGAAAACGTTAATTAATTAATTAATTGGCTAATGGAAAACCCGAGCTAATGGGAAACCCGAGCCAATGGAGAACCCGAGAGATGAAGGAAACCCGAGCTGGGTAAACAAGAAGAAAGGCAAACAAAAGGAAGATTTGGGCCCATTAGCTTGACACAATGATTAATGGGAAAAGAGTAAGGATAAGATAGCGCGCGTAGGAAGACCGGTAGGGCCATTAATTATCTGGATTCGTTGGACCATTATGGATGACAGCCGAAGCAAACACGTAGGAGAAAATGTCAAACGAAAGATTGGCTCGGCAATAACCATTTGTCATCCTGATTTCGAGGAGTATATAAGCAAAGGGAAAATCAGAGAAAATCGGCATTCTGCCTCAGCTAGGGTTCGAAGAATCAGACGATAAGAAAAGGGATAAACGAATTAGGGAAGTAGGGAAAAGAAGAAATAGAATTAAGAATACGGAAAGGCGAAAAGGGATCAAACCAAACAGAAACCGAGGAAAACGAGAGTCAACAGAACTAAAGGATCAAAAGGTGAATATTGTTTGTTTGCAAAGCATCAACGCCGAGCAGAGAATCGTATAAACTTTGATTGGTTATTGGAGCGTGATAATAAATTGTAAACCTGTTGTTTCAATATACGTTGGGTCGTTCATTGTTTTAATTTAAAGAACACCAGGAGTCAGAGAGAACCGACTTGAAATAATCCAAAACCCAACATATATTCTGGTGAGCCCGACGTGATTGAAAGTCGGCGGAAAATTATTGAAAGTTAGTGGAAAAATAATTATTGAAAAAAAAAATACCGACGTGATTGAAAGTCGGCGGAAAATTATTGAAAGTTAGTGGAAAAATAATTATTGAAAAAAAAATAGTACCGACGTGATCGCAAGTCGGCGGAAAATTATTGAAAGTAGTGGAAAAATAATTATTGAAAAAAATAGTACCGACGTGATTGAAAGTCGGAGGGAAATTATTGGAAGCTAGTGAAAAAGGAATTATAAAAAGAATTAGTACTGACGTGAGTGAAAGTCGGCTTAGAAGTTTGAAAATAGTGTTAACGAGATTATAAAAGGCTATTATTGGGAGATTTAAAAGAAGTTGAAAAGTAATTTTAAATTATTGTTTAACGCTTGAAGTTTAGCTCAAAGTGAACCGATACAACCTCAGAAGTCACAAACAAGTCCAAATGGCAAATGATAATGCTGTTATGCCTCTCAATAGAGAGATGATTGATTTCGCAAGTTGTCAGAAATTACCCGTCAATCAATATGGGGGAGACCCTGTTGAATTTGCAGATTTCATGGGAGATTATTATATGTACGCCTCAGCATACGGATGGACACAAGCCATTATGGTTCAGAGATTCCCACTCTATCTGAAGGGTGCGGCAAGAGAAGCCTGGCAGCAAGTCGACAAACGAAATGTTGGCAATGATTGGACAAAATTGAAGGATGCAATGGCACTGAAACTGGTTGGTGGAGATATCAAAAGAATCATGCGACAGAAATTTTATAATCGAGTTCAAGGTCCAGATGAATCGGTCAGTGAGTTTGCTTATCATCTGACCACTTTAGCAGATAAAGCCTTCGAAGTCAAACCCGATCAAGTAGATATGGCCAAGCAGGTTAAAGAGCTGTTAGAAGATCAGTTTATAACCGGAGTCCACTCCGAAATCAAAAAGGCCCTATGTTATGTGGATTTTTCCAATTTCGATGAGCTCGTGAAGAAAGCCATGAAGATAGAGCTGAATTTAAAAAGTGCAAAAAGATCAGATGCTTTTGGAGTTAATGTGGAGAGGCGTGAGCGGTCAATTACGCCTGTGAGAGCACCATGGGATGAAAAGAAAATAAATCAAATCAGTAGTCCAATTTTAAGACCAAATACGAGATTTCAAGCCGGTAGATCAGCGATGAGTGTACAATCAAATGGACAGGTAAATAATCCTCAATGCGAACATTGCAAAAAGTCTGGACACTACTCAAATCAATGTTGGTTCAAATATGGGAAAAATCCCAGCCCCAACAAGAGATTCACAGAAAACAAAAGGATCAGCAGTGATGTCGAATGCTATCGATGCGGAAAGAAAGGGCATATTAGCAGAAACTGTTTTACCAGATCAAGATCATCGTCAGCGTCACCTTCACCACAAAGGGACAAAGTGAATACAAATGGACAGATAAAATGTCATTCGTGCAAGGGATACGGCCACATGGCGCGATCATGCCCAAGGAACTCAGAGAGATTCAGCAGACCTATTTTAAAGAAATCAATCAGATTCCAAGAAGATATGCCAAACACCAGTAACATGACATATGCTCAGAGAGAGGAATTTCAAGACAAAATGGAAAAGGAATTTCGAGAAATGCGACAGAAGCTGAACAAACTAGTGGCTAAATTCGAATCAGATGAAGAAACTGAATCTCATATGATAATTAGAACCGTGTCAGAAGGTGAGGGAAAACCTGCCCCGAAAGTACGAAAGATCGCATCAAATGAGAATCCGACTGCACTGTTAGCCCGAGTTGAAAAATTGCTTGAGAAAATGGAAACTGACAACTCCCAGTTGAAACGATGGATCGCAGAACTCAGTGTGATGTCACTAACCCAAAGCGAACTAAAGAGAGCCATAAATTTATGTGCAAAGTTATTCAAAGGAAACAGAGATGATGAGATACTTAAGCAAATGCAAAAGTTTGGCAAGGCTTTGCGGTCAACAAGGGATTTAGATGATATCATAGTGGAAACGACGGGACTTGATAATGTGAAGTGCCAATTCCGTGTAAAGGCCTACGGACAAATCAAAGACCTAAAGGAGCGAATACTGCGTCAATACAGTGGATGGCAAGTGCAACTAAAATTTGAGAATCGATGTCTGGAAGACGAGGAGTACTTAGTAGATTGCGGTCTGATACCAGGCTGGAAAAATAAAGTAAAAGTTGTTAACGCTGTTAATACTTTGAATTCAGACAGACAAAATTGGGAAAAGATTCTAGCAGATTTACAGGATACCCTGTATGCAGGGAATAGAGATAAAATTAATGCGAATATCGACTTCATAATGAGCATCGAAATGGATCGAGACATGAAAGAAGGGTTGTTTGAATGCATCGTACCGTATACGAATAAACCGACGAGTTATCAGGCAAAGTTAAAAGAGGTAATTCGAAAATTAGGACATGATTATGAGGCGGCAGACGATAGTGCGAAGTCTTTGATAATAGCGTTAAATATTGCGGATCAAAGGATTGAATATTATCAGGAACATTGGAGTGTAAAAGCAAAGAAAATACGACAAAAAGCAGCGGAGATATTAGGTAATGACGGAATTATCGTGTTGACGTTCAAAGGACGAGAATTGGATGATGACGAATATTTGTTAAACTACGGATGTAACCCAAATTGTATTAATAATGTGTACGCAACAAAACAAAGTGGTGAAATGGAAGAAGATGCAGTAATAGTACCGTTTTGGCCTCTGTATGAGGAAGTGGACAATGATAATGTAGAGATTAAAAATGAAGTTGTAGATGACCCAGGAGAAATTGATCAAGAAATTAATGAATTGCAGAGATTAGAAACAATGGAAAATGAGGAAATGAGATCAGAAAATGAAGTTACAAGGGATGTTGAGGAAAGGAGCACCGATAATAGGATACTACCGAGCATAGATGAGATGAAAAGTGAAGAGAACTTTGTTGAGACGAAAAATGACATTGCGATATGTGGGATAAAACAGAATGATGCGGAAATTGAATCTGTGAGTTTAGAGGAATCAAGCGAAACTGAGCGTTTAGATGAATCAAGCGAAACTGAGCGAATATTAAAAAGTTTAGTAACGGAATTGTATTTGTTAGATGAAACTGAAACAGAAGATGATATTTCGAAGGGGGAGAAAAGAGTTGTAAAAAGATTGGCAACGGAATTAAAGAGGAGATTACCGTCGATAATTAAAAGAAATTATGAAGAAAAGGAATTTTGTGAGGAAGCAGTAATTGAGGACTTAACACGAACTGAGTTAGATCGAGATGTAATATTGACAGTGCTAGCCTATATAATATTGGAGATTGGTACTTATGGGTATCTGGAAAGTGACAATTCAAAATCATTGATAAAGAAAGCTACTGAAATGACGAATAAATATTTGATGAAGTGGATCGCAAACAATGGCGGATGGGAAGAGTTAATACAAAAGGCTGAGAGCCCAAAAACAGAGACAGTGAGGAAAAAGGGAAAACTTGCATTTCCATGGTTGATGATTTCTATTATTATGTTATTGGGAATAATAAATACGACGAATTCATTGGTGGCATATGACTGCTCCCAAACTGAAATGGGAAGAGTATACTCGTTGGTAAACGTAGCAGAGTGTTCGGATGCATATCCAGTAAAATTTAAAGTGACAAATCCAGTAAAATATCATGTATATCAAGAATCGGGGTTTCGAAGATCAAAGGTGAGAGAGTGTACAGTGAAACGAACTACTTTTGTATTTTATTGTGGAAAATGGAGCCACTCATCGATGGTGAAAATGCAATCGATACCTAGACCGATAGAAATAATTCCGGAGAATTGTTTGGCAGCCTTTCAAACAGGACAGTTGAAAATTAATGCAGATATCAAACTACAAGCAAAGCTTAACCACAAAATCCGTGAGACTGTAACCGTGCGAGGGATAATAAAGTCGAATGGTGATTGCCAAGGAGAGCCATACAAAGTAGACGATGCTATAATTGACAAAGCCGTGGTTGTAGAAGAGTACATGTCAGAATTAAGAGAATTTGATGGATCATTTGATGATGATACTGGTAAACTACAAACACATCCATTCTGCAACATGAAACAATCTAGCTGTCAGACAGGAGAATCAATTTTGGTGTACGATGTCGATACCAAAAAGTGCAATTTAGTGCAATTGAAATCAATGAGTTTTAAAGAAATAACGGGAGAACAGATCAGGGAAAAGCCCGAGAAAATAAGAATGGATCCAGCAACGAGTACAACAACAAGAATCACACCTCTACGGATGAAAGATACTCCAACAGTGTTAATGTCAACCTCAGAGGAAGACGGGATGCGATTCCTGAGAAAAGAAACTAAAACAAAGTGTGGACAAAATGTCTATGAGACAAATTATAAAGGTATATATGTATCTCAGAAAATGATTATAGAAGCCCAAACAAACATACATGCCGGAGATATCAAGTTGACAAATTACTTTAATAACAAAATAGATTATTTATTTCACTTTGGTCAAAATACTGTTGAAAATGTGTACCGAGAAGTTATTATAAATGATTGCAATCTCAACAAAGAAATACTCCGAAATCGGATGGCAATGGCTATAACCAATCCTAATTTGGTAGCACCAATGTTAATTGCAGAAAATGGGGTGTTTGCCAGAATTTTCGGTGAAGCACTATATAGCTATAAATGTAAAGCGGTACCAGTTAAACTGACAAAGTATGACCAATGCACCAACGAGTTACCAGTGAATTTAAATGGAAAGTTACGATTTATGGAGCCTGTAACACGAATCTTACTGGAAGAGGACGTGAAACCGAAAGTATTACAGTGTAATAGATTGTTGGCACCACTATACAGACTAACACCAGAATCTTGGATTGCATTACCAGATCATCGAGAAGTAAAGACACCGGAAAACTTAGAATTGACAGAATTACAATATCTGGTAAATTTTACGTCATTAGAGAAATTATCGCAAAGTGGAATTTACTCGAACGAAGACATTGAGGAAGCCCGCAGAAACTTGTTATTTCCATCAAAGAAAGAAAGAGTAATAATGGAGATGGTAGATACAATTCTCCCAAGCGGAAGTGGGAAGGTAAATTACGAGTATTTGTTAACTCCAGATCATTACAAGAAAGCGACGTATAATACAATGAAAAAGATCTGGGGAAAGTTTATGTTCATTGGACAAGCGTGTGCCGGATTGATTGGAATTTATGTAATATGTGTTGTAATCAAAGTAATAATATCGCAAGTCCTATCAACACACAGATTATACGCGATCACAGGTTGGTCGTGGAAATTAGTAATTGGTTGCATACCATTATTGGCTAGATTCTTCATTACTCATCATCAATATCAGGAGTTGGAGATACTCAAAGCGCGAATATTAAAGAAGAAAAAGGTGAGCTACGCTAGTACAACCCCTTCAAGGGACGAGAATAATGACAATGACAACGAGGGTGATAATGCACCGTTATATGTTGACAATCAAGAACTAAGTGGAACGAATAAAGAAGCGTTGAGAACCTATCAAATCTTAAAAGAGCCACTGTTAAATGCGAGTAGCGTAGACACGTTTACAAAATTGTGTATACCAAAATCGTTTATGCAACCAGCACCAGTATATCCAGTTGATCGATTACGAGAGATGAAACCAGTAGAAAATATCGCATTACAATGTGAAGGAATGGTAGGAGAGAGAATCGAGCCTTCTAGCGCAGAGATCGAGAGAAAGAATATGTTAGGCTTACCATGCAACTACTCAATGATGACATTAACAAAAAGAGGAAAGCAACCCCGAATATTTATACAAATGAACAAACATAAAGTAGAAGCTTTGGTTGATTCGGGATCTAGTCACACAATAATATCGGAAAATGTATTAAACGTGAAGGAGAAAATGCAAATAAAGCCTACCGACGAAATAGTGAGGTCATTATCAAAAAATGAATTAAACATAATTGGACAACTTAACGTCATATTCCATATTGGAGACCGAATAATAGCGCATAATGCGCTCATAATGAAGGGAAGCCCAGTACAATGTCTGATCGGTATGGATATATTAGAGCAGCTGGACGGAGTCTCACTTGATTTAAAGACAGGTAATTTGATAGCAGGAGAAACAGGGAAAATAATTCACAGGGCGGGTGAAGTGTTTGTGAATCAGACATTGACAATACCACCACAATCGGAGATGGTATATTGTGCAAATACCATGAGTGTGGATAATGGTGATTTTATATTCGAACCAAAGCAAACGCTAGTCGAAAAATATGATTTACCGATATGTGACGAAGTTGTCAAAGTGGAAAATCAGATAGTACCAGTCCATATAACGAATAGCAGTAAGAAACCGGTTCAGCTACACCCAAAAACAAAATTGGGAAAATTATCGAAAATGTCTGTTGAAACAAATTGTAAAATACCAAGAAACGTCAAGGTGTACAAGGAGCCTGAAGTGGTAAGCAATGATTTAAATGAGATGCAGAAAAAGGAATTCACAAAACTGCTGAGAAAATACCGAGATATCTTTGCCAAACACGAATATGATTTAGGTCTAACCAATGTAATTGAGCATGAAATACCGTTATTAGACGAAACTCCAATAAAAATAAAGCCATACAGAATCCCCTACGTTCATCAAGATGAAAGTGATAGACAGATTACAGCAATGAAGGAATTTGGAATAATTCGAGATAGTGCCTCACCATTCTCCTCATCAATAGTGATAGTTAAGAAAAAAGATGGAGACTTACGATTTTGCGTAGATTATCGGAAGCTAAATCAAGTTACGAGGAAAGACACATATCCAATTCCAGTACCCCAAGAAATGTTCGATCAAATGGGAGAGGCACGATATTTTACAGTTATTGATTTAAACAAAGGGTACAATCAATTTAGGGTAAAAGAGGAAGATAGAGGAAAGACGGCGTTCTCGGATGGCAAAGGACTGTATGAGTTCAATGTGTTACCATTTGGATTAACAGGAGCCCCAGCTACATTCCAACGAGGAATGAATTATGTGTTACGAGGTATTCGACATGCATTGGTATATATCGACGATATAATAATATTTTCAAATGATTTCGAAGAACACTTAAAAGATGTAGAAACTGTATTTAAACGGCTCAAAAGTGCAAAATTAAAAATCAAACCATCGAAATGTGAATGGGGCAAAGCAGAAGTGATTTATGTAGGACATATAATATCACGGCGAGGGTTACAAACTAATCCAGATAACATCAAAAAAGTGGAAGAGTACCCAGTACCAAAAGATGCCGATGAGGTTAGACAATTTTTAGGTTTGGCGAGCTATTACAGAAAATTTATAAAAGATTTCTCTCACATCGCACAACCATTGAATACGTTACTAAAGAAAAACAATAAATTTATTTGGGGACAAATGCAACAAAACGCTTTCAATACATTAAAAGAGAAATTAGTAACAACTCCTATATTAAGATGTCCAGATTTTACAAAACAATTTATCTTGATGACGGATGCAAGCAACGTTGCATTGGGTGCGGTGTTAGGACAAAAATTTGAAGGTGAAAAGGACCACGTAATAGCCTATGCAAGCCGATCACTGAGGCCGCACGAGAAAAACTACTCAACGATTGAAAAGGAAACGTTAGCGTTAGTGTATGGAATTACTACTTTTAGACAATATTTATTGGGCAGAAAATTTACTGTTTATACAGATCATAATCCATTACAGTGGTTAATGAAACACAGAGATTCAGCCAGTAAATTAATACGATGGTCGATTGCCCTCCAAGAATACGACTTTGAGATTAAATATCGGACAGGTAAAGCTAACGCGAACGCAGATGCAATGTCAAGAATCCCAGAAAATAATAGTGAGGGGACACCTGAAAAAGTGGAAGGTACTATATTCGTTGCAATCAAAGCTGTTAATAATATGTCTGAACTTCAAAATGATCAGGAAAACGATAGTGAATTAAAACAATTTATGGAACAAGCGGTCAAAATAAGAAAAGAACAAGACTGGAAACGACTTACAGATGCAAACAGCAAATATGTAATTCATAATGGAATACTTAAATTTTGGAAAAATGGGGAAGCATTAATTATTATACCAGCCAAGCACAGAGACGCATTACTGATGCAGTATCATGATGGAGCGTTGGGAGGTCATTTGTCAACGCGCAAGACGCTATCGAGATTAAAATTGAAATACTTTTGGCCAACAATGGAACAAGACGTGAAAAATTGGTGTAACAGTTGCAAAGTATGCATCACCCGCAGAAATACTGGTAAAAAGATTAAAGTACCATTAAAAACGATGCCAGTACCCGCAGCACCAATGGAGATGACGGCAATGGATATTCTGGGACCATTACCGGAAACAACAAAAGGAAACAAATACATTGTTGTTTTTTGTGACTATTTTACCAAATGGCCAGAAGCATACGCTATTCCAAACCAAAAAGCAGACACGATTGCTAGAATATTTGTGGAAAACATAATATTTCGCTATGGTACTCCAAAGAAATTGTTAACTGATCAAGGAAAGAACTTTCAAAGCGAAATGTTCAAATCAATCACAGACCTATTTGGAATTTGGAAATTGAATACGTCACCATATCATCCACAAACTGATGGATTAGTGGAACGATTTAATGGGACACTGATAAATATGATCTCGTCATATGTGAATCGAAAACAGAAAGATTGGGACGACTTCATAAAGCCGTGTCTATTTGCCTACAGAAATGCAGTAAATCAAAGTACAGGAGAGACCCCTTTTTACTTGATGTATTTAAGGAAAAATAATATGCCGATTGATCTCAAATTCCAACCACCAATTTCTCAATATATGGAGATACCCGATTATAAAGCATTGATGCAAGAAAAAATGCAGTCAGTATGGACTAAAGCCGGTTTGACAATAAAGCATAACCAAGAGAAATATAAAGAAACCTACGATAAAAAAGCACATGCGCATGGCATAAAGATTGGAGATCTAGTGTATCTGAACAGGCCGGAACCTCTCAAAGGTTTATCGCCTAAATTGCAAAGACCATTTAAAGGACCCTACAAAGTGTGCGACACCACCGAAACCAATTTGAAGTTATTACCATTCAGGAGTAAAAAGGCTAACCCGATGATTGTGCATGCAAATCGATGCAAACTAGTGCCAGAGGAAGATGAATCTAGATACCCCTTAAGGTCCAAGCAGAATAAAGTAACGGGTCAAACAAAATTGAAACAGAAATTCACGAAAAATCCAACACCAGTCAGCTACCTCAATAAGATATTATATGTAGCAATAATGCTGATGTTAGTAACAGTTGCGAGCGGCAAAAAGATTGACTTACCATATGCGGTAAGCAAAATCCGAGGAATGGAGAAAATACATATATATTCCACTCTAACAAATATAGTATGGAGCTGTAAATGCGAGATCGCAGACCAAATAGAAATTATTGATTTACTAGACAATACGGCACCAGTGGTAGAACTGAATTATGATAAAGATATATTTGCGGTACAAAAGTTAAAGCCAAATTTCAAATACCAATGGCTGTTGAGACAGAACATGTCAAAGTGGTACACGCAAATTCCGATAGAAGTGCACACAAAAGAGATGCGAAACTTGATCGAAATAGAACCAGAGATAAATGGAATCAATATATATTGGAAGCCAGTGGACTTGGTGAAAGTGCGAATCACATTTCAAGGTTAAATGTCGACACCCTTAACTCGCGAAAATCAGTTATCCGCTACGAGAAATTGAAAATGAATCAAAATTATTCAGTTAATGCAAACTACTACGAGAACATATGCCTCGAAAATGGAACGGTAGTGAGAAACCAATGGTCACGATTTAAGAGTGAGACCCAGTCTATCTATCTCAGAGACGAGTCAAATCGTATAACCCTGAGTGTTGGAAATGGACCGGTAACGATATATAGAAAATCAGGAAATGATGAAAGAGTTGTTATTATCTACAAACAAAAAACCCTGACTATATTAGATGCCGGTAATCATTTTTTTACACTTTACACTTCTGATTTAGAGACAGCATGGGAATTAACAGTTAAATATCAGCGATGGATAACCAAACCAGGCGGATGGCAAACAGTTTTCGTGGAAGTCAAGACAATCAATGAATCGAAACGAAAATCAGATACAACCACATCACCTTTCCAATTACCGACCCAAGAGACGACAAAACCTAACTCAAATAAACTAATGATGATGAATTCGGATTTGACAGTCAACTATTGTGAATATCTCATTTACATTTTAATAACAGGTTTTCTCATCTTATCAATAACATTCATAATCATCACCATTTTGATATGTGTAAAGAAGAGACAACTAACTATCCTTCAACCACCATCATATTCATATTATGAGACAAGACTATAAATTGTGATCTGCATGAATAGAGTATAAAAATATATTACATTTATATTAACAATGTGCATGTTTTATAAGTACCATAGGATGAACGGTGTAATTTGTTTGAGATTCGAAGCGAGGTGTTGATGCTTTGCGAATAAAGAGTGATACAAAAAAAAATTACTATCATTTAATTTCAGAGAATGCAAGAAGCCTCGGAGATGTCATGCAAAGAGTGTAAAACAAGTACGCAAGAACTAAAGCAAAAGTTTCGTAGCATGCAGGGCAGAATAACAGATTTGGAGGAAGAAAACTTCCGTCTGAAAAGGCGGTTGGACCGTTTGGAAATCTTATTGTTTCAACACGAGGCCGATTTCGCGATGTTTCGAATGAGAGTAGAAGAAATAGAGGAATCGGAAGACGATGGTGAGATAAATCAATTAGACTAAAAAAATAAATTATTTAAACGGACCCAGTTAGTTTTTTTTCGTCCTCGAAAAAAAAAAAATAATAGTAAATAAATATAAGTAAATTAACAAATAATCAAATAAATAAACAAATTGATATAAATAAATAATTAAAAAAAAAAGTGATAAATTAAATAAATGAATAATAGATAAAAATGAACAAAAGCAAATAGAATAACTCAAATAAATGTTGCAAATAATGAAATGATACCTTAAATGAACATTAGAAATAAATAATATTAAAGGGCTGAGTAGTAATGAATGAATTAGCATAACTATATAACAATGGGTAACCTACTGGGGCGAGAGAACAAAATTATAAATAAGTAAGGAATAATTTCACATTAGTAGTAACAAAGACTAATCGCGAAGAGGGACACAATTACCCCACACTTTCTAGCATAAATTAAAAACAAAGGTATGCTGAACATTTATTCAAAGTTTTATTCGTTTTTATTCATCGTCAGAGTCCAACAGAACGGGACTTTGGATGCCACAGTCCCATTCCCTGCGTACATTGCAAGGCGGGCGTCTTTCAAACCTACTGCCTGTATCCACACAGGCAAAGGTACGTTTCAATCCCTTTCGGCGCGGTGGCAAAGGGACCCTGAAAAAGAAATTAAAAAAACCTGGTAGTATGGCAGTCAATTAACCATTGCATAACATCGAGATGCTCAAACTTAGGTTCTGGGACCTAAAATAGTAAGGGTTGAAAAGAAAAATGAAATAAATACTGTGTAAAACTCCGTACCATGGCGCCCTCGACAAATAATTAGTGCAGGCAAGTAATTGATTTTAAGAATTACGTAATAAATTAATAAGTATAAATACGGCTAAAATTATCAGAAAAATACGAGTAGCTGTAATTAGAGGTTTGCTTTTAGTATAAATACAAAATCAGAAAATCAAAAATGTATGACCCAGAGTGTGGTATAGGTAGTTGCATAAACAAATTAACTAACTAAAATTAAACAGTGAATAAGTTAATTTAATAAGCATCAATAAGTTAATTTAATAAGCAACACGAGCGCTTGCAATCACCGGGGTTTGGCTACCCTGGACAGCGATTGCAAGTGTTCGGTTACTATGAGGGTAGTTGAGGACAGCATGGTCACAAAAACAAAAAACAAGTAATCACTTACGTCCATAGTAATTGAGGGATGGCGTTACTAAAATTCAAAAAAAAAAAATATATGAAAAAAATATATGAAAAAAATAAAATATAAAATGCTTACTTCAAGATTGGCAAGACAAAACTAACGAAAAGTGGTAAAGCAGACACTTATATAGAACGCTTATCAGCACGGGCTACGTTAAGAAATCACAGGGTAATTAATTAGAAAGTTTATCAGCACGGGCTACGTCAAGAAACCACAGGGTAATTAATTATAGAGCCTATCGGTATCAGCTACGTCAAAAACCGCAGGACGAGTAAAAAATTCATTCGGAATATTAATGTTCACCTTATCAGGCTGAGTAAACAAAGTGATATCATGAGTCGGTCGGTGCGGGGGAGATTACCTTTTTACCATGCGGCGAGCGAAATAACGAAAATTATTTTTAAATATTAATAATAATGGTAATACCCATCATCGGAGAGGGCGCAAGATCGGTGTTTGCCATAGGCGTCATTTACTCTAGGTATGCCACTAACAACAAAGTAACTGACATTTTCAGTATAAAAGTATTACCGTACAATATACATTGTTTATAAATGTTTTAAATCGTCCAAAAAAAAAATATTTAAAAAACTGAACAAAATCTAACCGGAAATTTCTAAAAGTAAAGAATTTAAACTAATATTGCAGCGAATAATATTACACAAGACTTAAATTGTAATTT
The DNA here is from genome assembly GCA_022537955.1 of Schmidtea mediterranea. Taxonomy (NCBI): domain Eukaryota; kingdom Metazoa; phylum Platyhelminthes; order Tricladida; family Dugesiidae; genus Schmidtea; species Schmidtea mediterranea. The sequence continues at coordinate 109,567,010 of CM039681.1, read as the reverse complement.
ATTAGAATTAATACAATAAGTTAGAATCATAAATTAAATTAAATATCTTACTAATGAAACAAGTTCTCCGTAATTTATTAGAATTAATACAATAAGTTAGAATCATAAATTAAATTAAATATCTTACTAATGAAACAAGTTCTCCTTTTTCCATTAAGAATCATAAATTAAATTAAATATCTCACTAATGAAACAAGTTCTCCTTTTTCCATTATTTCTTTAAGTTTATTTCCTCTTTCTGAGCCTGATTCTACTTCTTCTCGTAATAAGTCACCGCTGGACAAATGATTAAAACCATATTTATTAACTATTTTTCACATTGGGTTCCTTTTCCACTTCCCGGACCACCTAGATTTAATTAATATTAACGAAATTTATTTTTAAAAATCAATTAATTGATCGTCTTTACAACACGACTATAGCAACACATAGCAGCTCATAGCAACCGCACACCTTCCTTTTCCACTTCCCGGACCATATTAACAATTTAAATCTGAAACTGTGAAATTTATAAAAAAATTAAAGACGAATTAATTCCAAATAATTTCAAGTGTAAAAACTACCCCAAAACGAAAATGACTTTGGCTGACTTTAGTTTCGATTTGGCTTCATCTATTTCTAAATTAAATAAATGTTTTAAAAAAAAAAATATAGCTAAAAAAAAAAAAAAAAAAATTAATATTAATTTTACTCTTGTGAGGCATGATTTAAAATTCGATCAAATTTGTTAATGAAATAATATTTCGATTCAGTACACTTACTTATATAGTGTTTACTTGCCACAAAATAATTTCTAAATTTGTATGCCGTTGTCTAAGCAAAAATTATGGCAAATATTGGCATGACATATTAGACATTTGCTGATTGGCTATTTGATCAGTAAACTTGGGTAAGACATTGACCGAAATTCTGGATTCTGTCACCTGTGCTACTGGAAAAAAAAAAAGACAGACAACAGATAATAGTTATTCTCTCACAATGTCTGGCTAAATATTTCTCTCCATCATACACACATATTCACACACACACACAAATATTTGTGTATATTCATCCATCTCAGTTCTAATCGATCGATTTGCTTATTGTCGGCTCAACCTGTGTGTGTGCGCGTGCACACGCACAACAATTTGGTATGCTGGTTCACAATAAATGTGCATGTGTATTGATGAATGAACAAAATGGATGGAATGGCATCTAGTTCCATGTGCATTAGCATTTAGTGAGCTGCTTATTCTATTATTATTATTATTGTTATTATTATTATTATTATTATTATTAATTATTATTATTATTATTATTATTATTATTATTATTATTATTATTATTATTATTATTATTATTATTATTATTAATATTATTATTGTTATTGTTATTATTATTGTTATTGTTATTGTTATTATTATTATTATTATTATATGATATGATGCGATGCTAGACATCAACTACTACTATTTATGAATTAATCTAGTAGTAGTAATATGCTGTAGAACAGCTCTCAATTTATCCAATACAAATACACACATACATACACACACACACGTATATATATATATATATATGTGTGTATATATACACCAACTCACGTGTTCCACTGCCGATGTCGTCGTCGTCGTCGTCGTCACGTGCTGCCACTGCTGCCGCCGCTGCTGCTACTATTCACTGAACTCTCAATTTAAGGACAACAAATCACTGCCTATAAACAATGTATTTATATATGAGTATTTCATTTTGCTATCAGTTTGAATTTTATTCCTTTCAAACAAAAATTCTTTAATTCTGCTCTGACTTTGCAATCTTGTAATCACAGACGGTTTAATATTTATTTCTGGAAGGTTTTTGACTGCCAGATGATGCTTATGAATGGTGATGACGTGATATATGCTTGATATTCTCTACCGATTTCCACTCAACTCCATATTGCCAACGATAATAGCGGGGTTTAAGTTTCCATTAAAGGTAAAAAGAATTCCATTTGCATTGGCTTACTGGATTTATTATATTAAATTTATAAAACATTTTACCTTTTACAAGATAGATGGTTCATGCATGAAAATGAAATCAATAAAAACAACTCAATTATCTGATATTAAACATGATCAGCTAGATATTAAAAATTTTGCACTATAAAAAACTTTAAACTTCGGTTTTCGATTCATAAAACATCAATTTTAAGTTAATTTTTAATTAACAAAACAATTTTAGAGTAACAAAATATTGGATAATTTTTCTACATTAAAGTTTGAAAATTGTCAAAAATTAAAACAGATATGAGTCAAACTTAAGCCTTCATTTCATTTGGTCTTGAAAAGATTAAAATTTATTGATACGCTATGCGCCATCAAAATTATAATAATAATAGTGATAATAATACATAATCACAGCAAAACATAGATTTCGAGGACGAAAAAATTTTTTTAAGGGGGAGATATGTTGAGGTCTGTAAATTAAAATTAAAAATTTAAATAAAATTTAGGATAATAATT